>VXAX01006473.1:152451-181376 GCA_013399835.1 Leptocoma aspasia
CTAAAAAAAAAAAAAAAAAAAAAAAAAAGAAAAAATGCTTGGATAAATAATATCTATTGCTACAAATCATCAATTTTATATTAACAATAATATCTTTTTCAATCCAGTTGCAAGTGGAAAGTCTGAGGCATAGTAAGCGGTGTGGCTCATTTATTCCCAAAATATGGACATAATGCTAAAAGGTTTTCTAGAAAGCATATACTGAATCAATATTTTTCCTCCTTTTCCTGAGTCTCCCTAAAAAAACACTTGTAGTGGAGATACAGATCCCAAAGAAGGGAATTTTAAATTATCAGCCACTACTTCTCTATTCCTAATTAGTTTTTGAAAACCATCTGTCTTCTGTGAGCACCATGTTGAAACTGCTGCTTAGAACACCATATGGAAAAATTAACTGCAGCTCCAGCAATCTATGGTTCATCCTGCTTCTAAGTATTCCATAGATGTTTCCCTGACAGACTTTTCTTTTTTGGAAAGAGGGCTGTAACAGTATTTTTTGTTACAAAACTCTTTGTTTACTAGTAAAAAACCCAAACCAAATATTTCTGAAATTTTTACATGACTGTTTGCATTCAATAGATGACAGTTATGGTGCTTTAAAATAGGAAGGACTACTAATAAACACAGAGGAACTCAAGCATCATGGAAGGACTGAAGGCAGCTTTCTGTAGAGCTGAATTAAAGTCTAAAACTCATTTTTATAATTCCTTTATTGCACTTAAGACCTAGATCAAACAAAACACAACAGCTCAGAGGTGTAAGTGAGCAATAGATTCTCTGGACTCACACTGAATTTTCTCAACTCAGTATTTATCAGTATGGAGATTCCTGAGAGCATCTGGAGAATGCTGTAAAAGATGCACCATGAAGCGCCCTGTAGCTCAAAAATCAAGTTCATTCAAAGTTCTTAGTCCTCCTGGGAAGATTCCTTTCTCTGATTTGGTTGACTTATTTGTAATACTTAGGATAACTCTAAAACCAGCAGGCTTAAAAAATGCAAACCACTTCCAAAACAACCCACAAGAGAAGTGCAATCTCCCCCTACACACAGTTACTCATCATATGCTTCATGTTTAATTAAGTGCCGTCAACTCAAATTTAAGTTTACACACAGCCCCCCAGGAATGTTCAAGTATTGCCCTCTGCCTGAGCAAGTTACTACTGTGGTAAGTCTATGCAGGGAAGCAAAAAGCTTGTAGTAAAAAAAAGTAAAGACTGAACAAGAATAGAAAAGCAGAAAAATTTAAGAGTATTAATATGTTTGAAATATGAAAATATCACTATTTCAAACATACACGTTTCATCTCCCTCCAAGCTCATATTAAAGGTGGCAGGAGCTCAGATTTAAAATATTTTTACAATGAGATAGCATTATATGCTTTTAAACAAGTATAGAAGTTTAAAAAGTAAACAATATTAATTTTGATATGCATCATAGGCTATATGCAAATGTATCTACCCTTAGCCTGTAACTGTGCCACCTTCTTGGCCATGCACTTTATAAATTATTGCCATCTCCTGCCAACTCAGATTTCCCAGTAAACAGTGACTTGTTTTCTCAAAATTGTCAAATTTTATTGATGTTTTAAGAATAAAATATTTTAAAATTTAGACTTTTACATCAGTAAAGTAGACTGAAGTAAAGGCCATGTTTATTGTGTCTCATTGTAAACTCCTTATATCCAAATGAGTGCAGAAATCCTCTATGGGGATTTATTGTCTGCCACCATGAAGTAGCAGATGCTGCATCAGCTTTTTCTAAAACTGTCTGGTGACATTCTTTTAAAGAAACACTGCAAAAGTGCATTCCATTTACTCCTTGATGGGCCCTCCAATCTCCAGCATTTCAGGGAAGCACAACTGCTCATCCCTTACAGCCATCAAGCTTGAGACAAATTGACCCAAAGGAAAATAAAACTTTTTTTTAACCCACTGAACTGAGTTCATTAGAAAAAAAGTATTATTGGATAGAATTACCTTTCTGATTATAATTAGCTAACGTGAGCGTCTGAAGCATCAATATTTCATCAACTAAAACCCAAGAAATATTTTTCACCAAGTTGCAAGACTACTTATTCTTCCAATACAATGTTTTAAATAACTTTTACTACAGCCAAAAGTTCTCAGTAGCTTTCCAACAGATTTGCCATTAAAAGACTTTAAAATTACTCTATACTTCGCTGCAACAACAAAGGAAATCCCAAACAATATATTGATGCCACTAGCTTACAAAATCCACTTTTTACTACAATTCATTCCACATTGGAGAAAAGATTGCAAGAGAGGGAGAGAAAAAAGAAAGTAAAAATTCTCAGTGAAAATTATTTATAAAAAGCTCATAGTATCACTCTGAATAAAGTCATGACACACTTACTATACTATAGAGGACATGCAGTTATGGGTACATTGATGCAATTTTAGAATTTGTTAAATGTTACATTTACCTTTCAGAAGAAACTGTATGTTATCAGCAGGAAAACAAAAAAAGCATCTCCACCAAATATACAAAAAAAAAAAAAGAAAAGAAAATGAAAAAAAGGTGTGGACACTCAATCCTTTTAAGTTGGAAAGATGGCAAAGAGTGTTGAAGCAGGTAAATTTATCCCTCAACTTATATGCACAACTAACAAGATACATCCATTTAAACACCTTTCCTAGCACACAGCAGCAGTACAGATAGCAGGAGAAAAAGGGGAAAAGGGGGTATAAAAAAGCCTGTCATGTTCAGACTGAAATCACTTGGGGGATTTCCAAGGATATCTTAATACTATAATAATGAAATAATAACGCTGCAATAGTGGAAGCAAAGCAAGCAAGACAAATGCCAATCAAATCCCATCAGAGAGGTGATGGAAAAGGGTCACTAAATTAGAGGAAAGCACATAGCAAGTTTCTGCAAAAGAGGTGATGCACAGTAAGTAATTTGCAACCAGCAATTTTATTATCACTGTTTTGCAAATGAAGAGCTTGTCAAGTGCTACAAGTATACCCATGCACTAGTGAAAAAATGCAGGTATTTTTTGAAAAGTAATTTCTCAGAACCCTAATTCTGACCTGGGAATTTCATTTTTAAAATAATTGTAAATGTTCATAAGTTCACAAGTCTGAAGTATAACCTAATACATCAAATTCTAAGAACTGTCAGCCAGATTTTGTCAAAGAATCTAGTTTAACAGAATATTAGAAATGAACAATTTGTTTCAAATATACTTTTTATTTTAAAATTCTGTCGTTTTAAGGATACAAATTCTGAAAACAGTTTTATCTATGTATTTAACAAAATACAAACCCTCAAGCATACATATATATGTATATATGGTAAAGAATGCTACTTTTCTCACTGAAACCTGGTGATACACTATTAGAATAAGAATTGCTTTGCTAATATTCCATTTCACAGAAAGCCTGCACTCTCTATTACAGCAAATAAAAATTTTAAAAAGTAACTCCACAGAATAAGAAAGTTACAACTTGTTCCCTATCATCTGGGGACAGTTTACACAAACATTCTACAGAAAATTACAAAGTTATACAAAATATCTAACCCTTAGCTAAAAATAAATATTTTTGAGTGTGCTAGTCAGACTGAAAATGACTCATGGTATGAAGGAACATGAATCATCTAAAACATTTTGAGACTAATTATATATGAATATATAAAGCACTGAGAAATACATGAGTTGAAAAAGAGCCTCTAACTTCAGACTCGTCTGTAACAAAGTCAATTTACAAAAGAGGTATTAAGATTCATTCCTCACGTCACATCTGAAAAGGTTTTTTTAGTTCACTCTCCAGTCAGTTTTGAACTTCATTTAATCCTTTTCTTCTATCATACAAAGAGGAAAATGATGTAATTCTTATCAGTCTACAAATGTGGGTCACAGGCACTACAATTTTGGAAAAATTTTGGAAAAAGGAAAAGATTCCATGTAAAATATAGCCCCACCTCCAGCTATCAGCCAAACAAACCCGAAGACAGGAGTATTTTGCCTCTAATGCACATATGAGTCCAAGAGAATTTCACCAATAAACCAATAAACTCAGATACAGATGAAGAAAAAAAAAAAAACAAACCAAAAAGCACATGAAAATGTTTGGAAGTACTTTCAGATACAAGCTGAAAACTTGAGAAGGGTGAAACACCGAGGACTCATATTCAAAAGAAATACCAGAGACCTGCTCTCACAGCTTTTCTGTGGTCCAGAAGAACATACCTCAGTGTGCATGGTGCATTTGTGTCTAACCACTGACAACAGCCACAGCAGGTATACATGTCATTTTTCTTTGTTTACCAGCTGATTTTTTATAGCTTCTCTTGTGTAACCAGAAGAGTATGTACAAACTATTTTCTACACGACAGCAGCACTCTCCATAGGATAGTACCAAGCACTATTCCATTTCTTTTCCTCAAGGAGGCTCTCCACTGCCACCACCAAGTGAAGACCCTGCTGACAGAGCTAACGCAATGAAAGCTGCTTTTATTGCTGAGTTAAGAATCCTTATTCAAGCAATATGGATAAACTGAAGTTTTCAATTTCAGATAGGTGTTTAGACACCTCTGGGCTTGCATCCGCCTTCCAAGAGATGAAGAAAGGAGGCTTAAGTGTTGTGATCTGGCCTTATAAACTCCATGTGATTAATCATATTTTAATAGCTTTAAAACTAGACATGCTTTTTGCTTAAACATCAATCAGGCTGAGTTTTCAGGCATGCCCTTCCCCCATACTTAATAATTTTTGCTAGGTGTTTATATCCAAAAGCTCCATGTAAATCTTATTTCTTACAAAAGGGTGTGACAGAGGCTTCAGAAAGCCTCAGATAAAAATAATAAAAGGTGCTACACTCCCAGTCATTTCTAGAGGTACATAGTCTCTCACTACTTCTGATAATTTCCTGTTCATGCGTTTTTGATTTGTACTGAAACAAACAAAATATCTGGCAAGTCCTTTTCATTTCCATTACGGTAGGTGCGGTGTCATCCATATTTTGTTATGGAGGTCTTAAATGAAGATGAAAAAATGAAGTTCCAGAATAGAAGCTCAAAGAATAGAAACTTTCATCTCCAACTAATTATTGACAAAATATGTGAGCAAGCCATGAGAATTACTTTGGAAATTGCAGACAAATGATAATTCTTATATCCATAAGAATATCAAACATCTTCATTCCCCCACTAACTTTAGTACTGTTCCAAAATTTGAATATTCAGTGACATACAGATAGGAAAAAAAGAAGTTATTGAGATAAGTATCACAAATACACTTTTTTTGAAGTCAAACATTTGAGAAGTAGAAGATCAGAAAAAATAATGGGTAAAGGGTAAAGTGCGCTGTAAGAAACCAAAATGTCTTCATGTACCAAACCCAAGAAAATCTGTAAAATAATTACTAGTTCCAAGAGTATTCAAAGGCCTCTCAGACCCTAAAAATTTCTCAGAAAACACCTTTACACCTTAGACTGAAACTTCTCTCTCGGGCTTCTTGATAATTTGTGTCAAGACAATGACGAGGTTTTCACACATCCGATTACCTACGTCAGTCCAAAAGCAGGAGCAAATCCCTGCCAGGTAAAGGAAGATTAGTGCTGGAACTAGGAGCGTGCTCTTAAGGAGGAGACAGACTTCAAGGACTGCAGGTAATAAGACCACTCTGATACTAAAACCCCAGGAAATTGTATTGTTTGCTTATGAAAGTGAAGGAGGACAAAATACAGAGATTTGCCAATGAGATTTCGTCATTTGCTCATTATTCCCTTAGATTTCACAAGCTTAGAAGAGCAGAAATATTTTACTGCATTTTTGCTTTAAGTAAAAATATAAAGTAATACATTCTAAAATTTGCAAGTATATATTAAACAAATATTAAAAACATGCTCTAATACAACAGATTACTGTGAAAAAAATATGCAACACATCTTGCATGGGTATTTGAAGACAGATTTCCCTGCTAAACCCTCCCAGGTCTGGGAAAGTGGAAAGAATACTTTTCTCCTCGGGGCAAAAATATCAGCCACAAAGAGAACTGGCCAGAATAGTTGTTTGCAGAGATGATTTTTTTTTTTTTTTTTTGAGTCAGACATTCAGTACATCAGCGTGTTCTCTTTGCAAATTAAACCAGAATACTTTCCAACTTCCAAGGCTTCTCCAGATGTCTGCCTGTACAGCCACATGGGCATATTCTAAGTGTCTCCATTACTGGGTCCCTTGTAAAATACAGTGAGAATAAGGAATGCTTATCTCCCATGCTTGATCTTCTCTTCATCAATTTTATCTTGGTTAAGTCAACCAGACCCTTGATTTCTTTAAAAGAAGAACAGCAGGTTTCTACATGCAAGGAAATGGCACCTTCAGAAATCACTTACAAAGAGGGTTATGGCTCTTTTGGTACTCTTTGTGGTAAAACCACCTTTAATTTTTTTTTAAGCTAACTGTCCCCTTTTCCAATAATTTTATCCATAACTCCCTATGTACTAGTTGAGTTGAAAGTTAGAGATAAGACGGGGAAAGCCAAGAAAAACCAAATCTACTAGCCCAAAATCCAACTTCCCATTTAGCTTACAAGTTATATTCTAGCCTTTCTTGCTTTCTTCTGAAATATTTTGGTTTGTTTCTTCAAGAAGCCTTTCATAAATACAGAGATATTCTGCACCATGTATGAGTAAATAAAACACCAAATAAATATGAACAAAATAAATATTTAAGAACATAGCATAGATTGCTTATTTGCACAACAGGAAAAAAAAAGATTGTTGGCTCAGTGAACAAGTGCTACAAGAATACTGACTTTTACTGCCTACACTGTAAACATTGAGTTATCACTCCCTCCTATGTAAAGCTTTCAATCTGCAAGCCATAAACAGGGTCACTGTTCCTTTTAAGTGCTGGGAAGAGCTTTGCTTTTAAGATCTGGCTTGTGTTGCTATTACTTTAATATTGCTTTTCCTTCTGAGTCTTCAGGTTTCTCTCTTTAAAGGTTCACTGCAAATTAATCAGCTAGCAATATTTTAAACATTAAAGGCAAATATTCCTTTCCTCTCTCCAACAAACTGTTTCATGTTTCCTGCCATTAATTTAGTATGGAGCAGAACATAATTTTTCTTAGCAACTGGTACAAATATAACAGTCCATATTTTAAGATTTCAGTTGTGCTTCAGTAAACTTAAGAAACACTAGTTGATTACAGCCAACCAAGAAGCAGCTACAGATCCATCAACCTGACAACCTGAAGGCCAAATCCTAAAACTAGAAATTCTCCTTACAGACTCCATTATGAACAGGAATGGGGAAAATTCAACCCTGAAACCCTTTCATACATGGCTGGTAAATAGCTTTACCCTGTAAGATGTAGCAAGATTCTTAAAGAAAACTTGCATGTTAAAATGTTATAATGTAAGAACTGTTTGCTGAAAGAATACAGGGTAATTTAATTACAGGAAAAAAAATTTCCAAGATCTCAAAGTAATGAGGAACCTGTGACACAAATCCTAATCTGGCAAATGACAGCTGCAGAATAAATTCAAAAGATTTTTACCAGACTAATTATCTGTTAATGGGCAGGCTCAGCGGGACATAACAAATTCCCAAGGTTTAGTTTCCAAGTCATGTGACCCAATCTTTAGCATGGCAGATGGCAGACAATGACTGCATACCGCTCCTTTATTCCAAGAGCTACACACACCATTTCTGTAAGCCATCACTAAAATTATTGCAATCATACATCAACAAAGATGCAACGCTACCACTGGTGACACCACTACTTCTGCAGTGATTGTTTCCCACGCTGTGCAGCATGTCATTTTTATTAAATGCTGTCAGCTCTTGGTGTGCGCAGACAAAAATTGAAATCCCAGTAGGATTTATCTTCTCTATAGATCCACAAAGACTTCAGCAAGTTGGATGTCACTTTTAGCAGGACACACATGCTTGCTGTTAGCTAAAATATCAGCAATTCTTTTCAGTTGCCACGCTGTAATTTAAAAGTGCTGACTTCACACCAGGTTCTGATTTTATGTTCATTTTTAGAAATAATCTATTATTTTAACATCACACCTCACCAAACTGCTAGTCTGATGGCAATGGGTATTACTGATCACATCTCTAAACTGTACCTCACTGAAAAAGATTAAATTCACACCCAGTGGACACCAGCCATCACATTCCCAGTAATGTTACACCACAGCCCCACAGCCAGAATTGTGCATCCCTGTGGGAAGGAAAGGGATACGTTCTCTATTCTATCTGTACCGTATTCCGGGTTATTGATCTCCAGAAAGCAAGAATAGGACACAAGGGTTCCCCCGCTGTGACAAATTCTAAAGACCTTTGTTCCAGAGAGCCAAGTTTCCCAGTGCTAGACTGTGGCTGCTTCACATGGCATGACCTTTATTTTTTGCATATGCAACAAAGCTGAAGAGCTTCCTCAGCCTTATTGTTCACTTCAAGTTTAACACACTCTTCTGAGATTACCCCATAGATGTTCGAGGCTCTGTTTATTTTTAAATTCTTTTTCTGCAGCACCTTCAGCATCACAATTTTGCTGCTTTGAAACAAAATCTTTACCTTTTTTTTTTTCCTTAAAATTATAATTGCACTGGTAATGTGATCCTCTGGCAACTGAGATAAAATTGTAAATACTCTCCAGGCTAAATCATAAACCCCACATTATCTGCCCGTGTACTCTGCACCACTGCATGTAATGAAAATGCATTGGAAAGTGTTCCATGATAGGTACAGAAAAGACTTCTGTATTTCCATATTTAGAGTATTTTTCAGATTGCTCCAACTATGACAGGGCAGGGTTAATTTCAGGTTGGTTTCAGACAAACACTTCCTTCCATATATAACTAGAGATGGGAATATTTCTGTGTCCATGAGCAGAGGCCAAAATTATCTCCTCTGCTCGAGCACGCTACTTCCTCCTTCCTCCTAGCAATAAACAACGCTGGCTCCCAGCTCTGAGCACACCGATTGGAAGTCTGACCAATGGAGCAGTGTCCATGGATGAATTCATTTCCTGCCACACAGACTTCCTGAAGATTAAAGCCACTTAAATTCTTTTGTTTTCAGTAAGACTTGCAAGGTTTGTATCACACACTGACTAGAAATAAGCATCTGTGCAGAGCTGCTCTCTGAAACAATTCCAGCCTCCAGCACAAGCCCAACTTCCCTTAAATCACATTTCACCTCAAACATTAGAAGAGGTTTGCTAGCATTAGGATAAAATTTACTTTAACGCCTGCTGTTTGAATTCTGTGGCTTGCAGGTGTGTACACATGCACACTTCAACAGACATTCTAATTTTTATTTTATCTCCAGCTTGACAGCTCTTCCAAAGTGGTAGAACGCCTTTAGTTACCGAAAACTCTCAAACCCAATCAGTTTTCAGAAACCTCAGAGACTTCTGGACTCTGGTTATCTGCTGAAAATAGTAATAAAAAACCCACCTCTTCATTATTCTTACTTTTGCAGTGACTATCTACCATCGAGTTCCACAGGATCTGATCTTGACTGTAACCCTGTTATTTCTTTTTCTATACATAGGGGAGACATAGTAGTAATTTTCTTCTACTGCTAGGTTTTTTTTGTTCATCCCCCAAAAAAACTTGTTGATTATCTTTCTATAATCTCAGCTATCCCATCTCCTTTAATCTTTCTTCATAGAACATGTTTCCTTACATCTTTTTACTCCTTTCTGGATTTCCATAACAAAGCTGTCTCTAGCTGGCATCATTGCATTGAATTGGACAGAGGAAAGTGGGCACCTGATAAATACATCAGAAATAAGATGATTGACTGTAACTTCCACATGGATGTTGGCTTTCCTCTTCTGTGCACAACCAGTGATACCATGAATTCATCTTCACATCTTCAGCTGTGATCCTTTACCACTTCAGCCAGAACACTTGTCATTTCCTATCTGCATTGCTAATAACCAGTGAGTGTAAGATTACTCAACCTGCTTTGTCCTAGGCTGCTTCTGCAGTTTGTCAAGATTCTAATCTTCTGTTGTCCAGGTTTCCTGTAGCTCATCTGTATTTATTAAGCATATCCTCCATTCCATCTTCCAGGTCATTTCCAGAGACTCGTACAAACACACATTCATTGACCCCTACTCAATATGAAATTCCGGTTTGGCAGTGAGTCATCAATAACCACTCAGAACAACAATATTCCAAGTGTGCATTCGGTAAGTAGTGCATTTTTTCTGGATCATGCTTCCCTAGCTGACTGATGAGAAAAGACAGTATGAAAAAAATCTTATTTCAGATACAAAGAAGTAGCCACTATTGTGTTCTTCCTCTTGTCTCTCTCCCCAGTCAGGTCATTGATTCGTAACTATGTATTGTAAAAAAAAAACCCAAGAAACAACAAAAAAGCCCCCAAACCTTCCCAAAATCCCACCTCATGCTCTCCGTTGAAGCATCCTGTGTTCAGAGCTCAACCCAAACCAGCAGGCCCCCTGAACAGAAAGGTGCTGTGTCAGTGCCCTTCTGGTCTGTAGCACACATAAAAGTGACTGTATCAAACATGAAATTTTTAAGCTTCCAGGTAGTACAGGTATTCCACTGCTAAATATTTACTCAAACAAAGGGAAATAATCCAGCCAACCACCAGAAAGTGATTCACAGTACTGCTCCATCAATTTTTTGCCCTGTAAGTCTGAGAGTTAAGTTTATTTAGCTCAACCTTAGGGACCAGCATCTCATCTAATGAAACCAGCTGTAAGATCATTAGACTCGTGAAGAACTCCTCTACACTGTTTTTCAGGGTTTCCCTATGCCCTGGAAAGTAATCTTTAGCTCTTCCATGTTGGTTTTGTCTCAAGTTCATTCAGTGAATGAGAAGAACACCTCTTGACAATGGCTCATACTCAAACAGTATGAGTTTTCCTCCTCTGTACTGTGTGTATATTTTCTGGTTTAACTTCCCAGGCCACTTAGTTCCTACTCTCTTGGAAGAGCTCTCTTTTAGAAGTTCCATTCTTTTTCTTTAAAGACAATGTAAACAAACCTTCTGGGTTCATCTCCACAAAGCCTTTTACTATTTCTCACACATTAATAATTTGCAGACTCACATCAGCTACAAAAACTCCAATCAAACAAAGTCCAAACCAGCAATATAAATGCCTCTTTCCAGCTGATACTTCACTCTTACATTGCAGTGCTATCCCACTCCTGCATCAAGAGGTCTCTGCTGGTCCTGTTCCCATTCTCTCATATGATGCTGCACACACCCTACTGAACTTTCACAAGCCAACGTAAAAACTGTATGTCCCCCTCTGTCCCACAATATCCACAACTATCACTTGTGCAATTTCCCACAGAACAGGCAGATTCATACGCTTTTTCATGTAGGTATAAACCACGAACTCTGAAAAGCCTTTCTAGCCAACATATCTACTCTTTCTATAGTTCTATTGGCAATCATATCCACAGTGTCAAATCTCCAATCACCCTGCTGCAGCTTGGCAAATTGTAAATCACTTTCTAAAAGTTGACTCTACCACTTGTGACCCTCAGCCTTTAGGATAAATTCAGGGACTATCATTACTATCCAAAACCTGGGAGTTAGCTGAGGAAAGGCTCCTTGCCCACAAATTCCTTCTGTGGGATCTGCAATGCAGAGAATTGCTCTCTGCAGCTGCCACTGACATTCCTCTGTAACAATATATAAGGCTTTTAAAGAGTTGCAAGCTATGTGAGGGCTTAAGGATTTCTTCCCCTCATACTTGCAGATTAATGCAACATTTCAGCTTAAAATGGTATTTTAAATTTCAGCAGAACTAGAACTGCAAAAAAAAAAGCTGGAGATTTCTTTTCTTGCAAAATTGCTTGTAGCAAAAATTCAAATCTGTGCCATTTCCAATACATTTGTACAGTGCCTGTATTAGGTTAGAGTCTGAGATGCAAGATAAAAACTTGATTTACTTTGGTAGCTTTCAACTAGAAATCATGCCTGCTAACACTGAAGCAAGTTTCTATTACAGCTGTTTCTTAGCCTGCAATGAGATATCAGTGATGTAACAGCACAATTAAATGACACACACACACAAAAAGTACATGTCTAGAGCCTGGTTCCTTAAGGAACATCCTCCTTTACTGAGAATTGAACTAAAGGGAAATATTTGGCAAAAAGTACTTAATTGCAATAAAATTATTTTTTAAAAAATCATCCCATACAAGTAGGACTTTGCCAACAAAATGGAAAAACTAAGAAAAATCAAATTCATGTGTTCTAAAACTTCGCTGAGTACTAAACAATAAGATCTCTTTTGAGATTAAGATTGTAGCAAAAATACTGTACTAATGGAAATTTTTGAGATCTGAATGACAAAAGCCTATCAAGAATATGGAGAAAATCTGTTATATTAATGTACAAAATCTCTCTTACTCATCCCTTGTTTTGGTTTCTGCCCTGTGTGATGGGTATGTTAACAGCAAAGCAAATACAAAATTCAGTTTTCAAAAGCTATCTTCTCTACCAAGAGTTTTCAAATCTGTCACTAGAGAATAAAAAATCACTGAGAGGAGAGAACAATGAGTGATAAATATATCCACATGTAGTAACTGTTTTCCTCAGTTACCAATTTACTTTTAACGAGCACTTTATTAAAAAAAAAAACTTCATTAACAGAAAATTGGAGAACTTGTGGTTTCAAATATAGGCCCCAATATACCTGTGGCCCACCAAAAAGGACCTTCAAAATAAGGCTAATTTTTGGTGCATTCTCACTAGTTTGGCAACAGAGTACAGAAAAGGTGCCTCATTCACCCTTTCAGTCCTGTTATGGACATCAATCCATGAAATTGCGACACACTGCAGGCTTAAAAAGTGTGAACATTTAATTCTCTTTTGTGTGTCAAATAACACAAGCTTCAGAGTTCTGTGTGGCTTTTTGTGAGCTTCTCACAAGGAATCTCTGCCCCCAGCTTAGCACAGTCGCTACCCCACACTTCACAATGACTGAAGCTTGTTTAGCAAGAAAGAACCCCTCCACTCTCTTCAGAGATAACAAAGGGTTAACTTCCCAACTGGAGAACTTGCAGTCTGACTGTCCTTGCTTCACAGTAGGATAGTGACAGATTCCAGGAAAATGCAGCCAAGTAAGGAAAACACTTTGGTCAAACAAATATATTAGGCAAACCTCAATGTCAGGAGCACAAAGACTGGAACAGCAGAAGCCTGCACTGCAAAGTTAAAGCCTAGTTACTTTTACAGAAATATTTTTCTCACTTAAAAATAATCTCAACAGTCTTGGGAGGTAAAAAAAAAGTTGGTTGCTCAATAGCTTAAAAGTTAGAATTAAGCCCAGCATCAACATAGTTCAAACATAAATCTGTACTTCAGGCTACAAAGCACTAAGTTACAGCATTCATATTGAAACTGAAGATAAAAGGAAACCTTGCAAACATTATAAAATCTTACAATTAAAAACCAGATATTTGTCTGTTTTCCCACAGAATAATCAAGAAAATATCCAACTCAGATGTTATTCTGTTTTACTATTATCATGAAGATGTTGTGACAGTCAAGATTAATGAAGTCAGGAGAGTAAATAAAAACTCTTGAAGACATCCTTTCTGTTCTACTGGTCAGAAAAATCACTGGTTTTATCACCATTTCTTCCTACACATTAAATGGTTCTACTGGAATAAAAAAATTACTCCACAAGCTAACAGAACAATGCATTCCCTAATCAAAGGATACAAATTTTATACATGTTTTAATCATCTGAATTTCAGCCCCATTTTCATATTAAACAGAAAATACAACTTAAACCTATTCACTCAGAAAAAAAAAGTATTTCCACAGAGATAAAAATATGAAGGAGCAAGGAAAAAAAATTAGAACCATGAGAAACACAAGAGCTACATTTATAGGAACATAGCCATTTACAAAATGCCTTTTTTTAAATGGTTGCCTTTCAAGCTGTGCCAACACTACAACGAACATAAAAGATCTGCCTCCCTAGCAGATTTAGAAGAATAAGCAATTACTACATTAGAGAAAATAGGCTCAGAAATTTCCACCAATTGGTAGTTGGCAGCAAAGCAACTCTTTATGTGCCAAACCCCAAAAAGCCTTTCGGCACCAACCTCTACATATACTGGCAGTGAACAAACAAATGAAAAAAAAAACCTAACTGTCTCGAACTGGGGTCAGCCCTTCACTTGGGGAAAGAGAAATAAACAAAAAATAAAACAAGAACTCTCCATCCATCTACAAGTAATAGAAGTCTTTTATTTCTGTCAGGGTGTTTGAAGTGATAGGTCTTCTACTTGGGGCACTCCATCTCACAAGCTCTTAAAACACAGTTACACTGTGGTTGTGCAGCAAAGGCTCCTTCCCAAAGCCCGTGGAAAAGCACAAGGCCTGTCTTCCCCATGGAAGGGAGGTCTCCACATTTACACACTGCTACTGCTGGAACAGTTTACACAGAGAGGCAGCTGCATGGAGCAACTCCCCACAGACTGCTCACAGTCAGAATTAGGGATTTCTCAATCCTGCCTGAGAACACTCCTACAGCTGCAGTCCAAGTTTGACGACTGCCTTTACCACAGAAGGGGAGGAGGAGGTACTGCAGCAAATAAAAATCCTAATTTGGAGCATTGCCAATGATTGATCATGGACTGAAGACAGCCATCATCCACCGTGGATGATGGCAACAAGCAAGCAATGTATGTGATATTTAATGTTAGCTACCTTTATTGATCCCTGATGCACTACTGCATCTTCCACATCAATGCAGATCAGTAGGTTTCTGCTCTTTCAAGAATGCAAGAAGAGGTGAATGTGAACTGACAATCCTAGCTTTTGCAGTTTCCCTCACTGACTCTCTACTTGCTTGAGAAGACCAAAATCATGAGACAGTGTCAGAACACTTCATGGGCAGAAGAGACTCATTACTGCATAATAAATACCCTCAAAGCTATTTTATTCTGCATTAAACATGACAAACACTGTTTGGATGTTCCCAGGATTCTCTGTTAAGAAGTAGCATTAACAAATCTCAGTTAAAATCAAACCTATTAGAAGAACTAAAGAGCACATCATCATGCTGCCACCAAACACTGAAAATCAAGAGTTTCAGTGATGCTTTTGCCTTGCTACATTTTCATCAAAACACAGAAGTTGTTCTTTTCACATATTTCCCTGCAATAAACGTATCCAGGCACACAGAACATAACCAGAGACAGAGTAATTATGAGTATTGAGAATATGAGTATTGAGGCAATCCAAGTGCACTTGTTCTGCGATACATTTGCTAGAAGCTTGCACCACAAAAAAGTGGGGTTTTTTTTAAGCATGAAACATTCTAAAAATCTTGAAAATAAAAATGCCCACATCTCTGAACACAACTGAAACTTTTACAATTACTTCATGCAGATGTATAGGTATGCAGGTACATATAAATACCTGTTGAACGAGCAAGGATATTAATGTTTAGTCAACAATACAAGAGTCCAGGTACCTGATACCTACTCTGTGCCTGTGTTGCTCTATTACTGAAGTCACAATTCTGTCAGAGTTCCACAGCAGTGTTAAATAAAAGTATCATGTATCAAAGTCCTGTCCTATGAAGGGCTGAGTCATTAATGTGACTGATCAACACCAAGTGTGTTCGTGAAACTTTGAACCAGTGCAGCAGAACATCCTGTGGGTCACTCCTTTGTATTTCTGTGCAAGAACACACACCTACCACATCATTAACCCCGGCTGTGCTTTTGCAGAGCTAAAACTAAAAGCAAAAAAAAATGAAGTTGCAAAGATGCGACCACCCTCCCAGAATGATTAATTTCAGATACAATTCTTGACCCCAGCTCATGTCAGTTACTACCTCTGGAAATAGCAATCTGTGGAAGTGCAATGGAAAGAGACATCAATATTTTTCTTATACCACTCAGCCACTATGTGGTAGTCTGAAAACAGGACCCTGCTTCTGAAAACACATAGCTATCTTAACAAGTTCAAGTGTTTCAAATAAACTGTATTAGTTAATCAACTGTCACTTTTTTGAGCAATGCAAAAAGGCTGGCATAAAAAATAATTTGTTTTACTTGAATGTAAAGGTCCACTTATTTTACATGATATACAATTCTAATTTTGTTGTGTGTATTAATATTTTAATAAAGCTTTTAAATTTGATTTTTTAATTGCCATTATTCAGAAGCAGGTTAAAGCATAATGAGAATTGAACTTATGAAAATGGAGCATCTTAGCAGTTTATTCTCCTACCTGCTTCCCATCCAGTGTACAAAGTCTCTTGACTACACCCGAGTCTAACTTAATGGCTTCGGTGATGTCATTCAAGACCTGTTCGAAGGAGTGAGCGGTCTTCTTGTTCAGCAGAATTCTCACAGCTTTCCGTGGCTTTACCCCACTCCTAATAACAGTCACCAGTTTGGGTTTAATGAAATCTTTACTCTCCTTCACTTCGCTCCTCGTGGATGTCAAAGACGTCAAGGACCGGCTGGACCCAGTCCTTATGTTCACGCACCAGTTCGGGTTGACATTCTTGGTGTAATCAACTTTGCGAAACGGTTCGTTGGATGCACACACATAGCTTTCACCTGAAAAGAAGATGACAGGTTTAAGGAGCTTTGCAGCTTTTTTGTCAATTTAAAAACTAGAAAAACCAAAAAAGACAAGTATTTCGGGAGCGATTTTCCTGTATTTTGACAAGGAGGACTGTAAATTATCAGAGCATTCCACCGAAACAACGCTCTCATAGAGTGCTTTCAACAGGTCTCAAAAGACCTCTGGTATAAAAAATAGTAAGGAGCAATGAGGAGGTTCAAGATATTGCACATGTCTTTTGGATTGAGTCATTTTGCAAGTGCTTAAATTACTTGAGCTCAACACATGACATTAAGAGCATTCTCCTACAGCAAATGTCTAGGTCCTCCCCTATATATCCCTCAACCGTATACATCAAGATATGTACACCCATGTCTATGTTTATTTTACAAGAGCAAGTTTTAACAGAATAAAATTAAGCACCTCAAGGCCCTTACCCTGAAAGGCACATTAATCTACCAGGAGTTACTGCCTTTCTACCAAGGACACATATTTGAAATGCATCCACTTCGATATTTTTTAGACCAATGAACACCTGCTGAGGCCACAAATGAGTCTTTGAGAGTATGGGAGTATAAGAGGCCATCTACATGTCCTCATTTTTAATTTCTTTCCTAACTCAAAGCTGGTTTGCAGGCTGTTTTGGTTTTTTTCTCAAGTGGTGATTTTGTGGGGTTTTTTGTGCATGGGGTTTTTGTTTGGTTGGTTGGTTTTGTTGGTTTTTTTGGCTTTGTTTGTTTGTTTTGGTATTTGTTTTGGTGGGGTGTTTTTTGTTTTTAAAGGAAAAAGAGGAGAACTGCTTGCAGCTTACGACAACACATTCAACACCTGACAGCAATATGCAAGATGTAAACCATGACAAAGGACATGTTTAACTCTGGGTTATTTGTGTAACCCACATTCTTGGGGTGTCATAAAATGACATCCCAAGACATTTTGAAAGGACAGAGTGTCGCCAGAAGGATGAATGGTAAAGCATTAAAAACTGACAGAATACACCATTGCTCCAGACAGAAGAGTTACCTATATCTTAAAAAGCTTACCCTGTTCTAAAATTAAAGCTACGCAGTCAAAGTCACTGGTGGAAGAAACCAAACTCACTTCTAACATGCACAGCAAGACGAGTAAAGAGTAAACATACATCTAGGGGACAGAATTGTAAGAGTTACAAAATGCATGCCTACATTTAGATACATACTAGAAAACTTTTAAACAACGCTTTTACTTTCTGAACTCTAGTTGGGAGAGCTGATTTATCTTAGAAGTTGCAGAGCTTATTTTAAAAGAAAGATACTACTTTCAAAGCCCTGAAGAATTACCGTGAGCTGAAAGACTTTCTTGTTTCTTTTCCAATACCAATTACACTGCTTTGTAATTTGTCTTGTATTTAGACCTTCTTGAAAGTCTACTTGCTGTATTTGAAAGAGCACAGATTATAATTAAGCCAAGTTAACAGTGATTTTGTCTGGGAAATTCTGGCAGCCAGTTCTGCCTCCACAAACATCACTGGGACTGTATTCCACTCAGGTACTAGGAAACTGGGGTGAAGTTCTGTGGATGCCACTGCCTTGCCTGTACTCTTCCTCTTCACTCATCCCCATCATTCCTCCTCATATTCATAAATCAAGTGGTGTGAAAAACAAACTGATGCAGACAAAACTAGACTCCTCCTCTTTCCCCCAAAAAATTAGCTAAGAGAAAGGAGGTGTCTTCAGCACACAAACTCTTTGACAAAGAGCTGCATGCTGCACACCAGCACCAACTTATAGGCTGGAGAAAAAAAACCCAAACTCCACACAGCTCTGTAAAGAACTGTGGTGTCTAGAAGCTTATGCTGCCCCAGAACTACATGTTAAATTGTAAGAAATGTCCAAGCAATCTGGTTTTATCAAACCTGAACAAGATATTGGATGAGATTACTTCAGAAAGTCCCTTTCAAATTAAGAGATCCTATGATTTTAAAGATGTGCACAGTTCTCTTCCAACAGCTGTTTTCGTCATCTATCCTGTTATTGCAAAACAGTGTGAGATATTCAAGTTTTGTGGCAGCAGCTCAGCTACAATAGAAAGCAGAGGTTTCCCCCTGTACATCCTCTAACACTAGATTCAAAGGACTATGCTTGTTGTCTGAACAACTGGCAGTAAGTCTGTCTCCAAACTCAGTGCTGCCAAATGAGAGGCACCTGAAGAAGCTGGTAGTAGTCCCACTCAGTGGGACAGAAGAGGCAAAATCAGAAGGGTAAAATAAAACTTACTGAGATAGAGACAGTTTAATAGGGAAAGCAAAAGCCACAGGGGCAAGCAAAAATAAAAAAGGAATTCCTTCACCACTTCTCAAGGACAGGCAGGTGTTCAGCCACCTCCAGGAAAGCTGGGCTCCATCATGGTAATGGTGGCTTGGGAAGCCACATGCTTTAACTCTGAATGTTCCCCCTCTTCCTTCTTCTTTCCCCAGATTTATAAGATGAGCATGATGTCATATGGTCTGGAATATCACAGTTGGGGTCAGCTGTCCCAGTTGTGTCACCTCCCAGTTTCATTTTCCCTCAGCCCATTCACTGGGATGGTGTGAGAAGCCAAAAAGACCTTGGCTCTGTGTGAGCCCTGCTCAGCAGTAACAAAAACATCGCCCTGTTATCAACACTGTTTCAAAAACAAATACAAAACATAGCCCATACCAGCTACTATGAAGAAAATTAACTCTATCCCAGCCAAAACCAGCAAAAACTCTTGGGACAATCTGTCCAGCTGTGTGCAAAAGAGCTTTAAATAAATTCTACAAAGTACCTCAAAATTCACCATTGTTGAGAATGTTCAGAATTATCCTTTCTGCCTCAAAACCAATGCACTTCTAGATCATTTAAAAAAAAACCAAAAAACTAACAAATGCACACTAGGTAATTAAAAGTTAAATCTCAGGGCTGAAATTTAAATTAATGAAGTTTTAAAGAAATAAATAAAAATTAAAGCTACTCAGAAACCGTCGCAAACTTGAAGTGAATTAATTGCTTTACATAAAGTAAAGGTAGAGGACAAAAGGTCCCTTTGCTCAAGGATCTATCATAGAAAACTTTCAACAGGCATGCTGGCTTTGTCTTTTACACACTCATAATCATAAACAGAGCATCTTCTTTGTACTATCATGGAATGTGATCTATTATCTGTCACAGCTGTACTACAGCACCCCATAGGACAGCAGAAATTGTAAAAATTTTATAAAATTTTCAGTCACTATTAATTCAAAAGGATCTATATTTCTTTAAAATAGCAGTGTAAAACTTTCTGTTTCCTACTGCCTCCCTTGCTTGATGCATGAATAAAATAATTTCTTGATTATCTCAGTGTTGTGATGCAGATTTCTTCTTGTTACTTCTTCTCCTTTAAGCAGAGGCCCCAGTAACAAAACTCAGGAAGTGCTTTCAAGTTAAAACAACGTAATAACTTAAAAGAAAGAATTGTAAATTATTTGTTTCAGCTGCATTTAGCCAAGCCTGAACTTGAAGCACAAACTATTTTAGCGTAAAAAAAATGATAAAATCTGCCCAAATTAATTGAAAATTTCCTACAGTTGACAGATACAGGAAAGTCTAATTATTTGAGAATATAGTATATTAGAGATTGTTTAGTAAGTGCTTTAAAGTCCAGGCCTGCTTTCATACACCAGACCTATAAATAAAGTTAAGTAACACAAGTTTTGCCTGGAAAACAGATTTTGCTACTACACCTGCAAGGCAGGCACATATGGCAAGACCAGAGCAAGGGCTGTAAGTGAGAAAACACATTCACTGAGTGATTTTCTTGTTTCATGACTTAAAGGATGAAGTTTTGAAATTATTACTTAAATCTCTAATTATTTTACCACAGCAGAACATCACCCACAGCTTCTAAGCTCAATTTTAAAACTTGCAAAATACAAAAAAAACCCCAAGAAACAGTATCATTAGGAAGCCAGTTGCTTCTCTCTGGATAAAGAATGGTTTCCTAGGAATGAGCTAAACATTTATTTGTTTGACAGGGGTATACAATTCACTACTTACCAAATGAAAAATATGGAAGGAAAGAAACAGCAGGGGTAACTTAAATCACACCTATAAAGTTAACCCCAGGAAACTTTCCTACAGAATGATGTATTTAAAAAGCATGACTGAGAAAACACCATCCCTTGATAAGCAAGCATTACTAAAGGTGTGCTATTGTTTAAATTATTTTAGCTATCCTCCAAAGCAGAAAGTACACTTACATATGTCAGTTTGGAAGAAATATCATGTCATTTGTAGAAGCATTATCTCTTTTTTACATTAACTTTTTTGTAGGTAAGAACCTGAAAACATATATACCATATATACACCATATTTGCTCACAGCTTTCACATATGACCTGATTTTAAATCTGCTTGGGATTCACTTATGTATAAGTACACACTTCTGATAATCTCCACAATTTTTCAGAAGACTAGTATTTGTAAAATATAACACACAATACTTGATTTTTGAGGAAATCTAGAAGGGTTGAACCGATCAAATTGGTTTCAAACATTGTTGAAACTTACATATACCTTTATAGTTAAAAATCACAAACATAATTAAATTTGAGTGTTTCACTGACTGTCTCAAATGAGGTTTTTCATGTGAATAACATAAATCCATATCATCCCAAATAAAAAGGAAATATTTTCTGAGACTTTAGTAGCATTTTAATCAGCCTGTCGCATTTTTTTCTTTTTGCATTTTTACATCTACCAGCCCAAGAAAGTTGACACATCTCCAAAAACAGGCATAAACAATAATTCAAATATTTACACTGCTGACTTCAATATGGTCAATTTTATGGTTTGAAGGACCACTTTCCATTTATATTCTTGAAAGATTTTAAAGGTAATGCATACTAGCTTTAACTAGCACAGAGTCATAGCAGTTACATTATGGAAAGTAAATACCATGTCTTCAGCTTACAACATCAGCATTAAAATGAATCAGCTCCCCAAGTTTCAGACCAGAGCATGAGTTTAGCCTCTAACATTACACTGAGATTTTCAGGTAAAGAAGCACAATATAGGGTAATGAAGCAGGAAGATCTATTAAACAATGCTTTCTTTTTTTCATTTAGATGCACAAAAAAAAAGCAACAATTCCAGCCGTAGGTGACTGGGACTCTTGAGCCCAGCCAAACCATTCCACAGCAGAAAGCTCAACCAGGCTGCAGAGCAGTTTTGGCAGAAGTCTGAAACCTCCTTATAAGTTCACAGCACTATTTCAACAGGGCATATGTAGCATCCATCTCATGATTCATGACAGTACCCAGAGCAAACTAAAAGAGCCAGCTCTTCCATGAAGAAATCCTGCTACCACCAAAAACTCCTCGAATTTGGCATATGCTATCTTAAAAGGAGAAACATCTGCTGATATTTTGGGTCACAATACAATCAGCAAATGGCCTAAGTCTACTTCTGATTTTCCAAGTCTTATTAACAGTAGAAAATCAGCTAGAAGATGTGGAACGTTGCCTATTGACAAGGAAACATTACCTGCCTCTCAATAATTTAGCTGCACTGAATTAATAACCAGATGCACTATCCATGAAACCAGCTGCCGTGTAAATGGTTTAAGAACAATGCAAAAGGATTCCAGTTTCAGACAGCCAACAGTCTAAACACAACACTTGCCATTCCCTCAGAAGAGGAAAACACGAATGATGAACACAGAGAATGGAAAAAGAAAACAAGACTACACTGGTCAATCTGACTGACAAATAGGTCATCAGCTGCCTAAATACTAGTTTGCCTTCTTAGAAGCTCATCCACAAAGTTTTTCATTTGCCATCTATTTCTTCAACACCAATCCTCAGGAAATGTGTTTAGCTCACCTTTGAAGATAAAATTGATGGATTAAGGAGAATAGGATGCACACTTAGTAGATGAGGGGAAGGCTGTGGATGTGTCTATCCAGGGTCTGTCTAGACTTCAGTAAAGTGTTTGACACCATCTGCCACAGCACCCTCCTAGAAAAACTGACTGCTTGCAGCTTGGGTGGGTGGACTCTCCAATGGGTAAAAATCTGGCTGGATGGCTGGGCCCAGAGCACTGAGGTGAGTGGAGATAAATGCAGATGGCAGCTGGTCACTGGTGGTGCTCCCCAGGGCTCCACCTTGGGCTGGTCCTGTTTAACATCTTTATGGATGGTCTGGGCACGGGGATCGAGTGCACCCTCACTAATTGTGCAAAGACACTGAGCTGGGTGGAAGTGGTGATTCCATGGATGGAAGGCTCTGCTGGAGACCTGGACAGACTCCATCAGTGGGCTGAGAACACAGCTGCAGGAGGCTCAAGAAGGTGAATTGCCAGGTTCTGCACCTGAGCCATGCAGTGATACAGGCTGGGTGAGGAATGGCTTGGGACAGAAAGGGACACCTGGCTGGTTGACAGCAGCTGAACCTTAGACAGTGTGGCCATGTGGCCAAGAGGGCCAATGGCACCCTGGCCTGGATCAGCCAGCAGGACAGGGAAGTGGTTGTTCCCCTGTACTGGGCGCTGGNTTATATCTCTACATGAACTATTCTAAATTTAGCCACGCAATATTGGGTACTAATAAAAAAAGTAGGATGCATCCTGCCCTTTTGCATCACAAGTGTGATATGTGCAGTTTTGAGGGAACACAGCTGCCTGACCATTTGGGGCTCTTCACAGCACAAGTTTTGTGAGCCAAACCTCACTGCTAAGCATTTAACAAATAGCCTAGAAATATTCAGACTTTTTGTCCTTAAAAACAGAAACTACTAAGGAAATACTTACAGATATTTACTTTTCCCTAGCATTAGGTTAGAAACCAACTGTGGATATGCCACATAGTGAAGCAACAAAAGGAATGAATTAAGCGTGCAACACTCAAAAATCCTCAGCAGGGATATTTGTAACATAAGTATCTGAATAAGGTTTTCTGGGTTGTTTTTTGCAAGGTTAATAAGCACTATCTCCTGAAAGTCACATAAAGGATCACTTTTTAAATGGCACTCTGCATAACAGAGAATGATACAGCTGACAGGTAAAAACATCCCTAGGGAAAGAAAACAGTTTCCATATTTTTTAGGCATGTGTTCCCCTGTGAATCCCATAGGAGAGGGCAGGTATCTAGATAGATTTCACCTATTCACCTTATGTTCCTCAGCTTCTTTGGGTGCAACTCTTTAGCTTCAAAGCTACCAAAAGCTGCTTATTTAGTACAGCAAGGTAGTTATTAGGGCTACTGACCTTCTTTCTAAGTTTAGGAAACACAGCAGAGTACCCTTTCCATGTTCTGTAACACAAAGCCAAGCAGATTTCCGGAACAGTGTATTTACAGCATATATGACTGATCTAAAAATAAAATAACCCCTTTTATGAAGGATTGGGTTACTTCAATTTCTCTTTCCTTCCTTACTTTGAGCAACTTCCCTCCTCATCAGTTTCTTACAATTCACTTTCATATCACCTTTAATAACCCTGTAGAAGTCACGATCTTTCCTCACTACAGCACTCAGAATTCCCCATGTACTTTTTAAAACCTGGGGTGACAACCAGCATTTTAGCAGATGACTAACTCTGCTAGTTCTCTTTTGATTTGACTTAGACATGAAGAGGTGCAGATTACAGCTTCCTACAGCTTTCACACAATCACAGAACAGCTGAGGTTGGAAGATACCTCTGGAGGTTCAACCCCTTCCTCAGGCAGGGTAAAAGCTCTCAGAAGACAGTCAATGTCACCTGGTATCAAACACAGCTGACACCATGTGCCTTCTCCACAGGAAGTAAATAACCCTTTTCAGGTAAACTAGAATTTCCCCATCCCTGAAACTAGGAGATGGATGGTGGTGGAACTATTCTATTTTATTTGGATGGGAAGTTAACTAAGAATGACATCTGCACTTCACATCCACACCCCACTGCTCCAGAACTGTGTCACTACAGTGACTTAAACACACATTTGGAAGAAAATTCTTTTGGTTTTTTTAATCCTTCTTTCATCTTCCTTTTTTACCCTTATTTGTTCAACTTGCTACATTTGGCTCTTTTTTTTAAAGAATTACAGCTTCTGGCTCTAGCACAGGAGGGTAATCATACCTTTTGGAACAAGCCAAAATACAAACTGCCTACTTGGTGTTACCATTTGCTTGCCCTGACAAGAGAAAAGATATTCTTGACTAATACACAGTGCACATCAGCTAAAGTCACAGGTACTCTATGCAGGATTAAAATGTAATATGCAGTGACAACAATGGTCTAAGGCAGAAAAAACCTGGATTGTTCAACAACTTGTTTCGAAACACATTCTCTTACTCTGTATTAGTGAGGCAGAGCTCATTTCTGTAAACCAGATCTTGCCCTGTGCTAGGTGTCCTGGCCATGCATAAGGACTGTCCTGTCCCAAACCTTCCCTCCTCCTGCCCAAGGACTTCCCTACTGTTGATTGTGTGCGCAACCATGCAGACAAAATTCCTGACATTTTATAAAGGACTGTATTAATTAAGCATTGTTGTTGAATGAACAAAGACTCTCAGCCATTTTTTCTAGGGAACTAGAAGGATTCCCATTAGATGCAAAATAAACAGAACTTCTCTTTCCAGGAATAAAGCCTGCACTTGCTTTCATCTCCCAAAATCCAACAATTCCCAACTTTGCAGCAGACCTTTACAATCTGGATTCTCCACGTCCTTCATTAACGAGACAATGAAAGCAAAATGACAGAGCATGACCAAAATCCACATAAAACACATAGATCAGGACTAAAGAGCTGCACAGTTCTATTACTATGGTGTCATGCTTTAGGAAGCCTACATTTTCAAGGGAAACTGAAGGAAATAGACAAACACTTAAATACCTAACTCTGGCAGAAAATAAAAAGTAATCTATTTTTTAATATTTGATATTGAAGGGCATGTATAAAATTACACATGGAGTATTGTATTCTAAAGTAAAAAGTAGTGTTATATCTGAGAGTAAAGCTGGAAGAAAGAAAATTATAAGAAAGTCATAACAGTCCCAGCCCCCACCTCCTCTCTGGATCTGCCTGCTCAAACAGATCAGGAGCAGACAATGAAATTCTTCCCTCCTCCCATTCTAAGAAAGCAGTGAAAACTGTCAAGCTCACAAGCCATAATGTTTCCTAATCTAGAGGGGCTGAGAATATAAATTATATTTGCCTCAGGCTGGTCCAGCACAGCACGCTTTTTTGATTGTCATATTCAGTTAAGAAAAGCAATATGCTTCATAAAATGGAGCTCCTATTTTTGACTAATAAACATGATCTGGTGCAATTTTTAACTGGCTCAACCCATAACAGCAATATTTCATATCCTCAGTATGTCTGTGCACTAGCTCTTTTTCTCTTAAAATGACAAACAGTAAAACAGATTGCCAAATACAGCCAAACTCAAAAAAAAAAAAAAAAAATTTATCAGTGGCTCAACTCAGCTCTTTATGATACAGAATTTGATGTTCTGTATCCCAGCTTTTATATCCCAGGTAGATAAATAGCAAATAAGCCTTGAAGAGCTTGCCCTGTACTGGGACACGTCACTGTCCAAGAGCTACACACACACAGGCTGGAGCTGAGGGAGGTTTAATGCAGATCTTGCTGGCTTGGCAAGGTTAGCTGAGCACTCACCTTCTGCTCACTGCAGAGATCTGCCACTACTGAACCTGAACTGCTGTGACTCCATGTCCCCATTCAGGAGCACTGGGAAGGTGCCAAGAGAGCAGCGAGCTCGGTATTGCATCACGCAGCCACGGCCTGCCTGGTGCTCAGCCTGTGGCTGGCACACACTACAGCACTTCAGTTTTATTTTCCTTTCTGAAAATGCTAAAAAGCAATACAGCAAAATACCATTCAAAACTACTTCTGGTGCTTCTGCAGCTCAAGCTTTAGGTCAACACCAATGTTGGAGTATTTACTCGAGAGCAGAAGTTCAAGCTCACTGTGCTGTAACCACAAGAAATAAAGAACACGAACCCAAATCAAATCTCTTCCAGCACCTTAAGAACAAAACAGCTGGCAAAAACCACAAATAATTTCACTACTTGTTTGCTGTCCTTTCCTTCCTATATATACTTTTCTTTCTCTGTGTGATTAGTCTTGTACTGGTAAAGTTTTTAGCATGCTAACTGGAGAACATACTAATCCAATTATGATGCTATAGGCTTTTCTTAATATTCCTGAGAGTTGTATTGGATAGATTACTAAGTACTTGGGATTCTTTTTTCCCCCTTTTATTTCATTGAGAAAGTATGGAAGTGGCATTTTGACTGTGACATTTATTTTTCTTTATTCCTCCAGTGAAGAGCCACGACAAAGGTTATGCTTTCAATGAGTATTTGAAGAGGCAAAGAGTAAGTTGTGCTTTCAGTTATTGATTTATAGTTGTAAGAGTATATACGGCTGTCCAGCAAGTAATTCTGTCTTTGTTTTAAGTCATAAAAGCTTAATATCATTCCTGCTGCAACATTTCAAAAGTCACCCCATGTTATAGCTAGTTTCATCTCCTTTCCCTTCTGTGACCACTTCAGCCTATCATATTTTCTTAAGGTATTTCTAAATTAACCACCAAATCATGAAAGTTTTTTTACTTACTTCATTTATCATCAGCATTTCACTCTACAACCACTTCATGTTTCCTCAGTTGTCAATGTAAAACAGCCTTATAGTAGATCACATAAGTCCTCAGCACTATGGTACCATCAGAAAGTGCACCTCCATGCACATCTCTTTTGAGGGAGACCCATTTGGCACAGCAAAGTCTGTAGCCCCCCTCTTTCTCTTCCATGTTGTGAAGCAGCTGGTCCCTAACTCCCAGTGCCCTTTCTGGTGGATCAGATAATGGTCTTCAGGTTCCCTTTCTCATCCAATTCTCCAGGTGTGATTCAGCACTGCTTTGAAAAGGAAAGCTTGCAAACCAAAGCTTAAAGGATAGGCAGCTGAAAGCCTAGGAAGCAGGATGCATTGGAAGGCCCACAAAAAAACCTAGTTCTTGATTAATGCAAACCAGCTACACCTGGCACACAGAGGTGGAAAACTGTGGTAGCTGATGTATTAAATACCTGAGAACAACCATCAAGTGCAAAATCATTACGAACCTCCGTGTATGTGCACAAAATAACCTGTGCATTTGGAAAGCAGGCAATGCTGAGCTCAAACTGTATCTTAAGACATCACGTGAAAAGACTGGGGAATTCTGCTCCTCATTCCAATAATTATCACTCCCCACAAACAAGGGGCATATGTGTCATTCACAAAACAATATTTCTGGCCCCATTTTGAGACAGTCAAGTGCTGCTCTGTTCAGATTTGCAAGGTCTACATAACCTTAGCAGCTAAGTCCCATTATGAAAAGCTACTTAGGAACAACTCTGAAATACACCTGATTCCATAACATGCTTTTGAAAGTCAGGCAAGGTAGATTACTCCCTCTGTTAATATGGACTCTGATCACATTTGAAACTAGGACTTTACAGCTGTTAGTTTTAATAAGTGGTAGGATATAGACACCCTTTTTTCACAGCACCGAAGGCTGAAGCCACTGTGAGCCAACAATGACACTTAGAGAACCAAATTACAGCATTTCCCTCTCTTACAAATGGAAAGTAACCAAGAACTTCACTGTTCTTGCAGACGAAAAGAGCACCTGCTGCTTAACTACCACTGGAGTCAAGCCCAGCACATGCAGATGGCAGCACACAAGGTGATGGGAGAACTGGATGGTCCATGCGGGGAAACGAGGCCCTACCGCCCCTCATAACAGCGGGCAACCCCGGCCACTTGCCCTCACGGGATCTGTGGCCGCCAGTTTTCAGCAAGGCGACCTCTCCGCTTTGATCCGCGTAGAGACTGGGAAGCTCACCCCCGGGAGCGCCCGAAACCCACCACCGGGTCCCACGGCCACCTCCAGCCGGACTTTGACATCCCCCTCACCTTCCACCAGCTCGTCCAGGCTGGTGAGCTTCTTGCTGCCATCGATGGTGTAGATGGTGCGGACTCCCTGGGGCAGGTTCACGTTGTCCGACAGGGACCGGGTGAGCTCCACCAGGAGCGCGTCGAAGGAGCGGAAGCGGTTGGGGGAGATGGCGTACACCAAGCCCTTGAAGTACCTGTCCCCGTTGCGGTAGAAGCGGGCTTTGCGGGCCTTCTTCTCGGAGCTGAGCGCCTGCAGGGNGCTCTGCTCCCGCAGCGGGGACAGCAGCACCGCCACTCGGCGCGGGGAGCGGCGCAGCCTCCCGGCTCCCCGGCGGGGGAAGCAGCCGCAGAGATCCGGCGGGAGCGGCGCTGGCGGCCCGGCTGTGGAGCAGAGCGGAGCGCAGCGGGAGCGGGAGCGGGCGGGGCTCCTG
>VXAX01006473.1:181528-193521 GCA_013399835.1 Leptocoma aspasia
GGAGCTGAGCGCCTGCAGGGTGCGGGTGCGGTAGAGGCTGCAGTGCGCGCTGTGCGCCGGGCTGGGCACCAGCCCATTGCCCCGCGGCCCCGCGCCGCCGCCGGACCCGGAGCCTCCGCGCCGCGGCCCAGAGCGCTGCTGCCGCTTGTCCCGCTCCTCGAAGTGCTCCAGCTCGATGCTCCGGCTGCTCGCCATGGGGAGCCGCCTGGCCGCCCTCGCAGCTCCGCTACGGGCTGCTACGCCCGCCCGCNCCCTAGGGTAGTGCTGCCCTTTTGATGGTTGTCCAAGTGCCACCCGCCGAGCTGCCCGCCAGCCCGCCTCTCCCGGCTTTACGTGGCTCAGTCACTGCGTTAAAACGCTAAAAATGCTTCTTCTGTACGGCCCTTAGCCTAAAATACATCCCGCGGGACAGAAAACTACGCATCCTTGTCATTTGTTGGCGTTTTAAATGCCCTTTAAAGGGCATGTAGCGACAGGACATGGGGTAATGGATTCAAAGTGGGGGTAATTGGATATTGGGACGAAATTCTTCCCTGTGAGGATGGTGAGGCACGGGCACAGGTTGCCCGGAGAAGCTGTGGCTGCCCCACCCCTGGAAGTGTTCTAGGCCTGGTGGAACGGGGCTTTGAGCGAGCTGGTGCAGTGAAAGGCATCCTTTCCCATGGCAGAGGGGTTGGAACNCCGCGCACAAAAGCATCCCTCACGGCCGAGCGCGGCGCCCCCCGGCTACGGGCGATGCCGGGGGCCGAGCGAGAGGCTCGCAGGAGCCCCGCGGCCGCGCCCCCGCGCCGTGCCCATGCGGGCTCGCACAATGCGCGGGTCCCTGCTCAGCCCCTTCCCTGCCGGCTCCGCCGGGCAGCGGCGGCGGGGCCGGAGCGCCTATTCCGGCAGCTCCGGCTCTGCTCCCGCAGCGGGGACAGCAGCACCGCCACTCGGCGCGGGGAGCGGCGCAGCCTCCCGGCTCCCCGGCGGGGGAAGCAGCCGCAGAGATCCGGCGGGAGCGGNCTTTTGTATTTGCCAGCACCTCTCCCTGAGGACTCAAATAAACCCATTCACACAGCCTAAACCTCCTAAATGTGCTCACGTTTCATGGTTTCCCCAGGCATCTTCTCAGTTCTGAGGTTGCTCAAGTCAAATTCACTTTTCACAGAAATGGCCAACAAATGCACTGAAATGGATGCAATTTCAACTTTTTTCCAACTTATTTTCAATCATTACAGAAGATATTTTCTTTTCTTCACACAATCAGAATGTAAAAAAATGTAAAAGACATTGTAAAAATGCCAATAAAATCGAGCGCTTTCTCACCATTATTGCTGGGTTTCTTACAAAGTAGATTAGACATCTAGCTACAATATTCTAAAGATGGTACATAGAAAACATGAGTGAAACTCAGTCTTTATTGAAGTGCCAACTTCTGTGATGCCTGAAAACCTCCACAAGCAAAAAGCAAAAAGAAGTGATAAACCATGGAGCTGGATTATCTCCTCTGGTGGTAAAGTCAACAAAAGGAACTGAAAGAGAGGGAATTTTGTTACAGTCAGGGCATGACTTGCTAAGATTAGACACGCAGGTCTTGCCTAGGAACCAGGACCTAGAGCCATAAAACAGTATGGATCAACTTTTTAGACTGGCTTTGATATGTAGTTTCTAGTCCTGATTACAGGCAAAGTTACACAGACAAAGTTCACATGTGTAACTTTGCTCCAAAGTGATGGGTCTCAGCTGCAAAGTTATAGTTTGTTTCCAAATGGTGCCATGCTTCATGGGCATGTCTGGCCTTTGCAGAACAAGTCACATTTCTTAGTTCAACCCTCAGCAGAAGGTTATTTGGACTAACTTTTTTCCATTTGCTCAGAAGCAGGTCACAAAAGCCCCCCCCCACACACACCTTTTGTCTCTCTGAGCTGCTAACTATTGCCACAGGACAGTGCTCAACTGTGTGCAGAGGACTCATGCAGACTAATATGCAAATACATATATAGATACATATGAATTTAATGTATTGGCTGTGGCTGTGTCTGAATATAGGTTGGAGAATCCGGTGCCAGGGTTCAAGTTGTTTTGTCATGAGCAGGACTTGCTTTGACTTCTGAAATCTCTAGCTAGAGATGGGATGGAGGGAAATGAATTTTGTACAACCTCCTGTAAAGTAAAGCTAAAAGGGAATTCTCCAGCTTTCACCAGGAAAATTCTTTCTCCTCCTCAAAGGGAATTCCTGCTACAGAGAATTTTCAAAGTCTGTAGAGCAACTGTGTTTTATGGAGTACATAAACATTAAATTGACTTCTGGTCTGTAAAACTAGACTACTTTTATATTAAGAGGCTATTTACAGAGAGGTTGGGATTAGATCTGCATGTGTTACTGCCAAGGAAATTCCTGGTGACACCTCAAACCTGGTCCTACAACTTGTACTTTTTTTTTGTTCTCCTCAGATGTTATGTGTATTTTTAATAAGCTCTGTAAGCCCCTGTTAAGAATGGTTCACAGTGCTTCCATTGGTGTGTATGCTTTGCCTTTTCCTTGCCACCTTGTTTCCCCTGCAGAGTTATCTGTAGTCAAACAGATGTTTTAAAAGACTTCCCAAGATGAGGAATATAACCCCGAAACAACCCCATATGCATCCAAAGGACTTTTGTTGCTACACTTTAGAAAATTAATGTGATTAATGTCCAGTCCTGTATGGAACTGACCTATGAATTCCCATTGTCTTCTTCCAAAATAGGATTGACAAATTAGCAGTTCACTTTACAGCAAGCAAGATTACATGTATAAATGATACCTTGCTTATTAACCTAAATCTCCAGACACTGTTAAAATGTGATTATCATTCATTCTTGTGATATTCTTGTTCTGTAAATATACATTTCCTGTTTGAATAGAAAAGAGCTTGCAGTTTTCATGTCCACCTAACTAATCAGTTTTCTCACTTGACTTTGCTTTGGTTTTTTCCTTTCTCTTTTATTGTGATAAGCATAATGAATTCTTGGTTGAAATCTCTTCCTGCATCTAGAAGAGCTCCTATGTGGTTTTGTTGCTTGGTTGGTTGTTTTAAAACAAGCAAGCCCTGTGAGAAATTTCTGAAAGGAAACTAAGTTTACCATCATATGCAATGTTTTTTTTTTCCTTCTGTTACCTGAACTCTTTACCTTCCTGGTTGTAATCAGTGACATTGAAGTTACTTAGAACATTTAATAGGACTGATAGGTGAGATTCATTTCAGAATTAGAGTTTACAGTGAGTGGTTTTAGAAAAAAATTATGTATCTGGCCCTTACATTTAGCCCATTGATTTCATCTTGAAAATAATAACACACAATGTTGGTGAAGAAGGAGAAAAAAAAAACCACCATAAACTTGGAGTCTGTTGACTGAAGATTTTATTTACAGAAAATATTATTTGAATAATTCAATAAGAAAATGTTTACTTGCAGCACCAAGGATACCAAATTTGAGTATTTAAGCAATTAGATGATTATTTGCAATGATTTGTCTTCAACCCAAGAATGTTAAAATGCTTTTAAAATATTCATACAATAAAATCTCCCAGCATCCCTGTGAGATTCTGTGCCCTACTTCATAGATGCATAAAATGGGAAACCAAAAGTTTAAGCAACTTGAGCGAGTAGCAGAGAAATATATCAGTGTAGGTGGAATAAGGAAGACCTTCAGTCCTTAGTGAGCCAGCTGTACCCAGGTGGCCAAGAAGGCCAATGGCACCCTGGCCTGTATCAGCAAGTGTGGCCAGCAGGACCAGGGCTGTGACTGTCCCCCTGTACTGGCACTGCCGAGGCCACACCCCAAATCCTCAGATCTGGGCTCCTCACTGCAGGAAAGACACTGAGGTGCTGCAGTGGGTCCAGAGAAGGGAAATGAGAGCTGAGAAACGGTCTGGAGCACAGGTCCTGTGAGTGGCAGCTGAGGGAGCTGGGGGTGTTTAGCCTGGAGAAAAGGAGGCTCAGGGGAAACCCCTGAAAGGGGGTTATAGCCAAGTGAAGGTCAGTCCCTCCTCCCAAATAACCAGGGATAGGACAACAGGAAATGGCCTCAAGTTGCACCAGGAAAGTTTTAGACTGGATATTAGGAAAAAAATCCTTCACTGAAAGGGCAGTCAAGCTTTGGAAGAGACTGCCCAGGCAAATGATGGAATCACCACCCCTGGAGGTATTTAAAATATGTGTAAATGTGGCACCCTGGGACATGGTTTAATGATGGACTTGGCAGTGCTGGGTTAGCAGTTGGACAGGATGATCTTAAGGGTCATTTCCAATCTAAACCATTCTATGATTTCATAGCCTCATTATGAAGCTGTTCTTACATTAACACTTGATGAATGGGAATTTGAGTCTGAGTGTTGTTGAATATTGAATAATCTCTATACAGCTTAATGTATCCTCAGGAAATGTCTGAGTCCAGGATCTGTGATAAGTCTGTGTATTTAGAAGACCTCAGAATAATTCAGATTAGATGAAAATACCATACAGAAGTTCAGTTACTTTTTAAATTACTTTATACACTTTCCAAATGATACCTTTGTCTTTAAATTTGTCTTTAAGAAGATTTCTGAACATCTGTTTAAGACTTTTGAAAGCAGTAAAAAAACCACATGAATAGAAGCCATATAAAACCAATGTTGAACCTGAAAGACAAAAGTGCAGAGAAGAAAATATCCTCACATTATGTTCTATTTCAATTTGCTGCACCAAGAAAGACTGAAATGTACCAAAACCCTTCCCAGCAAGGTCCTGGGAAAGGACCCATAAAACCTCCTCCTGGCTGGGATTTTGTATCAGCCAGTAGCTGTTCAGATGAGTGGTTTTGCCTTCATATCCCGTAATTTTTTTTCTTCCAGATTAGCATCTTTCTGCAGAAGATCTCTAGCACTTTGCTAATATTCAACAGAGACATTCTGTCCCATTTTCCTGTCCCTGAAGTAGGAATGCATGACAGGAGTGGGATGCTACCTCCACCCAGAGCAGCATGAATGAAGTTGTAAAATGTTCTCAAAATAAGTAAATACATCATGCAAACCTAGTTTTTATGCTGCAGTAAACACCTTGGAAGAGCTAGGACACCCTCCCAAGAGATTCCTTCTGAAGTCAACTGAGATCTCAGACCTTTTGCACTCCAGAAAAATTCAGCTCCTGGTTGTAACTGGTTGTTCAGTGACATGATGTAATGGTCCTCACCCACTCAGAGATGGCCACATTAAATAAACTGAGTATGGTTTTTTATAACATAAATAAATGCCTAACTCCATGTGCCCGTACTGGTGGGTTACATAAAGGTCTCCAGGTTCCTTTGTAATTAAATTCTCCAGGTGTGATTCAGCATTGCTTTGAAAAGGAAAGCTTCCAAATCAAAGCTCAAAGGATACACAGCTGAAAGCCTCAAAAGGAGGAGGCATTAGAACACCTACAAATTGTGTGTCTTTGCTAATGAATCTACATTGCAAGAGATTTGTGCACTTCTTTTATTCCAACAGTTCAAGGCTGTCATATGGACTTCTATGACACATTTAGGCTTTGCATATGGCAGATTTCATCTATCCAATACCCCTGTAACTGAATAAAAATAGCTTAAAATTTAGATAATTTGAAGAGAAGAAAGACATGATTTACAGACAAAGAAATCTTTTACTCATCTATTTTTTTCTAGCATATTTAGAAAGAAGTCATTAGGGTTTTTAAGAAAACCTTTTTTTGCTGATAACCCCATCATCATTTTTGTATAATCATTAATAATTTTAATTCCATTTGTTGCTGTTTCATTACAAGACATCAAAATTCTATATTTTCAATAGAAATGGCTGTCTGGATAGTTGCTATACCTCTGGTTGAAATCCTGGATCTGGTTCCCATGATCCAGGATTAAATGGATCATTTAATCTGTTGTCTTACTTAAAAGTGTGATTATTCATATGGTATTAAAAATAGGAGAAATGTAAGATCTTGAAAAAACTTAAGAATTATGTTATTTCAGATGTTAAATAACTTATAGGGACAAGATTCCAATAAATCTTTCAAAGATCACTGCCAACAGTTATTTTAGTGAATTACTAGTATAATCAAAATGAAAAATTAATGTCTTTCCTGAGACAGCTACTTCAGCAAAGATGTCTAGAGTAAACTGATGCCCCAAACCTGATGGAAACTAGAGAAGAAAAAAACAGTGAAGCAGTACCTATTCTGAAACAAGTGAACTATTAAAGGAAATTCTAAAAAATATAATTTTATAATATGATGGTTACTGAAGCAAAGCCAGCTACATAGAATTCTCTCATATACACTCCTATTCCTGGATGTTTTTTTTCTTACTCACCTGGGGATGCTGCCCTTATTTGAATCTGATGTTTGTAAATTTGAATCTGAGCAGTGTTCTTGGTAATAGAATAACCCTCACCTCCAAAAATGTCATAGAGCAGGAAGTTAAGATTGCATATTTAGGTTCCTTTGAGAACAAACCCATTGTATAGCGTAGCTATATACCAAGAGCATCAGCAGGCAATAGAACAACTGCAGAGAATGAAATGGGTAATAATTTTCCCCATTGTTTTCTTCCATGTCACAGTTGACTTCACTGGCTTCAGGAACCATGCAAGGAATGATTTTTTGTGAAACAGGAGAGAATGTACAAATTACTTCTATTGATAATATGACCAAGATGCAAGAAAAGGTGAGGTACCACATTGCATCAGAGCAGTTAGTACAGCTGTCAGCAAAAGGACAGATTTTCATGCCCACAAACCTCTTTCACATCCAAAAAGCAGCAATATATTAGCACCATTTAAAAGCAATGTTGCTCTAAGAAAAATTACTTGAGCAACTAATTATGTTAATCAAAGTTAAGATCAGAGTGGCATAATAGCAAGAGAAAAGCAGCAGATTTAGAAGCCTTGTGATACAGAAAGTAAAATAGGTGATTGTTGCTTGTGGGAGGTAGAGGCAGAACAAGGAACTGCCTTGAAGAAGAGCACTGTGTGTAAAAAAGACCTCCTGACTTTACATTGGATCCGTGAATTCCAATACTTGGAAGAAATAGGAATTTAATTCCTTAGGCTTACTTTCTGGCTGGACCTTGTAACTCCCTTGACGATTTTGAAAATCATAATTAATGCAGTATAGAATGGTGATGCTTTACAGAAATATTTTGAAAATCATAATTAAAACAGTATAGAATGGTGATGCTTTACAGAAATACCTTGAAGATTGGAGAAGTGGAATGACTAGTAGGAGCAAAGGTGTAAAGTCATATATATATATATATATATATGGATGGATGGATTAGTTTCTACTCCAAGGTGGAATGGAAACTCACCACTGAGAAACAGAAGAAAAGAAAGGGGGGAATGAACTGTTGATCAGAAGTTTTGGCTAAGCTTCAAGAACAGCAAATGCAGCCTTTCACTTTCTTCTTCATCTGAAGACTATCAGGTGCAGTATTTAATTAAAAAACAGTGCAGAGTTTCAGAATAAGCAATTGCTGAATGTAACTTACAGTCTTTTAAAGAATAAGAAAATTTTATTTATTTAAAAGTAAGCAAGCTATTATTTCTGGTCTGTTGATATGTTTAGGGTGAGGATGGCATTGTCTGTGGATGTGTATCTTTCTTTCAAAGCTTCTATATGGGCCTTATCCTTGTTGCTGCTTGGCTGTGGAAGTCCTCAGCCACGGGATATTCCCAGTGATAGACTTACAAAGTGTCAGAGCCTCAATTTGTTTTATACTGTACAAATGCAGTGATGGTGATGATCAGGAAGAGTTGCAGGAATTGCTGATGAGAACTTTATAACATTATTTAAAGATCTGTCATCTAGCCAGCTACTGAGGGAGACAGAGTTGTATCTCCTTACAGTGATTAGCACTCTTTTTGTGCTAATATATGTTCTGTGCACATCACTAGAGACTGATTTCAGCTTAGTGCTCTAGTAACATATTTTAGAGAATTCTTGCATCTAAAGAAAGGTGTTGTTCCAGAGGTGAGAGATCAAGTCCAATCCTGGCTTTCCAGGCTTGCATGACTTCTTTAGTATCTATGGTGTTATTATTTGCACGTGTGTTGTCAGATTTACTGGAGAATGGCATACTGCTGTTCTGTTCCTATTTATCAGCAAAGGTTTTAGTTAACTTCAGCTAAATTATTCTGTCTGTTCATTGGCACAGTACAAAATGAAGTTGAGTCAATAAGGTCAGCTCCTGTACAGGAAAGAGAAAGCAGCCACTTGACTTTCATGTGATGAGATTGTTACTTTAGTTTTTAAAAGGAAGTCAGATGCAGTGTTGTGAAGATCCTTAATCTTCTCCTGTTCTTTCTCTATCAGTCATACTTTAGTTGGCATGTTTTTGTACTCTCTGTATCTCTGACAAGAAATCTATACATTTGACTTCTTCACTGCCAGCAAAGCCATTTGCATTAGGAGCAGAATGATGTCTCTCAACTACTACAGCTAGCACGGTCGAAGTCGTGTAGGAACTTTGCCAAATTGAACTTTTGGCCTTAATAAGATAATGAAATGCTGCTTTGGAGCTTAATTTTTGGCAGTAACATTGCTCACAATGGATATCACGTTTGTTTTCTTAAGATGACTTAGATTGAGAATATTGTTGCCTTATGATGTCTTACTTTAATGTTTCCTTTAAGACTGCTGATCCTGACAGGTCTGGAAAGAGGAAAAGAATCTGATTTGTCAATAAATAAGGAAACCATGAGAGGTAAGTGGAAGAAATCTTGGTGAGCTTCTCAGATCTTGGTACCATATATGGGCTTGAAAGTGAGCAATTTGCTGCAAAAACAGTCATGTTTCGTCCAGACAAGGTAGTAGTGTGTGTGGCTTTGTAAAGAGCTGGAAATAATACAGAATTAAAGCATTTGCATAGAGATTGTCAAGTGCAGCCAACTCTTATTCTTGAGAAGGCAGAACCTTAAGCAAAATAATTTCAAGGTCAGTTGTGACTCAATTAGGAATAATTCTTATTTAGACTTCTAGCTGAGAGGCAGAGGAGATGAGGGGGGCACAGATGAAGGGGCACAGAAGCTGATCGCTGACAAAAGAACAACTATGGCTACAGGCTCCAAGTAACCTTGGGCTGTTCCAGAGTCCTCAATATATTTGCTGAGCCTGAATTTGGAACAAAAAATAATTTTGATACTTTTTTATTCCCTTGATGGAATGTCAGATGCTAGGGTTTAATTGAAAATTAAGCCTTCTCAGGGAACTTAAGGTATTTTCATTAGGAACTTTCTCAAACCTCAGAGATGGGAGATGTTAAATGCAATATAACCCTTTGGTTCTATGGAACTAAGGAAAGACAAACCATTTCCAGAGTACTCAGTTTGAGCTCTTCCTTGTTTCTTTCCATAACGATAATGGATGAAGTGCCACAAGTACACTGAAAGGACTTCGTGTTAAACCCAGAGAGGTTACATTCCCAAGGATTTGTCTGGAAGGGATGTGCCTGCAAATGGTAATTCATCAACTGAAAAACCTGACCCATGTGTTTGCAAAACAGGAACATAAATACTACTGACAAACACAAGAGTTGCAGTAAAGTGTCCTGGGAAGGGTTTTCCCCTTACCATTAAATATTTGGGGTTTTATTTTTTTCCAGAATTAGAAAGTTCGTTAGTCACTCCTATATTGTTCTCCTGCCATATACAGAAAAAAACCTGAGTGACTGAAGTACAGGGAAAACAAAAACCATTCACAGCTACTCAGTTACAAACACAGACGTGTTCTATGTCTTTTTCTCTCAGTGATGTAAGTCATTAGATCTTGGCTATTGTGTAGGAACCAGTGGTGAATTCTAATGGTGAGAAAAATCTATGAAAAAAATCTTTCCAGGAACAACTTCTCTTTTCTAGTTGAGATCTCTTAGGAAATGTGATAGCTCTTACAGGTCTTCATAAAAAAAAATGGAAGTTTTATCTCCATATATTTTTATATCTACACACACACATAGAGTGTCAGTGTGTGTTCTGCTTTATAGAACAGCAACTGTAACACCTGGAAATGAGTAGTTAGCCAGAGCAGATAACAGGGAATTAGGCTATTAATCTGCTTAACGAGGACATATGCCAAAGTAGTTTAAATTGTGCTAGTTTGCAGTTCTATTCTTATATAAGAGGGATTCAAATTTAGCAAGATGTGCAGGGGTAAAAAAGAGTATAAGACAGTTCATTCAAAGTCCAAATACAAGTGCAGTAACTGTCTTATTTCAGTGTTTCACTCATTAATAGACAGGCTTGTGGTCCAATATGAGCTGGGTTACACCAGCTGGGATGGTATAGACTTGATTGATGTGCAAAGCTACATTTTTCAGCAGATATTCCATCTGTTCTCTTGTCTGATCCTCTACTGGCAAATTAGTCATGAGAGTCTGCTGTTATCATACTATGGAAATATTTCTAGTTTGATTTTTAAAAATTTTAACTCTATTTTAATGGGGCAGTTCTGTGTCCCACTGACACTTTTGTTTTGAATGGCAAGAAAACAACTTTGCTGTGAGGATGGTGGAACTTTTGCCACCCTGCTGCTCATTTACTCTAGGGCAGGTAATTCTCAGAGACATGGTGACCTCTGAAATTGTAGATCAGTATTCTTTGGCCTGGGAATATCTATTACATGGAAATATTGTGGATTAAACAAAGAGAATAGAGGGAGGATTAATATTTAGTTTGTGAAATATTTCTTACGTGAAAACCTTAACAGATAAAAGATCATCATTTTCTTCTCTATTTTCTTACTTGGTTTGATATTGCTTTTTTTTTTTTAATCCTTCCTCCCCTCTGGAAGATTTTTAAGTGTGGGGAGAAAAGGTGGCACCGACGTTGCAACATCTGTCTTTGTAGATAATACATGGGTTAAATACTGCTCAGCCAGTTGCTGAATGGTGGTGGTTTTGCCAGGATCTGAGGAAAAACCATCTTCTGAGAGCCGTGCTTGTAGTCCGGGGAAGACTGGTTGTACCAATATCGGGTTTGGTCAGATTAGTCTGCCATCTTGTGGGTAATTCGAGGATGTGGAGGATTTTTTTCTTATTTATTTTAGAAATACAAGTTTTATATCTCTGTAGGTTAGTATTTGCAGGAAGAATATTTTGGTATTGTTATAAGAGAGGATTAAAGGTGAAAAGAAGGCAATTTCCACACACATCAGGTTCTTTCAGCTAAGTGCGTGTTTGTATCCTATTATGCAGCTTAGTTATTTCTCCCTTTTTCATCTCCACTCTTAAGTTAAGGAATGCATTTGCTACCTATGACATTTAAAAGCAATAAAAAGGCAAATTTAAATCGTATTTTATGGAGTACAGTTCTTTGTCTATTAGGGAAAAATCAACAAACTTGCCCCCCCAGGTAAACAGAACAAACAAACAAACCATCTCCCACTTTTTTGTCTTAAATATTCCTTTTAGAGCAGATTGCTTGACTGCTGAATCTTTGTATCTCTGGTGAGTACTGTGTGACCTATTGCTGTCCTGCTCTTCTTCAGTCCTCTGGTGGGTTAAACTCTTTCACAGCAAATTATTGGACATTTCTCTACTGAGAGCTAGGAAGGGCTGCAAGAAGAGCTTATGCATAACCATAAAATTTTGTAGCTCACAAATTGGGTCTAGCTAGCTGTATCTCAGTCTATGTGCTGTTATCTACTGAAAATAAATAGGTGATTTGTGTTGTGTACATTTCTGATGGTAAAAAAGAATAAAGACGTGGGGAAAGGCTACTTGATATTGTAGACATCAACATAGCACATTAAACTTGATGACTCTAGACCCATCTCTTTGTGCAATTCAGAAAAATATCATTTGGAAGGCACTGGGTGAATTCTTGTTGCCTTATTGCTATTGCACAAGTGTGCAGGCTCTAGCTGAGAGTAATGAATTGTAAGAAGTGATATCCAAACATATCATAAAATCATAGAGCAGTTTGGGATGGAAGGGGCCTTTAAAGGTCATCAAGTCACCCAATCCAACCCCCTCTGCAATGAGCAGGGACA
>VXAX01006474.1:346-25161 GCA_013399835.1 Leptocoma aspasia
TTGTGCTCCCCCCCGGAGGGCTCCCGCCCGGTCGAGAGCCCGCTTTTCGAAGAGAAGTGTAAAACCGGATTGTCTCTTCAGGCTGTCAAGTGCCCCTTTATATATATCCAAAAACATCTACTTGTGACCTTAAACGTGTGACCCATGGGTGCAGTTAAAAATAACTATTTTTTATTTATGGTAGAAGGAGTTGACAATTTATTTTTTTCAAGATTTATTTATTTTTCAGAGTGGTGGCAATTTTACTTTGGATACTTCGTGCCAATTGGTTTCTATAGTCGGGTGTTTACACTTTCTCCTGTGGAATATTATGTTTGACTTTATGAGTGTTTGTTGGGATCAATACAGTGTTCATTTTATTTTCTTTTTAATTTATTTTTTCCCTCCAATTATATTGAACTTGAGTACCACAAACCTCCCCTTCCTCCCTGTTTATAAGTATATTTTATATATATCAAGGCATTTGTTCTTGACCTTTTTTCTTTCTTTCCTTGTGTGGGATCGACAACCACTAGCACTTAACTAGGAGAGGTTTTTTTTTTAAAACTTGTTGTTATTCTGATCTATAGTTGCGTCTGAAAAGTACTTTGCAAATCGTTTATAAGGGAAGTAGTTTCTTTGTGGGTATATATGTGCGTGTGCGTACACATGCATGTGTGTGGGAGTGAGCGTGGGTGTGTATGTGTGCGGTATATTTTTAGGAAAGGACATTTTTTCCTAAAAAAAAAAAGAAAAAAAAAAGAAAGAAAAGTAAATCCAGGACTGCTTTCCTTTGTGACAACCAAAAAAATTCTATAACCTGAAAATGTTTCATGTTCTTTGCTGTGAATCTCTTAAAACAAGAAGCGCATTTTAGGGACAAAAGAGAAAAAGAAAAAAAACCCACATCTGCTATCCAAAGATTTTAGTCTTTTTCAGGGTTTTTTTGTGTGTCTATGTTGCTTTATATAATGCAATATTTTGTAGTGAAAATAGATAAATCTGGTTTCTATCTGATGCGTTTTTCATATCTCTCATGAATGGTGAGCTGTTTTGCATATAAATAAAAGTATCAAATAAAAGCTGTTTTTTCCTAATTATTTTTCCCTGTTGGTCCTTCTGTAAGACACACGAGATGTCCTTATGAATAAGGATTGCAAAGGCTTCTCAAGTCGTGTGTGGGAAGCTTCAACAGGTTACCTGCCTCTTCCTAGGGAGACTCGGACTGCAGTCCCTCCACCACAGCTCCCCTGCTCCAGCCACTGTCAGCTGGCTGCCCTGCCCAAATGCAAAGGAGACACAGAACCCCTGCTGTCACTTTCTCCCAGTCTCATCGTGACTGGCATCTGGTCACATGTTCCAAAGTTCAAGCTGTACAATCCAATCTGATGCTTGCAAGCACCTGTTTTGCTACCTCACTCTTTGAAATGTCTGGCTTTGCCACCCAAATGTATGTGTTGGGTCCTGCCTGAGTGCACTGGGTTTTCTTTATCTTGTTTAAATTCAGCTTTGATCCCTCTCTGGCCAGGTCTTATTCTGCTGAAACCAAGGAAAAATCTTGTGCCCTTTCCCTACTTTACAAAACTTCAACCACAATCTTTCATATATGGCTTCATTGCCAAATCTTGTCATTCGAAACGTGGAACAGATATGGACTCAGACAGGTTATTACCTGAGTAATGTGAGACTACCTCATTTATTAAACCCTTTCCTTGTTTACCACAAGGGGTTAATTTTACCTATAATTTGAATACTGCCATTGACTCTGGTGGCTGCATTATCCATTCTTACTTGTTGGAGAGATAAAGCCCTCCCCTCTACCCCATTTTTATGGCTGACACTTTGCATAGCAATTTAATTAAGTGCGGTCTTGACCAGCTGAAAAGCTCCATGCAGAAAACCTGTCAGAAATACTGTTAATTCCATTTCCTACAAATACATGCTTGCCATGTCCCAAGTTTGGCTTGGTAGTTCAATGCGCAGGTTTCAAATCCTGCATTTCAGAGCTGAAATAACTCCACCAACTTCGGAGTTAGCTTCCTTTGGGACAGGTTTGTTTTTTAGGTTCAATATCAGGGTGCTGTGTTGAGTTTGATGTAATTGCCTGAGTGATATTATAAATCCTGTCATCCAAAAAGCCTTCATGCTACCAGCATTTGGGAGGACTGAGTTAATAAAAAGATAAACATATTATTTCTTTCTTAACCATTGGGAATGCATGTTTTAGGGGAAGAGAGTGCTCTGCAACACCTGACTGTAAAGTATGATGGCTGCAGTCACTGGCAGTTGTAGGTGTCAACCCCACATTCCCCCTGGCCTCACTTCCCCTCACATCCCTCACAGATGTGTCAGAGGCACAGGTTGAGATCATGCTTGAGTCTCAGGTTCCCAACCACGTGATCCTGTGCCCAAGTGATAAGCCAGGAAGGCTGCTATGTTGTGAGCAAAGAAGAGCACAGCGTGGAGATGTGTGGGAACAGGCTCAGGAGGTCAGGAAATCTTGTGGGCTATTCCATTCGTACCATCCCTGAGACAACAGAGAGCCTATCTGCACTCAGACACAGAGTAGCAAGGGCTTTGCTTTTGGTGGTATTCAAAGGGTCACATCTCAAGTTTAACCTGCAAAAGGGTCAGGGCACTTGACCTGAAGAGATGTGCTTTTCTTCCCAAGTTTTATCTGATGAAAGAAATTGCTTCTTCCTACAAGTCCTGTCTCACTTCCATACACTCACCACCTTGCTTAAATCCTGTCCCCACCATAACATCACCCCAACTACTTCTATTTTTCCTGCTGGCACCAAGAAGGAAGCTCATTCTCATCTAGCAGTTGATGAGTGTTGAAAACAGAATGTAGGTTTTGCTCCCACATTCCACACCTTTTTTTTAATTCTTAAGGAGCTGAGTAGTATGCACAAGCTACAAGGCCCATGCAAAAAACAAGGCTGCATAGCTATGTGCTCGGAAGTCTGGATTTATGAAGAATGGGTAAACAAATTTAACTCCATCTCATTGCAAGTCTGGGTTAGATAGCAATAAAGTCTAATTATATAATCAAAGTTTGCCTATGTCTATGTTCCCTCAGCAATAAAGGAATGAATGACTTTGAATGACAATACTATAGGAGGAACAAGGTTGGAACTGCTGAATGGAAGTTTATATCACACTCAGCCATTACAAAAATTGGCAGGGAAGAGACACAGTTAATATTTCCTGGTATTTTAGCTACATTCAGTTACCTTTCTTTCACAACTGAAGAGGAGCTCATCCTACAAACCACGAAAGAAAGTACACTCAAAGACAGAGAAGGCAGAGCACTACCTCTGGACCGTTAACTGAGTCTAAAAGAGGGACTTTAGGCCTGAACTGAACATAATATATAAAGCATTTAAAACATTATATAAAATACATAAAACATTGAATGGAAACCTCCAGCATTCACAGAGAGCCAGTAGTTCTAATAGTTAAACCTAGAATATCCCAGTACAAGGGATATCCAATGCATGCTAACATTGGGTTATAACACCTATTAAGACACATTTTCAGGCCTGTATGGACTCACAGGGACACGGTGCAGTACACACTCACATGGTATCATTAAGAAGCAGGGCAGCTAATGCATTCATCTGAACCCTGGCAACAGATCCTGACCCTGATACAGAAAACGAGGACAGACAGCGAGCCAAAAGTAACTCCTCCAAATAAATATAATGGTTTTGACAGGACTGTACAGCTAAGGGGGAACTGTATCTCAGTATCATGCAGTTTCCTAAGAGATTAAAAGATCTCGAGCACAAAATATTCCAAAATATAGACTTGAATTTATGTTGCTATTACATATGCACATACAAAAGGAAAAATTTCTAGGCGTAGACCATCGCTGTCCAGCAAAGTGCATGTTACTGTGCATTCAGGATCACATTTCACCCCAGCCACAAAGTCATGTCTTATTGTTTCTGTTAAAAAGTGTTTGAGCCAGGTAGAATATGACCACTGATACAGCAGATAAATTCTGAGGGTCTTGGATGTGATTTGATATCTTTGCTATATTTCTAGCAAAGGGAGTGTGTGTGTGTTTGAGAAGAGATGGGGGATGGGGAGCTGAAGAGGATGTTGTATATGAGACTCAACAAAGAAATGGATCTTTTCCATTATATAGCTGTGAAGAAATAGCAGAGACATTCTATCTATCTCTTCACATATCTATCCATCTAGCCATCCTGTAACCCAATTAACCCAGTTCTTTTAGGGTGAATAAATGTGTTCTAATATCAGCCATTATTTTTCAGTACTCTCAGTTTATTCTCCAGGGTGGGACAGATCAATAACCACAATAGCAACCGACCCAAAAGGAAAAGGCAATCTCCTGGTGCTTCTTATTTATTTCTTCAGAGCCGATTTCGTTTTTCCTGCCTCTTCCCCTGGTGACGGATTTTTGCCTTTCCTGCCCAGAATGGCCATGTTGTTTTATCCTGAGCTCTATTTGCATGTGAGCTTCAGATTCATCTTTGGCTCCTTGCACGGTTTGGGATGAGACCCTCCTGTCCCCAGAGAGGGGGGCAGGTGTTGCTCCAGTCGAGCGAATGGAACCAAATTACAGGACCGTCTGTCGCCTCCTCTGGGAGCCGGCAGAGGGAGGGGAGGAAGGGGAGGGGAGCGGGATGCCGTATGACAGAAAAGAAAAGCAGAACATCATACTGATGCCGATAAGAGCTTGAAAACACGAGTCACCCCAGCCCACAGCCCCACCCAAAACCATGCAGCAGTCACCTGAAAGAGAAATGTCAGGAGCAGAGACAGAAATAAATTGAGTCACTGGGCTGGAATAATTCAGGCTCAAAATAAAAGAGAACTCAGACCCTGTCCACTTTCAGACACACGTGCAGGCACAAACTTCCTGTTTTTCTCAGCTTACGGCTGTTCTCTTTGATGTCACCTCCTCTGTCCTTTCAGAGCAGGCTCCTCTGCCCACCACTGCTCTCTATCAAGTTCTCACAGCCCAGGTCTCACAGCAGCTCCTGTGCCCCTCCCTCCAGCTGCTCCTTCTGGTCTTCCCACAGCCACCCTGCCCTTCAAGGTCCCTGAGAGAGGCACAAGTGTGCAGAGGTGGTTCTGCTCCTCTGCCAGCCCACCAGCCCATGCCGTACAGTGCAGCCAGTCCCTGCTCTCAACAGGGAGCTGCTTGGTGCTCCAGCTCAGGGCTGCTGTCTCGCTTCTCACCCGCGCAGACTTCTACTCAACTGAGAGAGGTGATGTTACAGGACTTACACCCACTTATTTGCTTAAGGCATTCCTCGCAAATTAATAAAAGACCCCCATCTACCCCACCCCGCCTGCCACCTTGTTTTCGCTGGTTTTTTTGTCCCAATCTTTCCTATATATGAGTGCACACACACATTGATGTATGCAATGATTGCTCTCGGAGTGGCTGGGCACGGAGTCACTTGAAAAGCAACAGGTGACAGTTGTTCTGCTGTTCCTCACTAAAACAAGAAGAAGATCAGAGAAGAAATTTGTGGAGAATTCAGAGGAGAATCGGAAGAAGGCATGAAAAAAGGTGCCATTAGGAGTGCTTAAATCAAAGCAAAAGCAGCATGGAGTGAATGAATGGCAGAAGAAGTGAGTCACATAGGTGGAGGGGCCTCATCAATCAGCGACTGGGCATAACATAAAGGATTTTCCATGAGGGTGGTGGGGTGTACATATGAACCTGGGGTCTACGCCAGAGCATAATGAGGAACAAAAGGCATCTGAAAAGGCAGGCAGCAAACATAGCAAGAGATAGCAGCAGGAAGCATGAGGAAGGAGAAGGATATGAGCAGCTGGGTAGAGATGCTGGTATGGGTGGATGGGGAGAAGATGCTCCGACAAAGTCAGAAGGAGCAGCTTGCTCGGGGGTTAAAAGTGAGTTCAGTCCAGGAAGAGACAGGAACCAGGCAGGAAGGGAACTGGAAGGAGTTGTTAACTAGACATTCAAAACTACTCAGGAGAGATCACCACAACTTTAGTCATGGCCAGGGGGATGTACTGGCACAGTAACATTTTTTCAAGGACCAAAAGACAAGGGGTTTGTCATATAAGATCTATCCTGCAGAGAATTTCGCTGTCTCCTTGTTCAAAATGATTCTGTGCATAGAAGTGGCAGAAAGATTTGCAAACCCTAGGGCTAGAGCTCAGCAAGGACTCACAGACAAGGAAGAAAAAGAGAAGAAAAGTNAATATTCCCAATACCAAGGGCCTTCTGACCATTTAAGCAATTTCAAGATTTAAGACAGGCTTCAAGACTATCCCAGAAATGATCCCTATAGGATAGAGCCACAAACCTGTATTGGACTTTAGTTATTTAAGATAATAAAGACAAGGACTGACCATGAAAAATTGCAGAAGGACTGTGTGAGACTGATAAAATGGCACAAGAAATTCAATCTAAATAAAGTGATAAGGTGATGCATGCAGGGAAGCACATTTCTAACTTCACATATAACTGATCAGTCCTGAGCCAAGCACAGAAGCAAGATCTTGTAGCTATGATATATTGCTTCATGATAACATCAGCTTAGGTCTTTGTGTCATGGAAAAATAAAATGAAATGTAAGATATTATTATCACCATTGAGAGAGTAGAACAGAACAGGTAGAGAGCAAGGCAGAGAGCATCATTATGCCATTGCAAAAAACCAAAGTCTGTATCCCTAATTCTGTGAGCAGCTCTGGTTCAGTCTCAGTAAGAACAAAGTAAAAGTCCAAAAGCATTTGAGAATGGCAACAAGGGTAATACAAAGCATGGAATAGCTTCCATGCAGCAAATGACTGAGTGACAAGGACTGAGCCAGCAGTGATTTTACAGAAAACCATCATATCCCAGTTAACAAGGGAATAGTGGAGAGGGATCAGTTGTTCTCTGTCTCATCCAATATAATTTGATACCATGAGGCATCAAATGAAACTGTTGGATGCCAGGCTCAAAACAAACAAAAAGAGGTGTCTTGTCACACCATGTGCAGTAAAACTCTGGAATTCCTTCCTTGGGATGTTGTGAAAGCAAAAATGTTATACAAGTTCAAGGACAGAAGCTCACAAAATAGAAATCTGATGAGGATTTTTACATGTGTAGAAGTTCCTCCTAACTCAGGCTCTCCTCAAATCACAAATGGCTGAAAGGCAGCAGACCTTTAGCAGGAAGTATCATATATACCTCTGCTATTGTGATATTCCCCAGGCATCTGCTTTGGCTCCCATTTGCACTGGGATGCTGGGATAGATGGATTTTCAGACTGGCTTGGTCTCCATCTTCATGATCTGAAGGAAATAGATCTTTGACAGATGCAACATCTTTCAAGCCTTGGTCTCTTTGGACCTGAACACAAAAGCTGTCCACAAAAGCTGTCTGTAAGGTGAGTCCTCAGTGGGCCAATGTGACAAGATAAATATAATATTTTAGCTAGGCAGGGAGGAGAACTTGTTCCCTGGGGCACTAAGCATAACAAATGTGTTTTTTCTGAAAGTCAAAGGGTTGGAGTTTGATGTCAAATACATAAAAGTAAGCTTACAGCAGTTCCATGATCTCAAAGGAGTTACTTGTGATTGTCACCAGAGTAACAATCCTAGGAAGGATTCTGAAGATAATCATGGTATGGTAGGATGGTCAAATGTAGGATGGGGCCTGCCTTGAATTTGGCCCAAGTCTCCTTGTCCTGACATATTTTTCAGAATTTACTTTGACCAGACTGCCTTCTGAACAGATAGGTTCTATTAGTCAGGATCACAACTTCTTATCTTGCTTGAATTGCCACAAGATCTGAGCTCTGGAGACCTTAAATAACATTTATCTAGCAAAGTGTTTGAAAGAAGAAAGGACTGCTGGGAGGCTTGAAGAGTTTAGATTCAGCCATTGTGGTCATCAAAACCTAGTAAATTCTGACATACTTTAGATTCAAGCCTCAAAAATAAGGAAGAAACAAGGAAAATGAAGGGGAAGTTAAAATGATAACACAGAAGGAGTGAAAATAGTGGCTTACATGAACTATGGGGGGAATGGACAATCATCTTCTAAGCTCATCCCAATGGGGCTTTTCTGGGTGATAAAGGTGTCTCAGACCCCATATGTAGTCATTCAGAAAATCCCTGTACAGACCAGCTTAAATTTTGTGGCCAGAGGCCACCTCCTGTATGAGCCAGATCTTGCTGACCAGCTAGGAATGGAGTCTTCAAAAGTGGTTTGGGGGCACTCACCCTGTTTTCTTGATGGGGACACAGAACCCAAAAAGGATCCAGAGATTCAGAAATTATCTTTAAACACTAAAGTCACTTTGCTGTACGTAATCGTATGACTGATTCAAAGGCTACACTTTCTAGTTCAGGCTCTATCAGAGAAAGCATTGCTTTCAAAGAAAGTGCCTTTAAAAAGTGTAAAGCAGCCCCCTTGTCTCTCCCAGTTCAGTGTACCCCACACAAGGTTCATCAGTGCCAAAGGATTTCTAAGGGAGACCTCTCAGCTTTCTTGACCCATGAAGTATATTCCAACAATGTGCAAAGTAAATTAGCACAAAACTTTCCTACTCCATTTGCCTTGTAACAATACCCAAGATTTTAACCGATTTGAACCTTACTCTGTAAAGGTGAATTTACCTCACTTGACCTTTTCTTGATTCATTCTTAAAGCACCTCTCAATGGTGCATTTACAGTGCATGCTTGAACTACAGACATTCATAATACCTCCTCTGTATCATTTCAAGACATCCAGGACTCTTGCTACCACACAATTTGCTTCTCAGTAGCATCCAAAAGGTGAAAGTACAACATGAAATGGGATTCAGAGTACATATTTAACAAGCTCCCAGAATACAGAGTGTTATATGGGGTCAAGGCCAGGGTCAAACCCTGTCAGTTGCACAGGGTTTCTAGCACAAGGCTGCATTGTAGACCCAAAGGGTAGAACCCTTGTATCCTTTTTTAAACATGCAGATATTGTCAGCAGTCTCTTAAATACCCCCACCAGAAAGAGAGGTTCAAGTGAGAGCTGACACAGGTTGAGCTATTGAGGCAGATCCTAGTGGGACAAATATTTTGAAATCTCAGAATCTGAAACCCAAGGAGCATTAATCACCAATGTCACTCCATGAACCAAGGACCAAATGCATGTTGAAGCATGCACATGGCCTAGAACACAGACTATCTAGGGCAGGGTTAAACCATGCTGGTGGGATGGCACAGAGAAACCTGCATTGGTTGCTAGCATAAACAAGCTGTAAAAGCATTCACTGCCTGTCTAGTCAGACAAACCACATTTAATTACCGTGAGTCCAAGTTACAGTAATCTGGATGCAGATAGATCTGAAGTAAATGGAAAGGAAATGGATTTTACGTTACAATGTAGAAAGGAAAAGCACATTAAGATAAAGATGATTAGGTGGATTTGAAGAACCTTGTAAAAGATAATTGCGTTCAAAACAATAGCATCTTCAGCAGGGGAATTTCTGTCATGTGGAAGTTATACGACTGTCACACTCAAGAGTAAGTGTCCACACCAGACTAGCGCCTTCTTCCTTTGCATGGTGGCTCCTTGAGTTTCTCTAAGAGTTGCAGCTTCTGGCTTGACTGACACCAGCAAAGCCATTTCTCTAAATCTCTGAATCTCACAGCCAGTCTGGTATTTCTCTGTGTCTCACATCCTCCTGGGAGACAACATATGCTTCCCTTTTCTACCCTTTACGTGTTTAGACTGCAAATGCTCTGTCAGCAGTATAAGGACCTGACCCACACAGCAGGAGAATTTGCAACCTGCCCAGTCCCACCCTGTCTGTGAAGCTGACCAGCCCCACCTAGCTTCATCCCACCATGAGAAGTATCTAAATCCTTGGCTAACACAGGTGCTCTCTCAGTGCCATGAGGTGACTGAGACACTCTGGTACGTGCCTCTGGAGAAACAAGACCTGTTCTTACTGATTGAAAGTAGTCACATGGGGATTTAATCACTGTTCCTAGCAGTGACATCTGAAAGAGACAAAAAAGGGAGCTGAGCAGCCTGTGTATGCCCATCTGCAGTCAGCCAGTTTGTTAAGGCATTAGATTCATCCACCAAACTAGGAGCCAGCTTTCAAACAGATCAACATCCCAGGCTGTTTTGATCCAGAGCTGTGGGTTAGCCTCGTTTTATTGCTGGCCACTGCTTTATGAGAGCAGAAACTCTCTCTAATTACAGAGTGTGAGTAAAAGGTTGCACCCTTCAGCAAGCACTCAGAAGCAAGGAGGTTACCATCATTCTCTCCTGGAGGGACTGGTACAGGATGACCTCAGTCTCCATATGTACTGCACCACAGCTGATTGTCACAAAAGCTAGTTACTGATGTGCTTCACCATATAATGGGATCCCTGCTTGACATCCCTGCAGCACAGAACTTTGAAAAAATACCTACAAAAAGCTGAAATATCCAGTGAGCCTCTGGATTAGCTGATTCAACAATGCTGAGTCTATTGTGCCTTAATGTCTCCTTTGAGTGAGCAATGGCACGGCTGGCAAGCAGCAGTAAGCCTGCTTGCTGTGGTCACGTAACATCAGCTGTCTCCTCGTGATCCTGCTGTCTTTGTCTGAGGCCTTCCAGAGCAGAGAGTGCATCATCCCAGCTGCATTTTCACTCATGTTGTGAGAACTCCTTATTTCTTCACTGAATGTATTTACCTGTCTTCCATAGTCACAGAGCTAAACTCACCATTTGCAACTTTACCTCTGATCATAAGGATGCATAATGGCAACTCCTGGATCTATGAATCACATATTACATTTTTTATCTTGGCTTTTTCTGTGTTAGAGTCACCAGGGACTCTGATTCTCAGTGTTCTTGTCAGGATTTTTCTTGTTCTTCAGTTTCCTACTGACCATGTGACAACCCATACTGTTGAGGTATTACTCTGAACTGTAGCAGTGCTAATCATATGTCTGAATTTGGGTCTGTGTCCATCCTCAGTAAGTACTTTAGTACCCAGTCTGATATATTGTTGAGTACAGATATTTTGGTATCAGGTATATTGTACCCAGGAAAATTTTTTTCCATGCATTTGGAACCCTCTTGCTGGCTAAAAATTACCTGGTTTTGGAACGGGTCCTTTATACTTTTTCAGAGTCAGCAGAATCTATGGGAACAGATTTTGCCTCACAGCCTTGTTCACTTCAGCCTCCATAAACACTAGGCACAGCTGGCACACAACACCTCTGAATTCTAATTTTGAGCATCTCATGGTTACTTCCCTGCCTTCCTTTTGGGATAATGGGAAGAACAATGGCACATTCAATGTGCTGCAACCTTGCTGCCATCCTCCTGTTTATCAGAGCCGGTACCAGCTGAGGAATTCTCTGTGCTGGGGCCATGTCCAGGCCTGACATAAACAACATCTTCCTCGGTGTCTACAGTTTGATTGCTGAAGTCATACCCTTGATGCTCAATACAGACCAGCCTAACAACCCTTGCTCTATTTTTTGCTTCTTGTGGTATCTCACAAACTAGTATTTTTGTTCATGTTTCATTTACAGTAATCTTACTATTTCACTCATGGTAACCCTACTATTTCTGTTACTTATCCCTAGATATTTGACAAGCTTCATCACCTTCCTTGATGCTACTGACCTTCTGATGCCAGCATGAAACTTCTTTAGCTTCTCTTTTTGATTTTTTCAGTTCCTGAACACCTTTGATGTACCTCTTTGAACATATTTCCTTGCCTACCTGGCTGTATTAACTTCTCTTTCAGGCACACCATTTCCATCATAAGAAACAGACTGTTTTGCTAGTTCATCTGGAACCTCCAGCTTTTTCCAAAGTTACTCCAAGTCACCAGTCATGCTATTCATATGATCTTTCCGATATCCAAATACCACCTCTGCAGATCTAAGTATCTTAATATCACCAATCTTGCTGTTATTTTCCTAGGAAGCAGGGTAAGATATGAAACACGACCTGAATGTCAGAAGAAGGAAAGGATGTTTCCTAGACAGGGTGTTGAACACATTGCCAACAAACACTGTGCTTTTCAAAGCCTTGTGCTGGAAGCCTGCTGATACATCACACCCAGGGAATATATTTGAGGATAACAAAAAATGTCTCTGATGGCCTGCAGTGAAAAACATTCCCCTTAATTTTTTTGTTTCACATCAGGAACTAATGGAACAATTTTATCTACTTCATCTATGACAGCAAATAGCTACTTCATTGACTTTTTTCCTTACTCAGTGATTCCTGATGCTCTAAGTCCATCTGGTTACAGTTTTAGCCGTTGGTGAAATGCAAAAGAAACTTATCTGTGTGCACCTCTCAGCTGTATTCCCACAGTCTGCACTTGTGGTACCCATCACCAAGGCAGTCCCACACTGTTAAGCACATTCCAAGGAAAATGCAGCTCAGGGCTGTGCTCTGAAGGGATGGGTCAGGCACTGTGATCATACATGCAAAGGATGGACAGGCAGTTCAGCTGTTAAACTCTGACAAAATTCTATTGCCAAGTGCCAAGGAGATTTAATCTGGTTTTCTTTGGAGACTCACAATCTGGCCAAACTGGGACAGTTTTTCAGGGTATGACAGCAGTCATATCCCCTGCAGAGGAGCTCCTTTCAAGCCAAATTTCTAATCTCTGCTCCACAGAAACTTTAGATCTTCTCAAAGAAAGGCACTGCTAGTCAATTTTAAACTACAGATACATCTGTTTCTTTTTCTCTAACCTCTTTCCCAGATTAAACTCAGCTCCCTCAACCCAAACCACCAGAGACATCCACCATGGCGAATCTCAGCCTCCACAGTTACATTCGGCTGGCTTGTAAGACTCTGGGAACAGACTCTTAAAACCAGCCTTGTAGAAAGCATTGTCAAAAACTCCTTTTTCTTGTTTTCTACCAACAGCTGTAGCAGAAAGCAAATACAAGAGCTGAAAGCAACAACCTATTGATCTGTACCTATCTGCAATGCTAAGGACCCTATTTCTGCCACATTCATTTCTCTGTCTTTTCAGTAAGCCAACTACTACCATGAACCTTTCCTCTTTCAACCTCTGCATGCACCCAGCAGCACATTAATCCGCAGAAATCACTTCTCGCGGTTGCTTGATGGATGAATTCAGCAGAGGCCTGTCCTGCAATACATCAATGGTGCACAGTTAGGCCAGGCTCAAGGGTCTGCTTTCTTATGATAGACATGAGGGCAGCCACAGTGTGCAACCTACGTGTGAGATGGATGCTCTGTGAGAAGAGGTGTAGAGATGAGAGGGGATGTGCTGCTCGTGTAAATTTTCTACATTAGATTAGCTGCCAGCATCAATGCATAGATGCAGGTTGCTCCCAATTGCTGGGATTCCAAAGAAAAAGGACACAAAGGAGCAGTGCTAGATGATCCTATGATCCCTTCACCTTATTTAATCCCTCCCTGGAGAAGACTAACTGATGACCACTGAAACCGAACAGCTCCTGTCTGAAAGGAACGTATACCTGCCTCATTTGGAGTGGGAGATGTCAACCAAGGGAGGATTTGATCCCTAAGGAAACAGCTCCACCTGTGTGATTGAAATAAGATATGAGACACTTAGAAACATTTCTAAAGCTTGCATGAGCACAACCACTGCTTGTACTCATTGCTTTTCCAATTTATTTATTTGCATTTCTATTAGTGTGAACAGATCAGATGCAGCTTGTTCACTGGTTTTGATACGTTTCATTTTTTCTGGCTCCCTCTCTTTGAGACAGTGCACCCTGGAGTCAGGCACCCACATACACATCAATAAACTTGCTGGACGGGTAGAGGATGATGGACACATTTGGTGGGATTTGTTGTGTGCCAGTTCTGAAAACGAGGCAAAGACAGCAAGACAGCACTAGAAATCTCACTTGAAATTATTATTTCTGAAAAATTTACCCAGGATCAGGTCTTGTGTTTTGCAAAATTCTCCTCTGCCTCCAGACTGATTATGTTATTTTGGTGTATTTATTACAAGCTGGGTGCAATCAGTTCTCATGATGAATATCCCTTTAGCCATCCTATACCAATTACTCATGTGCTACCTGCTCGGTGGAAAAGAACCAGTGAATCTCATTTCTTCACTCGCCAAAGATTTCCCTGCCTCCTTTTCCATCGTTACATTTCTGGAAGCGCTTTTCCTCTTCTTTTATTTTAGTCCTGGGTGTCCCCTGAGCTCGGTGATTGCATTTAAAACAGACACAACGACATTATGAAGCATTAAACTAATGGCATTTGAGACCATTTTTCTCCCGTAAACCATTATGATGTCCCTGGAACGGCTGGCAGAGGGCTGAACACCAGCACCGCCATCCAGGGCTGCATCCCTCTCTGCCACTCGGTACCCACTCTGGGATTCCAGGTGCCATCTCTTGTGCTTCTCTCGCTGTTACAGCCCCCAAGAAAGCTGTTTTGATCTTCAGATGAGTTGTTTGGCACGACCATAATGACAAATATGTGAATGGGGGGTTAACCATGAATTGCAAAGCACCTATCAAATCCCCAAGGTGGAGAGGAATATATCTTCCTTCACACCCTTTTGATGTATAGTTAATTACACGAATCTGGAACTGTTACCATGTGCAAACAGAGTGAAAATTGACTTTCTAAGCCATCCCTGGCCCCTCTGCATATGTCACTTGCTCTAGCCCAATATCATGCTCTGTACACACACAAATATATAATCAGTATGGGTTTAGACCCTTTTTTTGGATAATCCAGCATTATAAAATGTTAGAGCGAAAGAACGGAATGTAACATCCTTCAGGACTGATGCAGCTTTTCTAAAAAGAAGAAAAAATCCTTATTTTATATTGGTTGTTCTTTCTCTTGCCTGAATAAAAGCTTTAGCACAGCTTGAAAGGGTTGCATGTGTTGAAATGTAGCCCAAGGATATGTGTTATTATCCATCCCCTCTTGACCAGCAGGGTCTCAGCTCTCTCTCCCTTTCAGCCTTTTGTTTGAACAGATGGGATTGGGGAACGAAGGGAAAGAAAGGCAGTCTGTTCTCATTAACGCTCCCAGTACACAAACACAAACCTGAGCACAGGGGACCTACAGAACAGGACTGCTTCCACTCCACACATATCCACTGAGACCATATGTACCCACACACAAAGGCAGACAGAAGACCCACGTCGAGCCAGCTACTAGGCATTTACCAAAGATGACTCCTCACCAACTATTTAAAAATTATTTTTTTAATAGAAGTCCTTATAGGTGATTCCTGGTTTTTTTTTTTAGCCACCCAATTTAAAAAATAACCTTCACCAATGTGGTCTTGAGGTTGTTTTAAAAGAAAATTGTCATTAAATCAGCCTAACACCTGAGCTGGGAGCAGTTGTTTTGCCTTGGTCTTACGTGAGCTATATAAAGAGTTTTCAGGCTGAACTTGCCAGATTAAGGACAAGGTTCATGTAGCTCAGTCTCCTGGCATGAGCCAAGGCTGCCTTGTCTGGAAAAGGTGCTCAAAAACCTGCTGTCCTCCATGATGGACTACCTGTACATTAAGAATATCTCACGAACACTGTGGCCAGGGTAGGCTGTAACACTTCAAAGCTGGGTTCTTGCATTTCCCTCATAGCTCTTGCATATTTTTGCATATTCACTGATAGGTCACTTGGAAGGCCCACTTAAATAAATATTTGATGCATTTTTTGCATTGGGCATAGTCATTGGCCTCAGTGATCTCCTGTCACAGTGAATGCCTTCATGGGCAGTATGTGAGGAAACGTCTCCTTCCAGCAAAGCTTGACCCCGCACTTTGGAAAAGGGCAAGCAGCTCCAAGCTCTGCAGCCTGGTGGCTCACCACCCCATGGCAGCTGAGCAGAGATCAATGCCCGCAGCCTGTGACAAATTCAAAGCCACTTGAAATGGCAAAGATGGGGAGATGAGGTAGCTTCCTCAGCACCCCACTGCACGCCGCACATCCATCACACACAGATGGCTACCGCAGTGTGGCTGACATGTGGCAACTCATTAAGCTGCTGTACTGCAGCCACACACTGGGCTCAAACCATGCGTGGAGCTGCAGCAGAATGGGTCTCTGTCTGAGCATGGCAGGTTCCTCCAAATACAGCAGTTCCTTTGCTCCCCTTTCTGGGTGCTGACCATCACTGCAGTGCAGAAAGCATTTCTGAGCAACTCAGGTCTCCCTGCCTCTTCCTTCCTCTCCAGGTCAGCTCTGGCTCAGCTTGTCCTCCCCAGCACTAAATGGGTCAGGCCTGAAAGGAAGATGTGCCAGATGTCCACAGCTGCTTAACAAGGACCTCCCAGATCAGAAGCACAACAGACACTGAGGTGGCTCTGAAACAAGCACTGGTGAAATGAGTAGTCCGGAGCCAATTCCCCAAATAGGATCTTTGGTTAAAGCCCCTGACTGATCTTTGCAGTTGATCATATTTCCCAAGGAGCCTCGCTACACCCTAAAGAGCACCGTATTGTTACTTTAGGTGTCTGGTAGCAAAGTGAGTGAAGCTGGAGAATGGCTCTCCTCCAGCTGCAGTAGGCTGCAGTGAGCTGGAGCCATGGCAGGCTCTTTCCTCAAGTGTAGAATGAAACACCCGTGTATTATGTCCAGCATCAGGTAGATCTATATTTCATTACAGCCCCGGGCATTTGACATGTAGTCTCAAGAAAAGAGAGCTGTCATTTTTTCCCCAGGTATTGTGAGCATAGGGAATGCAGAGCAGAAAATGAAGTGGTTCTCCCCGCAGGGCTGTTTGCAGAAGATCACAGGGGAGCCAAGGCAGAGGAGCATTAGTACCTCTGTTCGCTGGCTCTCACACGCTCTCTGGGCATGCAGAGGCAGGTTTCCATAGCCGCGCACCTCCTTCGAACACCACTGCACACACACGTGCTCTGCAGGTTACTGCTGGCAGAAGAGCGGTCGGCAAGGCACCAACCAGCTTTTTCCATGAACACTTGCCCAGTTTCCATAAATAACAGCCGCCGGGGGCAGAGCCCAAAAGCTGCCCCCTGCTACCCAACCACGGACTGGCAGAGAGCGAGCTAAAGGCTTGCAGGCAGTGGGTCCAGGTTGCACGTGAGCTGCACCGTGAAGGTGAAGGCCCTGCACCGAGCCCCGTGGCACAGCACCTCAGGCACAACTGCTCTCAGCGGCTGAAGCACAGCCCGTGTCCTGCAGCAGCACCACTTCAGCAAGATGCAGAGCACAGCTAATGAACCTGGAGAGGCCCACACCAGCAGCAAGCAGCGTGGGCCGCTGCTCTCCTCAGTGATGGCAGCACAAATAGCATGGCAAAGGGAGCCAGGGCCAGGACACGTCACTTGGAACAAAGCCATGTTCAGGAGAAATCCCTAGATCTCTGTAGCACACCTCCCAGTGCTCCCAGCCCAGGACTGGACTTCACATCAGCTTTAATTGCACTTTAGGCAAGCAATGGTTAGCAGGAGAGACCAAACCACCAACCACAGCTTTCAGCAGGCTGTAACAACAGATTGTTATCTGGAGGCTGACACTTTGCCCATTAGCGTGTCTACGTGGCATCATTTATCGAAAATAGACTCTGTTCCTAAAATCCCAGTTAGCCAACTAAGGAACACAGGCCCCCAAGCTCTTCAAAGCAAAACACTTGAAGTTTGGGCTTGGCAAACATGACACAGCCCAGCAGCTTGCACTCTTCTTAACAAGAAATGGCAATGCTTTCACCCAGACTATTACAACAACAAACCCACCCCCCCAAACTTAACAGAAAGGTCAACTGAAGTCTAGGAGTATCGAGGTTCCATAGTTTTCCTCTGTCTCTTCAGCAGAGGCAATTTTAAAAATTCAACTCTTGTGTTCAACCCATACCAGAAAAGCAGCCTGGAATTTGAAAGTACACATATAGAAAAAAAACTCTTTGCAAAGAAGTGAGTTTCAGATCAATGAAAACATTTTGCTTCACCTTAAATAAAGCCTAAGCAAGAAGCTGCTTGAAAATGAACTATTAATACAGAACATTTCAATAACTTGGAGATGTTCCACCTTTAAATTACCTTTGAGGGCACAAATGCCTGTGTACAATGAAAAGGGGCTCAGAGTGCCACTGCAAAATCAGCAAACATCTTGGGCTGTGAGTTATCCAGCTTCATTCAGGCTGTATCACGGAAAGATTGATCAAACTCCTCTCTGTGGATATTTCCAAAATGTCCCAAAGCTACAAAGGTAGGCCTGACAGTGATCCTCCTGGTAGTTATACCTTTTCCCTACACAGCTGCTGCTAGTCATGCTTGGAAACAGGATGCTGACAGACAGCTCTTTGGTCCAATAGAGTTCTCACAACATTGTGTGTGATGTTTTGCTCCACCATATACAAGAGAGTCTCTTTCAGACCATCTGTGCCTCAGAGCACAGGACAGCACTGTGCTACCTGAGCCTGCAGTGCCACAGGAGAGGTCAGCAGCTCTGGTGCTACCAGACAAAACCACTGCTTGAGCTCCATCCTCTGACACTTGCTTGCATCAGTTCTCAGCAGCTGGATGCACCCTGCTGTTTCCCAAGCTCTCCTATTGTCTCAGATTCATGGAACAGGACACAGAAAAATGGCCAAGGTGCCACCATCAATGGGACTCAGGGGGTCAAATCCCAAATGCCACCTAGACCCATGACTAATGCTACCAGGAGCACTCCTTGGGCCTGGATGATCTGTCAGTAAAGATACACCTGTTTATACCCAGCTGAAAAGGACCAGGGGATTACAAGGGGAGGCCAAGGAGACTGTTGTTGCAAATAATGCCATCCACATTTTAGACTACATCAGGAGGAAAGGTGGCCAGCAGATTGAGAGAAATTATCCAAATCTGCTCCTAAGTGCTGGTGAGACTGTGCCTAGATATTCTGTTCTGTTTGGACTTCCCAGATTCCAGAGGCATGTTGAAAAACCTGGAAGAATCAGTTGAGATGGTGAGGGGCCTGGAGCACATAACGTATAAGAAAAGGTTTTAGGAGCTGGGATTGTACTCTGGTGAAGAGAAGCTACCAGGCAATATAAGAGCAGCCTACACTTATTTCAAACGGACCCCCAGAGATGATGGAGCCAAACTCTTGTACAGTCCTAGTCACCCACAAGGTGTGGAGACAGTGCAGAGAGGCTGAAGGAAGAGCTCAGTGTGACAGTTCCTAAAAACAGGAGGAGCCATTCAGGAGCCAGAGCTGCTGCAGGCAGAATGCAATGTCCCTCTCTCTAAAGTTTTCCTGGGATCAATAACCAGAGGTCTCAGTTCAAGTCAAGGGTCAAGTGTTTTCATTGAGCTTCAGAAGTTGTGGTAACTCCTCTGTGTAACACACACTGCTCCAGCTGTGCAGAGGTGTTTTCAAACTGGTCCTGGCTCTAGGAATTTTTGCATTATGTCCCTCCATCTCCCCACATAATTTCTCTCCAAGTGAATGTGGGAACATGACCATCCTAATTCATCTATGGTGTTTAGACTTGGATCACAGCTAATACAAAGGGGCTGGAGACAGCAAGTAAAACACCATCTGTTCATTAGCTTTGAAAATTGCCTAAGTCCAAAGCAAAAACTTCACTTCCTCTGAACTCGACAGAACTGTAGATATGGATGGAGATCTGAATCTTGTGTCTGGCTGATCCAAGTGCTCTTAAGTGGCAAGTGGTGGGGGAGGATGGGCTGGCTGCTGGACTGCAACTGCTGGCTGCTGTCAGTTCCCAGTACTTCAATGCTGCCTGGCCTGACACTCACTCTGTTCTCAGTGAAATAGCTGGAGCTGGGATGCTCAGCTGGAACAGATCTTCAGCTTTGCTGCTTGGACTGGTTTCTACCTGACAGCTCACTCTTGCTCCCAGTTACACGCAAATCCAGGGCACCCACTGACACATACTGAGGTGCCAAACTGTGAAAGAAAAGGGAAACTGGGGTGGGTAAGGAGGCCCACTTGAAGATGGGCCCCACTTTGCTCCTTGCTGCAGGACCCAGCTCCATCTGTAGTCATCAGCAGTGACAAGAGCTCAGCTCCCCACCAGCTGGCTCTACATGTTCGTATTCAAGCCCTGTGTGTGAATGTGATTTATGGTCCTCAAGAAAAACTAGGTCCTTTGGTCCCTGACAGTGGGTGCACAGGGGGGACAGCAGAGAGAACAAGCCGCCCCTCCTGCAATCCAAAATAAAATCAGAGGGATTGGCAGTGGCAAAACAGGCAGGAGGAGCAGTGGCCCTTCTGTGCTGTCTGGACTATTTCCCAGAAGGGACAGCAAGGCCTGTGTAATCAGGCTCAGCTGGTAATCAGACAAAGTCCAAACTAGCATAAAGACTAAATTATCCCTTAGTCCTTCCAGCTCAGGGGAAAGGATATTGATAGGGGAGGCGAGGATGGCTGCTGGACTGCAGCTGCCAGCAGCAGCCCATGCAGACAGAGAAATATCTCTCTGTCTATATATATATATACCTAACCTGCCCTTCGCCCCATTGTCATTTAAATAGCCGGCGCCTGGCGTGCAAAGGGCACATGCAAATCCCAGCGCCCTGCTCAGCCGCGCACCAGCATCGCTGCGGGCACCCCGCGGCCCTCGGGGGGAAATAACACCATCTGTGCCCGCCAGCGCTCGCCGAGCGCTGCCTGGAGACCCCGCCGCTCCTCGCTGTGCTGTGTGCCCCGACCTGCCCCTCTCTCCGCTCTACAAAGAGGGGGACTGATGCCAGGCTGTCTGAATTGGTATGAAAAGGGGCCCCAGCAGACAAGGCTAAACCTGAGCCCAACTGGCCGTGTAGCTTTGTTTCCATCAGTGCTGGAAGAACGTACAAAAAGCATCCACAAAAAGCATCCCGTCATGGGGAAGGTGGGGGTGGGCCTTGGTGCTGGATTCAGCCTTGGGAAGAGGGTTTATCACACCCCTAAAATGCAGCAGACCCATCTTTACCTGTTCAAAAATCGCAGCTGTCAAAGTTACATGACCATTTTTAAATCATAAGATTTAATTTACATAAATAGACTCTTATGTGTGTATTTGGTTGGGAAGGGGTGAGCTTTTTCACATTTTGGTTTCTGACCCTTTAAAACCCCGCCATAGGTCATGGCTTCAAGCTGCCCTCTGCAACTTTTGGGGGCCAGGGGGAGCCTCAAAATTTAAAAGTGGAAAGCCAAGACCTGAATTTCACTCTAGCAGTTACCTCCAAAGTCCTGTGACTCCCCGACACTCCTTCTCACATTGCAAACACTCTGTCAGCTGCACAAACACTGTCCATGGGGACCACTCTGGAGCCCAGACTTCTGTATAGGTCCTAGCTAAAATACAGAATTTCATAATATGTAAGGCTGGAAAGGATCTCTGTAGATCATCTGGTGCAACCTCCCGACTCGAGCAGGGTGGGGAGCACACTGGACAGGATCGTGTCCAGACGGTTCTTGAATATTTCCATGGAAGGAGATTCCACATCCTCTCTGGGCAATCTGTCCAGTGTTCAGTTACCCATACAATAAAGAAGTTCTACCTCATGTTCAGGTGGAGCTTCCTGTGTTCCAGTTTCTGCCTGTTGCCCTTTGTCTTGTTGCCGGGCACTACCGACAGGAGTTTGGCTCCATCCTCTTGGCGTCATCCCTTCTGATATTTGAATACATTGATAAAGTTCTCTCTGTCTTCACTTCTTGAATTTTTGAATACATTGATATTTGAATTTGAATACATTGATAAAGTTCTCTCTGTCTTCACTTCTTGAGGCTGAACAGGTGCAGCTCCCTCAGCCATTCTTTACAAGGCAGATGCTCCAAGTCCCTCAATCATCTAATCAACTTTCCACTGGATCTGCTCCAGGAGGTCCATGTCCCTCCTGTCCTGAGGAGCCCAGAACTGGACACAGCACTGCAGATGCAGCCTGGCCAGGGCTGAGCAGAGGGATAGGATCACCCCCTCGACCTGCTGGCATTGCTCTTCCTAAAGCACCCCGGGATACTCCTGGACTGCTTGGCCATAAGCGCGCACTGCTGGCACCATCAGCGAAACACGGCGAAGGTGCTCCAGACCCGGACCCGCTCTGTGACCGGGGCTGCCGAGGGCTCAGGCGGCGCCGAGCGGGCGAGGCAGGCCACGGCACGGCACACGCGGCATCAGGCGCGGGCTGCCCTGCTGGCCCATGGCGGGCTGTCCCTGGCCACTCGGGCTGTCCCTGGCCACTCGGGCTGTCCCCGTGCCCCCCCCGGGACGCCCCTCACGGCCCGCGCGCGGCTGCCGGTACGAGGCGGGCGGGGCGCGCGGCGCCACACGCGGGGCGGCAGCGCCACCTGGCGGTTCCCCGTGAGGCGGCGGGACGCGCGGCGGGCACGGCAGCGGCCGCAAAGGAGGAGGGGGAAAAGAAGGACCGGCTGGACACAAGTATCTAAAGCTGAGGAAAAGCTGAGGGTCTCAGAAACACGACGCTGGAAGAGGTTGCCCAGAGCGGCTCGTGATGCCCCATCTCTGGAAGAGCTCATAAGCCCGGCTGGATGGGCCTCTGAGCAACCTGGTCTAGTGGAAGGCGCTCCTGCCCATGGCAGGGGGATTGGAACCAGATGGTCTTTCAAGCCCTTTCCAACCCAAACTGCTCTATGACTCTGTGATTCTATTACATGTCTCTTCCCACCATCAGCTTCAGCAGCAGTTTTCAGCCATGTCTAAGGAGGGAGGCAAGGTCTCTACCTTTTTTTGCTAAACTTCCACCATATCATCATAAAGTTTGTGATTTTCAGATCCTTCTGTGGCTCTTCATGACAGGTTTCATGCTATTACCCAAGCATTTCCACTTCGATTTTTAAACAGAGATGCTTTAGTAGGGAAGCTTTTCTATCTTCTGTGACTGCAGGTAAAACTTGAGCAGAGACACCCTGAAGCTGCCATGCTGGAGAAGTATCATGAGCAAGATGCTTCTCAGGTCCCTAGAACTAGATGATTTTTAAGGTCCCTTCCAACCCAAAACATTCTGTGATTCTGTGGTTCTAGGTCACTGTTACCTTCTTTGCCTGTGTTGGAGGAGATGGAAAGATCAGTCCCTGTCTCCTGCCATGCCAGGCACGCCACCATACATATAGGGGGCTATATCCCACCATGAAGGAGACTCAAGAGCCACCAGCTCAATCTGAAGACCTGATCATCCTGCAGTAGCTGCTCTCAGTCTTCTGACAGCTCCTAGCTAAAGCAAAGTCACTTTTGAGCTTCAGAGTTTGGCTCTTAATTTAGACCTCAGCATATGGATGCTGGGTCTGCAAGGAGGGACAGCCTTTATCAGTTACAAAAAGGCTGATTTCCCAGAAACTTTGAAAATTAAAACTTATTAATGTGTTTATAGTTGATAGTTTGTGAGAAACTGTTGATGGCTGTCTGTATACTTCTGTGCAGCCCAGCCTCCTCACCACAAATCAGCCACTAACATAAAAGAGAGCAGAATCCCATTACATTAATTGCATCATATCATTTAAGAAGCTCTATCTAGCTAAATCTTAAAGGACCTTCAGGAGTTGGGCTCTGATCCAGGAAAACAGTGACCCACATACTTAACTTCTAGCGCAAGGGCAGACCTAATGGGATGCAAAATTAAGCACAGGCCTAAGTGTTTTCCCTGGGTTCAAGGCTATACAGACTAACACTTCAGAGGAGGTCAACATCTCACAGCCTGTCAGTGTCAGTGGGGAGATAGATGGAGTGCTGCTTCCTAATTTTACTTGTGCTAATAAATTTCCCACCTGTGTACAGTAATTTACAGGCCAAAAAAAAAAAAGCCAAGCTACTGACACTGGATAGCTATGACAGCAGCTGGTCATAGTGTTTGGTTCACTAGAGTTTAATAAGTGAAATCTCTCAGGGCTGGATAACTCCAGGCAGGTTTGGTCACTCCTGCAACCTCTTTCAGAGTATCAGGCTCCCCATGTTTGCTCCAAAATGTTTCCAGTAATTGTGTGTATGTGTGTGTGTGTGTGCATGCCTGGTCCTCAAGCAGTGGCCTCCATCTGAGACACAGTTTAGGTACAGGAAGGGAATTTTGGATAAAAATTAAAATATTGCAATTCAAAACCTCAAAAGACATACTTTCACTCCGAACCTTTCTGTCGAATTAAACATAGTTTTAAAGTACTTTATGTTGCAGGATCAGTGCTTTCTGCCATTGGAGGGTTTTAGCTGGGTTTTTTCAATTAGCATTTCAATTAATATCATGGAAAGCCTGCCTGAAATGATTGCTGGGTAGTCTCCCTTTCAGCATGTGCAGTTATTTGGGTTGACACTGTCAGGATAAATGATGCTGTTCAGCCACATAGTTCTGTATAAGATCACAACACACAGAAGTCAAAAGGACTAACTTAAATCTTAAATACTCAGGGTCTTCATCAGATTTGAAAAATTTTAAATGCATCAATGACTGAAGCCCTGTTCTGATTTATTTAGCTTCCTAAATCTCTCCTCTTTGGGTCTGATCTGGACAAATAGCAATCAGAACAAATCTAGGAGCAGGAAAAGACATCTGAGTTTCACATCTTCACAATACTAGCCTTAAGTATCTTAAGTATTTTAAACTCCAAAAATCTGCTACTTGCAAATGAAGTAGTGATCCTAAAATGACAGCAGCCTGAAATCGGTCTTTAAAAGGTCATTAAGTTCATAAATCTGCAGGCTTTAACTCTGGCAAAATAGTAATATAAGTAGTGCAGAAAACACCACTTTATGGTGAGGTGGGTATTTGTGTCTTTGTCAAAACATCCCAGAGAGCATAATGAAAGCTCTGTAATCCTCCTGGAAATCTTTCCCGCTGTACTGGATTGAAATGGAAAGAGGGAAAGCAGGAAAGAAAGAAGGAAAGAAGAGAAGAGAAAAGAAGAGAAAAGAAAAGGAAAAAGAAAAAGAAAAAGAAAAAAAGAAGAAAAA
>VXAX01006474.1:26056-73217 GCA_013399835.1 Leptocoma aspasia
AGGAAGGAAGGAAGGAAGGAAGGAAGGAAGGAAGGAAGGAAGGAAGGAAGGAAGGAAGGAAGGAAGGAAGGAAGAAAGGAAGAAAGGAAGAAAGGAAGAAAGAAAGAAAGAAAGAAAGAAAGAAAGAAAGAAAGAAAGAAAGAAAGAAAGAAAGAAAGAAAGAAAGAAAGAAAGAAAGAAAGAAAGAAAGAAAGAAAGAAAGAAAGAAAGAAAGAAAGAAAGAAAAGAAAAATACATTGGCCAAGGATGAACGGGTATCAGTTATATTTACTAAAATAAAGCTCTCTTGGTTTCCTGCTACAGGCCAGTAAGAACTGAGCACAAACTGCTGTGCTAGATCATTTTAGATCCTCTTTTTACATGTGACATTTGCCTGACTGCACTAACTACTCCAGCTCAAATTACCGCATCCCTGCCCTGTATATCCACACCTGCTAATCCAGTGAGCTTTGTAGGAGCTTAGTTGCAGCGTCAGTGTGCGGGCGCTGAACACAGCTGTGACGTGCGGCTCCTGAGAGGCGGAAGAGCCGAGCTGGCAATGCTGGTTCCTCACCCCACACACGTGCTCCGAGACACGAGAGGATGAGGAACACCATCAGCATACAGCCTGACTTCTAAAACTTGTCATATCCTCCAAGCTGGTTTTTGTCTCCTCACAAACACCCCTCAGTCAGGGATCTTCAGCATTCACTAGGACCACGGCACCCAGCAAAGGACCAGTTGAAAGCAATGTCATGGCTTGCTGCCAAGCCATGAGGAATGTCTGAATGTTGGCCACAGGCTGGCATCTGGTGGTCTGATCTTCTCTTTGGTACAACTCCATCTGGAGTGTACCATGTGGTACAGTTGGCAGCTCTAAGAGTCAGTCTGAAGCCATCTTTGATGAACTCACAGAAGAAGGGACCAAGCTGGAGCCATGCCTTAGTTTTTTGTGACCCTCCTTACCCAAAGTACCTACTAAAATGCACCTGAAGAAGAAAACTCTTCACCTGCCTGCAGACAGTCTGTCTCCCACAAGAATGTAGTGGTTCCCACTTTCCCTGGAGCGCTAGAGAAAGCCACACACCTACCTCCTAGAGTTTACACTAGAAACCAGGCACTGTATCACCTGTGCACCCTCTTTCCTTGTGCCTTTTACCCCTCAGACCGCTGTCCCATGCCCCTCAGCCAGGTCCCCTCTGCCAGGGGGTGGGAGGCCCCTTGGCAGGCAGGGATAGAAACAGGAGCACAGCCTGCTCCCGGGGGAGAGCTGACCTCTGCAAGCTGACACGCCGTGCCGGGGCAAGCGTTATAAATATGAGCGAACCCAGCAGCCCTTTATGGAAACCATGACCCAGGCTGTAGCTCAGGGGTGCTGCCAGGTGGTACTTAACTAGAAACCTCAGGTTAGAAAGAAAAGCCAAACCATGGTCTGGCATAACACACTGCTAGTCCCAGGCTTGTAGAGACACAGCTACTGCTTTTCCCTCCAGGAAAGCATTGGTTGCATGTTTTTGGGGGTGTTGGGCTTTTTTTCTTTCTTTCTCAGGACAGAGCTGGTGCAGGAGGCTGCTGCTGAGGTATCTTCCTTCTAGCAGGGCTCCTCTGAGCATCCAGCCTACCCAGGTGGAGCCTCTGCTTCCCAGCCTCTGCTTTCCAGCCTTCAACAGCAGACACAGCCAATGGGCCAGTGCTCTGTCCCAGGATGAAGAGCCTCTTCATCAAGGCAAGCCAATGTTTCTTCAAGAGTGGGTGGCCATTTCTAAGTATGGGGTAAAAAGATTCAGAAGAAGCTGCAAAATATTTCCGCTGCCCAAATGTTTCTGCTAACCACATGAATTGTGGGTAGTGGCTGATTTTCAGTATGGCAGAGACATTTTTTCAACAAGGCAGAGATTTTTCACAAGGGCATGTAGTGATAGGACAAGGGATAGTGGCTTTAAACTGAAGGAGAGTAGGTTTGAATTACATATTAGAAAGAAATTCTTTACTCTGAGGGTGGTGAGGTACTGGAAGAGGTTGCCCAGAGAAGTTCTAGATGCTCCATCTAGATGCCCTGGAAGTGTTCAAGGCCAGGCTGGACAGGGCTCTGAGCAACCTGGTCTAGTGGAAGGAGTCCTTGCCCATGGCAGGGGGTTTGGAACCAGATGGTCTTTAAGGTCCTTTCCAACCCAAACTACTCTTTGACTCTGTGATTCTATTACATGCCTCTTCCCACCATCAGCTTCAGCAGCAGTTTTCAGCCATGTCTAAGGAGGGAGGCAAGGTCTCTACCTTTTTTTGCTAACTTCCACCATATCATCATAGAGTTTGTGATTTTCAGATCCTTCTGTGGCTCTTCATGACAGGTTTCATGCTATTTGGAAATAGTGGAAATATAGTGGAAATCCAAGCATTTCCACTTCGATTTTCAAACAGATGCTTTAGTAAAGAAACTTTTCTATCTTCTGTGACTGCAGGTAAAAGCTTGAGCAGAGGCACCCTAAAGTTGCCAGAGAAAGATGTCACAAGCAAGACATTTTTCAGACCCCCTTTCTAGGCTGACTTAATGATCCAAGGGAAGGGGATACTTGAGTCATTAATTCTGAATTCTTGGGAACACTGTGTAACTGTACCCCAGCTACATACCAATATCCATGGTGGGTTTGCTGCCAGTAGGACTTATTCACAGAGAAGAATTTGAAAAATTTGCAAAATTTGCCTGGTACCAAAAAAAAAAAGTATGCCCAGAGCAGGCATAATGGACTGCCTAGAAGACATCTGGACTGCCTGAAAACTTATTCACACCAGAAATGCAAGTGCCTGATGAATTAACTTTTTAGAGAGACTCAGGACCATCCCAGACAGTATAAAAACCAGACAGAGGAGAAGAAGAAGGTAAAAATGGAGCAGAAATTCAAGAGCAGCAAATCCTCTGTCTCCTTACAAAAGTAAGGAGTGTGCTAAGCTTGTCTGGCTCATCATTCAAAAGGAATGAGGTTCCTGGTGGCACAGTGAGCTCAATCCAGCGCTTCCCAGCCTGTCAGCTGTGCCCCAACAGGCATCACTGTCCAGGCGGAGGAGGAAAGTTCTGAGGGGCAGCAGAAGAGGTTGGGAGCAGAGGAGAGCTGAGCAGCCACTCCACTGAAACAGGTGTAAATCTGCTGGGAACAGCTCCGTCAGCAGCAGCAGGCGCCACGCCACTAAATTAAACACCCCTCCAATCCTCAAGATGTTATTAAATATGCTGATGCTCTCATGGCTAGGAGAAACCTGAGGTGCAGGTGTCACCCCAGACCTGTCCACCTCAAATAGGTGTGCTCCGTGTGGGATCCATCTTTTAGAGTCTGGTCTGGCAGAACTGGGTGGAAGCAGTGCCAGTGGTTAATGTGTGCGTGCATGGGTGCGTGCAGACAGACACATGGACACATGCTCGGACATACTGATCATGGCCAAGGCTGGGCAAGAGTCCAGTGATCCCATCTCCTCCAAGAAAAAGGCAGGGGACTGATGGAAATGGCCAGGCTGTATGTGCCCTAAGATTTTTCAGAAGGGAACATACTGTGTCGGATCATGTGTTTTATTTCTTTTACTTCATTAATAATGATTGAGTTATTATGATATTATTTGTAATTGCTGAGGTCCCTGGGTCAGAGCTCAGTCTGTACCATTCACACCCCAATTTCTGCGGCACCATCTTTGGGCCAAACTTTCACACTGGCTCACAGCTTGGCTGTGGATCACTGGGCTTTCACAGAGATCTCAGCACCTTTCACAGGAACACGCCTGGCCTGGTTTCTGAGCCAGCTCTCCTGAAAACATGGTCAGCAGCAGTTGCATCTCCTTCTCCAGCTCTCCATGATGCCAAAACCTTCAGGAGCCCAGACTGACCCAGGCTCCCTGCCTGCCTAAAGCACTAATCCTTGTCTATGAGTCTGATGTCTAAGCACCTTGCAGCATCGTATCATCCATGGACCCTGCTGGCACAGTTTACATGGAGAACTGAGGCATGGAAAGGTTTTTCCAAAGCCCTGTGGAAAGCCTGTGATGGTGGAAAACTTGAACATCCATCTCAGCCCCTTCCTGTCCCTCATGAAGCACCTACCCACACCTTTCCCCTCGAGGGGAGATTATGCCACTGTCTCAGGGGCAGCTGCTTTAACTCATCAGTTGTGATATCTCAGCAGAAGAAAGTGGCAATTAACAGGGCAGGGTGGCAGTGAAATGGTGTGGTGGTTTTTCTGAAGTAGGGTGCATAAGAGGTATCTGGGGAAAAAAAAAAAAGACCTCTCATCAGTCAGCTTAAAATTGCTGTGCAGGGATCTGTACTGACACCAGCATATTTTAGGATTTTCTACATCAACAAAGGTTGAAGGTCCTAGCACCAGATGCATGCCAGACCCTTCTTGCTCCCAGGTCCTGCAGAAGAGAAGATGGGCAGGAGCCCACTGCAGGCAGCATGGTGGCCAGGTCTCTGTGTGGGCTGTTTTGTGCAGCATGACTGGAATAGTTCTGAGTCACAGCTGGAGGGCCCCAACTCATTGTGATTACCAGCAAAGCAAAGATTTTACTAACCAGCCTACGGCTGTCACATGCACAAAATTCTCCCATCCCGGTGCTACATGCAGGAAGCCCTCCAGGGAGCCCCTCCACCCTTTCCAGGGTGAGTTGCATGTGGACAAATACAACTCTCCTCCCACAGGCTGGCAGAGCTCTCAGCCCAGCTGGGAGGGGTAGGCAGGTCACTGCCTCTGTGTCCTGTTGCAAACTATATCTGCCACCTTTTCCAGTCCACCTGATGGGTTCCCCAGCCACCACAACAGGTTGCCCTCAGCTGTCCCTTGTCAGACCTCTGACAAGGAAGCAGCAGCCTTGTCTCCTTCCAGAATTTCTCTTAATGCTTTTCAATTTCAATTAATTTCTTCCTCTTTCCCACCCATTTCCATACATGCCAATGGGCACATTTCCATTTGGCCACAGTGATGTCTTAGTTAAATCCTTTCTTGCTGTGTAGAGATTATTAGCTCATTAAGAGGTAACTATCCCAGTCCTTCTGGGGCAGTCTCAGTTTTGACCTTCTAAATTACTTTTTGACATGTACAAGTCACAGGTGCCAGATGAGGTCCCAAAGGCAGAGAGGTGCAATGATCCTCCTAAGGTGGCACAGCAACTTTGCTCTGGGGGACACAATGCCTAAAAAACAGAAGATTTTTTTGAAATGCCTATGTGTCTGAGAATGAGTTAAGACACCTGGATTATCTTCTTGACCTTCCCTTTACAACTTCTATATAATTTCATAGAAGTGCTTTTGTCTGCCCTATATTTGTTTGTCCTCATCAAAACCAGTGTCCATGAGTCAGAAAGGGTTTAGAGCATCTTCTTATCACACAGCAGCTCTCAAAAAACCTCAGTCAAAGTACTGTCAGGTACTACAAAGATCTCTGTCAGTTTGTAACAGGTGAAAAAGGGAGGGAATACCAATGATACCGCTCCTCTGCCTTGTACTTGCCTGCCATCACTGGCATGTCTGCATTGGAGTACAGGCAATGTAAAGCATCATGAAGGACTTATCACCTTTCAGGGCTGAAGGAAGAGAGAATGAGGGTTTTTTACACTGCAGAGCTTTTCTCAGGATGACAGCGTTCCCCTTGATCTCTTTAGGAAGGTTCACTGTGTCTCTAAGGCTCCCACCCTGGTCATAGCAGTACGCTGCAAGCTATTACCCGCTGTGACCTTGCTTGGCTAGCTGGTGGCAAAAGGCATATTTTCTGAATACTCCTATCTTGCAAAACATACAAGGTCTTAGAAGCTTGAAAAGAGATTAGCTAAAGCAGAACCCTAAATCCTCAAGCCCTGGAAAAAAGGCTCACTGAAGCATTTGGATCAGCAGTGGCTGGGGACATCTTTTACTGTGTGAGATAGAAAGGACAGTGAAGGTGAGAACAGCAGCATGGATGCAGCTGCAGTGGCCAGGAGGGAAGAACAGCAAGTGTATATCCCTAATTTATAATACAAGTAGGAAAAAAATTCAAGAAGAAAGATATTTTTATTTGTCCTAGGTCCTCACCCTGCATTTCTGCAAGCCTGAATTGAAGGGATGAGGTTGTACTGTTTTGAGCACTGTTACTGACTACCTATCCTCACAAAATTGGAAGAAGTAAAGTAAAATCCTGCTTCAATGAATGTCAGGAGTGGTTTTGCAACCTTAATCCCTGGAGCTAGGGTTTTGCTTGATGGATGAACCCAGAAAGCTGACAGTAGTGAATAAACCAACAGCAAGTCTTTCCTCTTAATTATCTCTTTCTTTGCCTCAGGTTTTGGGCCAGCTCTGAAGGTTGTTTGAACAACATGGGCACCTGTCAGGATGGACAGGCAGTGAGCCCTACCAGCTCATTCCTCAGAAAGCTTTCATGGAAACATCTCTGGGATAGCTGGCTTGGGGAAAGCATTGTACTGATTTCTTGAGGCAGAGCTAAGAGATGCAGCAACAGAATGGATGAAGGAGTGGTTAAGTAATCAGAGCTGGGAGGCTGAACCTTGCAGTCAGCTTATATCAGAGACTAACAGATGCCAGCTTTGCCAGGAAATGAGATATCTGAGCTGAAAGGCAAGTGTCCCAGGATTCAGTTCAGACCATATCATTCCCTCGTGTGACACTGCCCACAGAAACACATGTGTTGAAACCACAGGCAGTTAAGTGGGATCAGGAAGACGCTGGACTATGCAGGAAGATAGCACAAAGTATTTGTAGTGAACAGAGGAGTGCAAAATCTGAAGTTTCAAAGAGAAGCCTGTGAAATTTCTTTGCTCCTCTCATCCTTCCCTCCTGAGGAAAACTGCTATTGCTCCTACCCTATGAAAGAGGATCTGACATGCAGAGAAAACTTATACCAGTGTCCCGTAGAAATGGGCCTTCAACAAAACTCAGGTTCTCCAAATGCATGGGGTCTGCACACTATACTTTTCTTGACAGTGAGCCTGGCCCAAAATTCCAAATTTAAAATATTATCTGACAGTGGATGGACACGCTTTGAAATTCCAAGGAGTTTTGCTTCTGGGGTTGAGATGAGCACATTTCAGTGTGCTGCTGTTACCACCAAGAGAGATGATGAAGAGAAAGGCAGAATACTTATGGCCTTTGTCAGGTTGTGGGAGCATCTGCTTCAGTCCCAGCTCTGCTATTCCCCAGGGGAAAAAACCAAAGCAGCTCTGCTCAGATTCAAGTGTTTAACTGCTGTTCTGAACATCCCAAAACACATGAATCCAGGATTTCAGATCTGTACTGGCAGGACTGCAAAGAGAACATCTGCTTTGACTAAAGTTTATTGGAATTAAGGATTTCAGGTGATTGAGGCCATTGTTCTGACTTTGAGGAATTCAGCATTACTTCTGGCTTGGTGAACAAGGTGTCTTGAATTTCATATAGATGCAGCTAGAGCTAGAAGACCACAGAAAATGTCCACTAGATTTAGCCCTAGCAGCCCCACTGAGGTTCTGAGTGGAGACACAAAGAGTTGGACTCTCCGGTGACGATGACACCCAGGGTTGGTCTGCTGGAAGAGTTCCCTTTGATGCAGAGGTGAAGCCTAACAATCACAAATATTTGCTATTCATGCCACAAGCAGATAAATGAGATTCATGTAGGGCTAATGAAGCAACAATTTTTCTGAATAAGAAGCATTTTTGTTCCTTTTTTGATAGGAAAAAAAGAGGAGAAAATGAAAATTGGATTATATCTATTTTTAGGCAGATTAAAAAGTTATTCAGACTAGAGAAAAAGCGCATCAAAAATAGCTTGAGCAATATCAAAGTGGAGCAATTGCTGAAGATCTACAAGAATAAAGGAGGTCAGGAGCCTCATAAGCCAATTTTTGAAGTAGCTGTGAACGTTTCATTTTCACACCCTGTCTAATGTTCTCCTGCTTTAAAACAGATTGTGACTCCAGTGAAGCCTGCTCCAGCACCCCAGATCCATGGGAGTCCTTCAAAGGCAAGAAACCAGCCTAATGTATGCCTAATCGTCCCACAAACTTGGTTTTGTGTTTTACATCCTAAACACTCAGCATGAACCTAACCAGCCATTGCCACCCACTGTGACACAAGGCTTGTGTTGCCCACTAAAAGCAATCAGACTTATTCAGACTTACCTCTCCCTCTAAAAATGACTGCTCCTGAAGGCTGCCTCTAAGAAGTGTATTTTGGAGGCTTGTCTTTCTTTGGCTTTTACCCAGATTCCTCAGGCTTTGTCATTAGGACTTTAATTTGCCAGCAAATGTTGAACTTCTGAAAAGGCTTTAGAAATAAGACGGATTTGGAAACTATTACCCAGAGGGTTTCAGTCAGTATGTTGTGGGCTGTTCAGGTGGGAAGTAAAAGCTGACACAGAAGTGAAAGGATGTGTGCTCCTAAGTCACCCAGGAGATGTGTTTAATCTGCCCAGGAAAGTGTTCCAGTCACTATCCCTGGGTGTATTTAAAAGACATGTAGATGTGATGCTTAGGGACATGGTTTAGTGGTGGACTTGGCAATGTTTGATTAATGGCTGGACTCAATAATCTTCAGAGTCGTTTACAACCTAAATGATTCTATGATTCTGTAATTGCTAAGTAAAGCTCACCTTTTGCCCCCAATGTTGAAACAATCCCAGACATACAATTAAATGGAAACAACTGCATTAAGAAGGGATGTTGTCTCTTCCCCGATGTGGATGGAGCAAAGCTGTGATGGAGCAGCATGCAAGGAAAAGACCTGATAAGGCCACTTGTCTGCACATCACTTTGGCAGGGGAATGCCATGGCAGCCATGCCCTCCTGTCAAGCTCTTCTCTGCCAGCTCCTCAGCAGGCCTTTTCCAGCGGATCCATGCCAGCCCCAGGGCTGGCTTGTGGCCAGCTGGCTTGCCTCCACCTGCCTGTTGCTGCCAGTCATGGGTCAGAGGTGATACTGTGGTCAGAGGAGGGGAAGAGCTGAGGGACTGTGCCTCTGAACTGCTCTCCCCCAGCAGTGCTGTGCAGGTGATACAGCAAAGCAGCAGCTGGTGCTGAGCTCCCACAGAAGGAGGAACTGGCCACCATCCCTGGGACATGAAGAAGGAAGAATATGCAGGACAGCTTGCTGGGAAATGGAAGAGGGCTGTGTGAAAAACCTGCTCCAGTCCAACAGGCAGGTCCCAGAAAGGGAGGCTGGCAGGGATGGTGCCATCTGACCATCCTCTTGAGGAGAGCCCTGCCTCCTGCCCCAAGACACTGGCTTGGACACATGCCTCCCACCCGTCAGCCCCTTGGCATGGTAAGGTTTAACCACTCACCAGCAGTGTATGCAGCTTGGGAACTGCTGTGAAAATGGGAGGCTGCAACATAAGCTTCCCTCTGCTTTTGGATTGCAGGTCCAAGGGCCAGCAATTCTCCTGCTGCCCCACAAGTATGGAACATACCTCAGAAAGCAACTTGAATGTCAGCTAGCAGCTCTGGGCAGGAGAAAGAAGCCCCAGGATTGTTCACCTCCTTTGCTGCTGAGGAAACAGGACTTTTCCTTTAGTGGTGCAGATGAGGCTCTGAAACTGTTTAACCTGAGACCTGTTATCAAAAGCCTAATCACTGTGATGCCCAAAGGGATGTAAAGAGAGATACCCTTATTATAAAGTGCAGTAAATACCTTCTATTTTTGTCAATTCCTAGTAGGACAGCCTGTGCCTTGGTTCCCTGGTGAAGTGAGTGAAGTCTATCCCTTCTCAAACCCTGCCTGCATATTCCCAGGACTGACATCTTCCACTCCCTCCCTCTTGCCCACTCCCTCTCTCTCAGATGATGCAGAGTGCCAGCAAGTCCCTCAATGGTGTCATATCTGTCCTTTTTATTCATTGCAGGGTTTATTTTTAGCCTGAAACAACTGCTTCCTAAAAATGGAGTTCCTAATGACACGGGAGCTGGACACAGCTATGTAAGGTATCCAGGGCTTGGCCTGACAGCTTCTCCCGTCTGTCTCTCTTTGTTGTGAGTACAGGACAGCAAAGTTTGCTGCTCCCCACCAGCCTTGCAGTGTTTGGGCTCAACACTAGGAAAGCAGCAGAGAGAAACTTAAAGAAACTAATAGAAACTTAGTTCAAAATTCACCTGGAGTCTTTGGTCTCCCTCTCTTCTCAAATTAAGAAAGAGGGGGACATTTACTTTGCTGCACTCCAAGGGTGCCCCTATGAAGGCAATTTGCTGGATCCTGGCAGGTTTTTACCTGCTTTTCTGCTGCAAGGCAGAAGAGGGACTGAACTTTCCTACTTACGATGGGAAAGACCGAGTGATTGATCTGAACGAGAAGAATTACAAGCAAGCACTGAAGAAGTATGACATGCTCTGCCTGCTCTTCCATGAGCCTGTGAGCTCTGACAAGGTCTCCCAGAAGCAGTTCCAGATGACAGAGATGGTCCTGGAGGTAAGTGCCGCTGCATGTCCCAGTCGGGGTCAGTACCACAGCACTGCTTGGAGTCGTGGAGAGGAGCCACAAGACAGAAGAGTCAAATGGTCTCATGCAGGGGAGGTTGGGCATCCAAAAGTTTGTTTAGTTGGATTGCAGTTAGCCCCTGCCAGAATTCTGCAAAGCCCAGGAAAAAGCCTCTTTTGTGCTCTTCTCAGATTTTGCTGGGAAATAGTTTTTCTGGATTGTCTGTCAGAAACTCGGGCAACAGCAAGTAACCTTGCAAACCTCAGAAACATGAACTCAGCTCAGCTGAGTTTTCCCAAATCTCAGCACCTGAGTCCATAGCTTGAAATTTTTTGATCCTTTCTCATTCTGTGCAAGCCAGTATCCCACTTGTATTCTGGATTGAGTCCCATTTTTTATCCTACTAGGAGCAGTTAGCCAAGAAACCTTATCAAGCTGTGCAGCAAGCGGGTGTCCTACCTCCCCATCTCAAAAGCTCCCTGTTGGTGCAGCATTAAATCCCTTTCCGTTTTTCTGACACTTGGTTGCTTGCTTGGAATCAGTCTATAGCTGCTTGTTAATGCAACCATTCACTTCTGTGCTGGAAAAAGAGTGTTGTGAATTATTTCGTGAACAAATGATTCATTAATCCCCAGTAAAATAAATCATGGTAAAAGTGACAATGTAGATTTGTAGCATTCTTTCTTGTAGTGTAGCTGTAATCTAGGGAATCATACAGCTGCAAGCCTCGATTGCTAGGTGCATGTTTCTTATCAGGGGCTTGCAAATATTCCCTCTTAACTAAAAGATGTATTTGAAAAGAAAGTGAATTCCGAATTACAGAAGAAACACTTCAGCTTTATCAGATCCAGAGAGAAAAGTCCAGTGTTAAGTTCAAGGTCTGCTGACCTCCTCAGCAAGCCTGATGACTGCCAAAAAGAAAGATCCAAAAACTAACCACATTTTACTCACCTGTCAGGCAATGGTTACTTTCTGCAGGTGAGTGATCAAATAACATTTGGCAAAGAAAAGAAAAAAGTAATGCTTGAAATCCAGCTGAAATGAGTACTGTTGGTAGTATAATCACATTGTTGTTTAATAGGATAGCTATTTTGTGCTTGATAGGTGTCAAACAGTTACTAGATACATATTTATAGAAACCTGACAGAAGCATGTCCCATCCCTAGAAATGTTCAAGGCCACATTGAATAGAGTACTGGGCAACCTGGCGTAGTAGATAGTGGCTTGGAACTAGATTATTTTTAAGATCCCTTCCAACCAGGCCATTCTATGTTTCTGTCTCTATGGTCTGATGTCTACCATCAGTTTGAGTTCCTCATGACACCATTACCATGCTAGCAATGACCCATATCAAGGGTGCAACAGCTGCAATACAATCTGGCTTTAAGCTTTTATTTTTCAGGATTGGATTCAGCTGTGACTACCTTAGCTTAGGATTCCAGTGATTTATTTGGTTTCCAATTGCTCTTTGCTGTGGACTTCTTATCTGACCTTGGGCAAGAGACTGAGGGTTGGACCTGCAGCAGACTTTACATAATTATAGTGCTCCAGTCCCCTAGTGTTCAGCTTCCAGCTAACAGTGCCACACATCAACTGGCACTTGTGGCTTTGACCTCAAATTTTCCAAAGCGCTTGCAGTACTGATTCAGTGCATGTATCACAGTTTCAGAACAGTCCCTCCCCTGGACTGGGAACTGCAGCAGCAGCAGCAATCTGACAGCCCAAGCACAAGAGAAATCTGCAGACTGAGCACTCCTTTGCTTCTGTCACCCAGAGGGAATCAGAAGGGGAGAGGGTGTCAGAATGCAACAGAGAAGATATGTTCCATTCTGCATAGGACACAGGCCAGCATGGTGCTACTGTTCCCAATTTTTGTACCAACTCAACCTAACTAACTAACTCAATGGGAGCACTCATGAAAGGAGTGGGCAAGCCAGGTTGTAATCTGCTCCTTCTTGTGAGAGCGTTCAACTCCCTCAGTTCATGCCATAATGTGTTGTACCATAGGGGGTCACTCTTAATTTTCCCTGTCAGAGCTCATTCAGCTGCTGGACTTCACTGCATGCTCACCAGCACAGGGAGGAGGAAAGAAATGTCTGCAGTGGCTCCTTGGCTGAGATGTGGAGCTGTTTGCCTGTGAGATGAACTGCCTGGGATCAGTATTCCTGGAAGCAGTCAACAGCTGAATCCAGCTCTCTTGTAATTTGAGCAAATCTTAGAGTAGTGAGCTGCACTGTAGGCACAGGAGCAGAGACAGGGCTCTCCTTCCAGCCAAACCTGAGAAAAGTTCACTTAGGAAGGTTTTACATAACTAATTTCAGTAGAGGGATCAGGACTTTGAGTGCTGAAGGTCCTTTACAGCTGAAATGAGGTATCTGAGAGGTAAATACTCCAGCCCTCACTATTCCCTGCCAGCTGGCTTGGGAGATTCCTTTCTAGAGCACCTCATGTTTTTCCATCTAACTTTACTGACAATTTTCCTGCTGTTTCACATTGAGACATGTTCCTTTCACAGCCTGGCAATACAGTGTGTCTTTAGCCCCCTTTCATACAATGTCATCAGTCTCCATCCTTAGAAATAAAAGTGAGCCTCCATCCCACACACAGGCAGGTGTGGAGCAAAGCAAAGGCTTGAGCTGGTGGTTAAGGGTTATTACATCAGATTGTCTCATGGACATGTGTGGGTGGGCACAGAGGCTTAAAGAATTTGAGTCCAGAAAACCTCCACAGTCCACCCTTTCTGCTTCTCTCACATGTGCCTTATAAGAAATATACAGTTTCAAAGAGCAAAAGCATGAAGAATTACCTTAGACACCAAAGAAAAGAGCAAGAGAGATCCACCATGGCTTCCTTGAAATATGTAGCTCATCAGTAACAAGCTCTGACTGGGCCCTCTCCCAGGATTCAAGAACATGTGAGGCTCTCTCTTAACTGGGTCCTTTGAAATTCCATGGAGGTTGAGCTCCTATGGCAACATTTCCTTCTTTCAGGGCACTTCAGCCTTTTCCCTTTCCAAGTCTTTGCTCTTCACAAAACTTGCAATAGCTTCATGATGTTTGAGATCACTGACTCTGGAAAATTTGGTTGAAAAGGGCCAATAGGTAGAAAGCTTATTAGAGAAGGCAGCTGATAGACAGGGGAGAGAGGAGAATCACAAGACTCTCATTTACTTAGGAAATCAAACTGACAACATGATAGCACATAAGTAAAGTTAAGCACTTATTTAAGGACTTTACTAAACCATAACTATGTACAGCAGACCAAGAAGTGATATGATAAGAAGAATTTCCTTCCCAAGAAAGATTAGCATGTAGGACTGACTGACACTGTCGAAAGCTGAGGGTACACACCCACTATCACCAGAAAAGGGATGATGTCATGGAGCTGATATTGCATTTGGCACAGCACATGGGGTGTTCAGCTCCCTGTGTCCAGGTGTACTGGATCAACAAATTCCCACGCAGCCCAGGGTCACTTTCCAGTTTAGAAGGGGAATGAAGGTGATGATCATTATGAAGAGGCCCTAACAGTTCTTACCACCTACACTGCTGGGTGCCACCTGGTGTCAACAGGGTCCAGGGACAACTGAACCCCTCTGGGAGCAAAAGCAGCTTCTTTGGACCATTGTTAGTTCATGACAACAGCTCCAGGGGTGGCAGTACCAGCCCCTCAGGTCCAGATTGGAAAGATGGGGGCTGTTGGGTTGGTCTGTCAGGAAAAATAGCCAAAGGAATGATTTGAGATGCATACTGCTTTCTGGCTAGGATGGAAAGGAGTTGGGGAAGGATTGTTCTAAGACAACTTTGGGCAGAGATATCATGAGCACAGGCTGTTTCACAGCTCAGGTTAAAGGGTTCCTTTCCTTTGTGTACCTTTCTCCTATGGCTCTACTCTGCACCACTGGCTACTGGAAAGCACCTGCCTCTTGAGTAGGGAAAAGCCTCCATACAGGGCAATGCAGAGTCTGATCCAAGCAGTCCCAGAAATAACAGTGGCCATTCCTACCCTGTGGTGATGTTTGCAAGAACTCTGCATGCTCCATGAGGTGAGCACAGTGAAGAAGACAAAACAGCCAAGCAATCACAATAATTTTTTAACAGACAAGTTAAAGAAAAAGCTACTTGTCCTAAAGGGTCTCACCTTTGATGAAGAAGGGTTGAGGGGAAAAGATCAAAGCCATGAAGCTGATGAAATACCTGTTCTCCTTTCTTCTCCTCTCTCCTCTACCATATTTCACCCTGTGTCCCACCATCACTTCTAAGATCTTCTCCCTTCTCATCTCTAAATGTCCTAAGTAGGGAATTCAGCTTTCCAGTGGGCCAGCCCCTGTCTCTAGGAATCATGTGGCAAGAAAAAATGAGCATTGGTGTTAGGGGCTTTCCTTTTGCACTTGAGAAGCTCTCTCCAGGAGCTGAGGGGTTCTCACTATCGTAGCAGGCTGCCTGCAATGCTCTCTGGTATCCTTTTTCTGCTGAAACTTCCTCAGTCCTGCCTCCCATGCCATTATTCCCTTGCCATCTGTGTGCATGTGTAATATCCTTTAAAAAGAGAGGCTCATGAAGCCCAAATATTTTAGACCCTTCAATGCAACAGTGCCCCTGGACTGAAAGTTTGTGGAGAACTGCCCTAGCACAAACCAGTCTGGTAAGAGGAAAGAGAAGAGGCATGTGGTACTCCGCTCTCTAGATGAGGCTTAGGATCAGTCCAGCCTCTAGCAATAAATGGTAGAACAAAGTGAAATTCCTGAACATAATTGGCCAATTCTGTAACACATGGAAACACAGCCAGTATCTCCCTGTGATGTGAAAGGGATGAATTTAGAAGGATTTTGAGTCCAGTAAAAGGCAAGGATTAAACTGTGTGTAAGCTCTACCTTCTAATTCATTTATTTCCAAGTGCTGAAACTATTGCAGCTTCCAGCTCAGGATGGAAAAAGTAGTACAAGATCAGCTGGTTTGGGGGTAATTTCACTCATATGCTCTTGAACTCTCTTGAGAGCAGATATTACCATAAGAGTTCAGAGCCATGTAATACATAGCAAAAAAGTCTCTCTCTGCTTCTGATGCAACACAGAATAAAGTTTTACCAGTTTAGGTCTGTATACTTTATCCCAAAAATCCATAGTAACCAGGAGACAAGATTCTATTTTATCCCCACCTCTAGGTATATAAATATAAAATCTTAAAAATGTATAAAATATCAATAAAAACAGAAACATAAACCCAAGCCCTTTCTTTAAGCACCCTTTTCTGTTTGTCTCACAAACTCAGATTTCAGACATTTTCTTTGAAAATGGCCATGTTTATGGAACAGTGCCTCAACATAATTTAGTGTTGTGATATGAGTACAAATATGGATATACAAGACAGACTCTATGAGTGTCACAGAAATTCTCAGTTCTCTGGGTCCCTACAGAACAAGTCTTCAAGGTGAGAGATGTGAGGGACATCTGTCTGGATAGGTATGTGCAGAAGCTTACAGTGCAAAAGCCTGTAATAAAAGAGGTATTTTGCCTTCTATGTCTACAAAAGAAGTGGCTTCCACTACAGACAAGTTAATGCAAAAAAAAATAAGGAAGGGAGGAAGGAAAAGGAAAAAGTGTGCATTGATTATTTCCCCTTTGAGGCCATGTAAGTAGGTCTCAACTCATCAACAGCCAGCAGAGTACTGATTTTTAGCAGTTACACCCAGGGGGATTTCACTCACTGATATGCCAGTCCCAAAAACAGGTTACAGAAAGCTCCCTGTTTCGCAGATGGGCACATTGACATCCAGGGACAACTGTGTGCCTTGGTCTTTCTGTGTAAGTGTGGCAAAAATAATTTCCAAGGCTGAAATATCTATTATTGCCATTTTTCTTTCTTTGAAGTCCCTCTGTCCGTTCCCAGTAGTGATTTTGGACTGGCTGCATCTCTCCTAAGACTGAACTTTCACAGCCATAACTGTGCTTTGAAAGACACCTTTCTCATCTGCTAAATATGATTGGGGAGAGGATTGTACTGACATGCATTCTTCTGACATGAGCAGAAACCAGCTGTAATCCCAGGATCTAAAGAATGCAAATGTCTCCTGAAGACATGGCAGACCCCTGTGAGCTTGGGCTTGCTTTGCTGGCAGAGTACAAGGACAAGTCTGATCAGGTTTTGTGGCCTTTCTTGGCCCTGAGGTGTGGAGCTCTTATCACAGTCCAGCTGTTGCAGACAACCTCTGTAGGTGTGATAGAATCATGGAATAATTTAGATTGGAAAACACCTCTAACATCATCGAGTCCAACCATTAATGCAGCACAGCCCACCACTAAACCACATCTCTGAGTGCCACATCTACATGTCTTATAAATGCTTCCAGGCATGGTGAGTTCACCACTTTCCAGAGCAGCCATCCCAGGGCTTGGCCACTCTTTCAACGAAGGAATTTTCCCTAATATCCAATCTAAACTTCCCCTGGTGCAATTTGAGGCCATTTCTATGCAAGACCTTGAGCAATTTGCAAGACCAGAGAAATTTCTGAGCCACTCCTCCCTTTAGAAATGCAATTGAAGAAAGATGTGGAAAAGTCCATCCTCTTTGGTCTTGCCATCCTGCCATGCTAGTCAGGTTCCCCTGAAAGTGCCATCAAGGGTTCCCAGTGTCTTTCTGCTGGGCTGGTTCTCAGGAGGCAGGGTCTCACTTTTGTATAATGAGATGCCTTTCACACAAATGCAGAATGGTTTGGATTTGAAGGGACTTTAGAAATTACCTAGTTCCAACCCTCCTGCCATGGGCAGGGACACCTTCCACTAGATCAGGTGTGACTTCCTCTTCAGGGTGGATCATCACACAATGTTGCTCAAAGGCCCCTCCAGCCCGGCCTTGAACACTTCCAGGGATAGGGCATCCACATTTTCTCTGGGCAACCTGTTCCATTGTCTCACTAGGCTCACAATGGAGAATTTTTTTCTTGGCCTTATCCTGAGCGAGGCACCCAAGAAGGGCGAGCTTGAGCTCACACTCACCTACTCAGTGAACATGTGTGGTATTTGTAGCTACCATTTCAAGTTCTCTGCCCTGGACCCTGACATTTCGCAGGAGCTGACCACAGGCTGGGGCAGCTGTTGCTCTGTGAGGCAGACTGGCTAGGGGTGGCCATGCCATGCTCGCCCACCCTGACCTTATTCCAGAGCCTCGTCTTCCAGTGCCCTTCATCTAAAACTAAACTAATCAAAGCCCATGACTGCCCTTCCTTCATGCCTGAGCTTCATTTGTAGGAAGAATGGAAAGGAGATATGATAATTTTTTTCAAACACTCGGGAGGGAGAAGAGCTATTTAAGCGCAAAGCCTAAGGACAAATGGGCTATGAATAAAACAAGTCTGGAACTCCAAAGTCCCTAATCACCAGAGGAGGAAGGGGAGAACAGTCCAATGAGTTTTAAATGGACACTGACTGCTTTGTGACAGAGATTGAATGACACAATTCTGAGTCTGATGCCCAAAGATGTCCTTTTGCAGCCTCTGTCCCTAAATAACAGGCAACCAGGCACGAAATCCATGGCCTAGGAAAGAAGTAACTTAGCAAGGTCCAAGTTCTCCTTTCTTATTTTTTTTTCCCTTTGCACATTGGGATTTACCTACATACATGAGAAAAAAAACTTGCCCAAGGAAATAGAGCGAGCAGCAACGAAGGACTCAATTCCCAGGCAGTCACTCCTCCCCTCCCCGGCACCCCGGAGGGTCAGCGCTCCCTCCTGAGCAGTGCTGATGGTGCTCATTCCTGCGTGCTCTCTGACACAGCTCCGGTGAAGGCCAGCTGCTGTACATGATATGTTCTTTTTCTGGGAACCCTGTCCGGCCCTGGCAGGAGACACTGACATCAGCTAGCAGCCCTCTGACACCTTGAACCCAGTGCAACAAGGGCTGTGTATATTTAAAGGTTTCCTCAGTTCTTATTTCTCTCTGCTCACTCCTTGAGGAAAAGGTCTTTCTTGTCTCAAGGACCACTCTGTTCCCCCAGGGCCCTGCCTCGCCGATCCTTCCTATGGATGCAGGATGGGAGCTCCCAGCTCTCGCCTGCAGCATCCTGGCCTCTCTGAGATTCAGAGGCGCTGGCTTACACTCACTGGGATCAGAAACTGGAGAAATCTGGCTTGTTCCTGAGATCCAGAGGCATAGGAATGACATGGGCATGTGTAGGTGAACGGGCACAATACCAAGCATGCCTCCCTCCTCCAGCACCCACCAAAAGCACCCACCTTTCCGCCCTGCATGGGTTTCACAGCAACATCCAGCCTTCCATTTCAAAGCAGCTTTTCTGAGGCCGGAAAGAGAGCCAGGGAGCAACAGCCTCACTTTTGTCAAGGACAAGGACAGTCCCCACTACACTGTCAGTCTCTGTTTTGGAAAGGGCAGCTTAGCAGGGTGGCCCTTGCCCAGTCCCGGACCCCTGGGGCAGCACACGCACACACAGAGACACACACACACGTCCCTGTCTGCCCTTGACGTGCAAGTTGGACAGCTGAGTTGTCAAAACATCTGTGATGTAGTGCCAGCACGGACCGGCTAGGAGCAGTGGCAGGTGGCCCCTGTGCCCATGGGTGCTCAGTGGCACGGGCACCAGCCTCGGTTAGCTCACGGCTGGGGAGGCTGTGCTTTGGCTTGCAGCTGGCTAAAATTAGGGATGCCAGGAGCAGATAAAAATACAGCCCTAGCTATGTGAAACCTTTAGAGAGGCAGCCAAAGAGCACGCTGCCGTATGTCTGACCCCGCTGAGCGGCTGCGCAACAATTAAAGCTCCAGGGCAGCATTTTTGAAGCATTACCTGTGAAAGCCAGCTCTGAGGGAGTGACCTTTGCGTGTTCCATATTTGGGGACTTGCCTTTTAGTCCAAGGAGCAGTGATCCCTAGCAGGGGAGGTTCAGCCTCTCCAAGTAGCTCAGGTGGTGGAAAAGTGTAGTAAGGTGGGACCAACATACTCTCTTTCAGTCCCCACTGCCAGCGAAGTGACTTTTCTAGTGCCAGCTGCTCAGCAGGCTTCTGGCCGTGCTCTTTGATCACCACAGTGCTTCAGGACAGCCTGGATTATGGAAGAGCCTAAGACATAACTAGTGTGGTATTCAAGGGGGTGCTGGTGGGGACAGCAGAGCATTAGGAAACAGCAGTAGTGGCCTCTGTTCTCCAAGAAAGTGTCCAATGTCTCAAACAGAGTAGCCAACTATAGCGTGTAGGCGGGAGTCCTGCGTAAGGATTCAAAACTTTTAGGGGAATACACTAAAAACTTGCCATCTCCTCCTGCTGTTTCTGAAAATAAAAACCTAACATTTTGGGATATACAATCATCATTATTTCATCAACCAGGTTCTGACCATCAGCATCAACCGCAGCATTAAAGAGAGTAGGAGAGAAGCAGCAGAGGAGTGTAGATTGCTTGAGGGACATTTCTCATAATCTGCTGTTGCTCTTCTCCCTGCATTGCTGGCATTTTGTTCTTCCTCCACTGCTAAATAGCAAAACAGAAAGTTCCCCATGATTAAGGGAAGTCTACTCACGATGGCTTTCAGAGACTCCCATATGCCCCCATCCCTTCCTCCCAAGCCTGAGCAGCTGGGGAAGATGAGCCTTAATGTCTGTGGGAGCTCTGGGCAGGTGCTAGAAACGTGGGAAGAAAATCCAGGCCAGAATGCCAAAATGTCACTTCACAATGAAAACTGACCATGCTGACACAGCCACACCTCCCACCCCCATTTTTAACCCTCTCTGAGGGATTTTTGTCTGCCATTTAGCAGCAAAACTGACAAGTGCAAGGTTTGGCACAATCAGTGCTGCCTGCAGCTGGAATAGGCGCATGGTCAGGCAGACAGTGACATTGCTGCTGCTGTATAACCTAGGATTTAAGAATGACCCTATGGGACTGCTTAAATCTCCCAGAACTTCCCAGCATCATCCCTAGGCTCAGGCACGTACAGTGGGTGTGAAGCTGAGATGTTGGGCAGGGAGCTGTCCCTTTCCATATCCATTATTCTGAGTGCCTGTAACTGCTGACACCATCCAGGATGTGAGGGTTCTTGCATACTTGGTAGTACTTAAGCTCCACTTTGGGCTGGACCTCCCACACATCCCAGAGGACCATTCACCCCCTCACAGTCACCTAAATTCAGGTATGGTTATTACCTGAGGGATATGGGAAAAAGGAGTAGTGCTGCAAAACTCCCAACTCTTTTTCCCAGTGCTGCACAGGACACAGCTTGGGATCCTATGGGTAGAAAGTGCACATTGCTAAGATTTCATGAGAATAAGGCTGCAAAATGTGCATGGGACATGAACTTACAAGCTACTGAGGTCTTTGCTCATGCTCTCAGCCAACTCTGCCAGCCCAAAGCTCCTTCTCTACCTCAGGGACTGCATGATCTGTTATGTCCATTCTTCCAGGGCAGTTTCTGCCCTCCACGTCTCCGTGCAGCTGTTGCAGCTAAATTACATGCTATAGAGATAGAGGCTGACACAAAGGCAAAGGCTCTGGCTGGCCAAGACTTCGAGCAATATGAATTTAAAGGCAGGAGGAGGAGGAGGGGCTGTGCTCTTAGATTACAGATGCCTCTGTCCCAAGGTCCTGAGCCAAGAGGATTGTCAAGATTAGAAACATTATCTGCATTCAAATCCCACTAGCATTATGGAATCAGAAAATACTGTAAGGGGATATATAAATGCTTGATACTGTAATGAGTAGGGGGCAATTAGCCAAACTGCTGTGCCTCTGGCATACTCCATATTTTGCTACCTTTTAGGGTTCAAATATAGGTGTGGGAATGTATTGTCACCTATGCACGGGTTAGACTCACCTGCTGCAGTGGAAAGCAGGGAAAGCAAGACCAGGAGCAATTCCCAGCCCCTGCATAGCTTGCACTTGCAAAAGCCACCATAAACACTCTGCAAAGTCTCCTGCCTCCAGGCTCTGCCACAGTGGGAAGGGCTCCCAAAAGTCTCACGTTGCACAAAGATCTCCCTGTTGTGAGACTCTGCTCTGGAGAGGAGCTCAGGCTGTACTGTTCTCATTGTCTCATTGGCACAAAGGGCCCCACAGGGGAGGCAGGCTGCCCACTGAGCTCCCAGCCCTGTCCCCTCAGGCACACTCACACACCATACACAAGCACTCTCCTATATGCCCAAACTGTTGCACATCTCTGGGGATGAGCCTCTTCAGAGGAACACCTCCAAACACTCACACCCACCATACATACACCTCCAGGAGACAGTCTTGATAGACACAGTCACACAAGCCCTGCCACACAAACAGGCACACCTCCAGCATTACTGAGACCATTTTTGACTACTGAGCAATCCCACAGTCTCGCACAAAGAGGGGCTGGGCAGCTCACCCACGTTTTCTTGACACTTTTACTCTTTTCCAGCAAGCTTCCATGCTTACAGCTACAGAACTGCACCCACACCCCTCCAAAGAGCTACCTTGTGTGTGCTGCATGCTGGCATACATGACTCCTGACCAATGCCTCCTCTCTTGCACACATCCCTGCTCACATCCAACCACTTGTCTGTAGCAGGCGTTGCAGCTTTTCTGCATATTTCTGACTTTCAAACACCCACAAGAAACCCAAACCATCTCCTGTGTGAAGGAGTCAAGAACCACTGGGCTTAAACTGCCCTGACTTTGTCTGGCACATGGCTAACATAACTGTAAGTAATTAAATCAAGTATGGGCTGGACTGGACATGACTGAACAAGTCCTCTTCCCTTGGCCATTCTCTGTCTTCCTCTGGTCACAGAGCAGCCAGAGTCTCAAGTGGTGATTCTCAGAAACCTCTTGCTGGTATACACAACCATCAACAAGCAGGGACGTGCTGACAATGTCCCAGAAAGCTGGTGATCCTACAGGCTCCATCCTTTTGTCCAGTCAGGGCAGATCCCCATAATGGGAAACAGAAAATCTCTTCTCTTACCACCGCTTACTTGCAGATGTCTAGAGAGCTCACGAGAGGTGTCCATCTCTCATTGCAAATTTGGGGCTCCAGCTGCTCTCAGGTGCTCTAAGGTGGCCTGAGCCACCAGGTAGGATGCCAAACCAGACCAGTGCCTTATCAGCCTAATCAATGGATGTGCAAACACACAACCAGTGCTCTGCCCCTTTCATGCAGTGTCCACTGTAAGCACAAGCCCTGAATGTGCAGCCTGACCTTCATTTCAAAGCCTGGCAAAGAGCAAGGGAAGAGCATTGACACCCCGTTTCCTGTGTAGCACAGGCACCACTTTTGCCTTCCATGGTGGCATTTGCCCCTAAAGACAGGGCAGGTGGCTGCAGGGGAATCAAGATTGCAGCAATGCTGTGGTGGTCGGTGGAGACTTTTTCCTCCTGGAGAGCTTTGGGATAGGCCTGAGGATGTCTAATTGGTGGAAGGGAAAAAACAACTACATTCTCCATCTCTCCCTTTTGCTCAAGCAAGGTCCTTGATCCCTGATCACTAGGGTGCCTGCCACCATTCCCCAGAATTTCAGGGACAGGCTGACAGCACAGGGAGTTGGCTGGCCCCATGACACCCTGTTGCACAGGCAAGGTGGCTGCCCTGCCACTTTTGCTCCCCAATGCCTCTAATCAGCGCTCACTCTCACAGAGGCCTGGCACAGGCAGAAGCTATTTATAGCACAGGAGCCAAGGGGCCACGTGGCCACGGTTGCAGAACTGCTGGGTGACATTCAAACTGGCTTTGAGTCTGGGGGAGGGAGCCAAAATGAGCTAGGGCAGGGGGGGAGCTTACTCATAAATCAACCCACCATCTCTCTGGCCATGGCTTTCTTCTGCCCCCCTACAGCCTCCTGCTGCCAAGCACTGACAGCTGTGCCCTAATAGGGACATTCCTGCCCTAGAGGCTCCTGACCCCTCATCTCCACCATCCCCCGCCATCCGAAAGGGCTGGGAGGAGGAACAGCAAGGAGACCATCAGCATCAGAGGCATTTGTCCAGCAGGAAGGGACAGGGAGGAGGAGGAGGCTCTTACAGCCACTTGGTGGTTCTCAGAGCATCATTACTACTTTGTAGGGTCTCTAGTATGCTTGTGGTGGTGTCAGTCATCCAGTGCATAAATGGATCCATTTACCAGGGTCACTGCATCTCTAGGAGCCAATTTGGAATTCACAGGGTCTCACCCGGGGTCGCTCTCACCACTGGGCCCTTGCAGAGCGTCTCTCCTTTCCTCACATATCTATTTTCACAAAACAGGCAGGAACACGATATCTTCAAGAGGCCCCTTCGTCAAAGATGGTGGGAACAGGGTGCAGTGGTTTTGCAAAGCTGTGAGAAGGTGAACATGAGCATGGCTGGGCTTAGATGCATTTCTTTAGTAAAAACAGGGGACCAGGATCTGGGGGCTTAGTGAAGCCTGGACAGGAGGCATGACTTCAAGCACTTCATAGGAAAAGGAGCCTGCTTTGGCCACTCCACCACATGCATGAAGAAAACATGATGCTGCAGAGTCCTGCACGCACTGCTGCCTGGCACCATGCTCTCCCAGAGTTAAAATGTCCATGGTGCACATGTCACACTCCCCTGTAGGAGGCCACCAAGGCACCACAGAGGAAACAGGTTTTGCTTTGTGTTGGTGGCACAGGACTTTCTTCCAGCCATCCCCCCTGCTTTGGTGTCCCCAGTTCACTCAGGAGCCCTCTCCTGAGGCCAGTGTCAAACAGCACACGGTAGTGCCAGCAAACTCCCTGCTCCAACACAATGGGAAGAAACCCAACCCTTGTGACCTCTGGGTTATCTCAGCAGAGAGGCAGCATGTGACACATCCCACCCATTGGTGCTGTTCAACAGCAGAATATGGGTCACTTGTGTCTGTCATGTCATGCTAGCAGGGCATGATGCCCTTTAGCTACCCTGTGGTGTTAACACTGCTAATGTTGGGCTCTCTGCTTCCTCCCACAGCTGGCAGCTCAGGTCCTGGAGCCCAGGAGCATTGGCTTTGGGATGGTGGACTCCAAGAAGGATGCCAAGCTTGCCAAAAAGTTAGGTGAGTCCCAGGTCTGACATCTCTGGAATAGCTTGGAGAGACTGTGGGAGTGCTGTCCAACAGGCAGCCCCACAGAGTTCAGCCAAATCCTTGTTACCAGGATGGGGAGGATGATGGGGGCACTTGCACACTGACCACCCACCCACCCCAACAGGGGCAGGATCAGGGGTGGGGGTGAGGATGAGAGAGACAAGCCAAGACCCTTCCAGAAAAAAGGGTCTGTCTGCCAAAACAAAACAAAACAAGTGAAAAAGAAAGGCAATTCGTGCTGCAATGATGACAGGGTGTAAGTTCACAGCCTTCTGTGCAGAAATAGTAAATAGGTATAATGGAGTAACTTCCTGCTCTTCCTACACAGAGACAGGACTGACGCAGCAGTGCAGAACCAGAACATACAGGGAAAACACTTAGTCCCCCAGATGTCATCAGCCCCATGACACAGTGACCCCTGTCAACAACTGGGGCAGCCACAGCCTTGCAATGGCTTGGCAGTCAGGTGTCAATCATTCTGGCTTGTTCCCCAGAGTGAAAGAGGAAATCTGCTCTAAAGGTGGAAGGCTGCTGCATTGCCCACCCCTGGACACAGCTGCCTTCCAGGGGCTGGAAGTCCCTTCACATTTTAGCCCACAAAGCAATATGGAAATACTGTGGCACATTAATACAACAGTACACAAATATACCATTAAACCTAAGGTTTAAGCATAGTGGACTGTAACTTTCTTTCCTAAATTAGAGGCTGTGAGTGCTAATGGGAGCTAAACTAAAGAGCTTCTGCCTGTCCAAGAAGGAACAAACTACCAACCTCCTTGGCCAGTGTTACCCTGCCATCCTGCATTCCAGGAGGCCAGTACTGTTGATTTTGGAGCCTCCAACAAGGTTCTGTGGCACTCAGTCCTCACTCCAGTGATATAGCACTGAAATCTGTCACCCTGCAGTCTGTGGTATCTCTATCATTGGTTTCCAACCCTTTTGCCAAGGCCAGCTAAGCCTCAGACAGTTTGAAGCTCACTTTCAGGTCGCTGGTGACGCTCACATAGTTCAGCCTTCTCTGGACAGTGAGCACAACCCAAATCAAAATCCAGTTTCCATATAGTGACAGGTTGTTAAAATCTGAGCTGTCAGTTAGAGCCCAGTATTTACTGCAAGGTAGACAGCCAAGCTAAAACAAGTTTCTGGTGCAGAATTTTCCCAGCTGAGACTAAACCGTGACCTGAATGAAAAGTTCAGCATTCGGGAAGAAGTTAGCACCAGTTCTGGCTGAAGTGTATCCCCTGTGTCATGAAACATCAGTCAGATTACTCAGGTTGTTTCTAACTAGACCAACACAGTAAACTGGCAATTGCCTTTTCCCAGGAGGAATTGCTGGGATAACAAGCAAGACACTGTGCACTAAACATGCTTTTAACAACATGTTAACCACTTATTGTTTCCTCTTTTCTTCTTTCAGGCTTGCTTGAAGAGGGAAGTCTCTATGTCTTTAAGGACGAGCGGTTGGTTGAATTTGATGGGGAACTGTCTGCAGATGTCTTGGTGGAATTCCTCTTGGATGTAAGCACAGATAAGCTCAGAGCTAGATAAAACCTCTCAGAGAAGACCTTGCAAATACTTAGTTTGCTAAAAAAACAAGTGTACCTTTGCTTGAAATTTCATCCCTGTTTGCTATTCACTGGTAGAAATGGCATTTGACATCTTCCCCAATACCTGTCCAACCATGAGTTCCCAGGAAAGGTGGTACCCTCATATGCCACTCGATGTCTTAGAGACAACCTCCCCTCTTTCCTATTTAGAGTATTTGAATGGAAGTCAGCTACAATCCATATAACTCACTGCTGTTCACCCAGCTCAATTAGCAAGCTTGTGTGCAAACCCTTTGCCATTTGCAAAATCTTTCACACTTTTTCTTTTTTTAAAACAGAGCTATTTTCAAAAAAAAAAAGATCCAAGAAGTAGGATTCTCACAGAGCAACTAAAAAGAGCATTGAAAAATGCTATTTGCCCATTTCTAGACACAAGCAACATAGCATCTCTTCAGTGAACTTGCCAAATTGCACTGCCACAAGTAAGAGGAGGTCAGGATCCTAGAACTAAATGGTCTTGGGTCATTTTGTGCATGGGCACAATGATGTGCTCACCTTTGTGCCTAAATGCAAAAGCGATGCTGGATCCCACATCTACATGTTGCACTTCTCTTTATTTACATTTTATTCCTAGGAGAGGCAACAGACCAAAACCATGGTCTTTGCTTTATAAATGAAAACATTTTGCAGTGGCTTGGCTTTCCTTTGAAGTGAGGCTTTCTTTGTAAGTGGCCATGCAGTAATGCAGATAAGGGAGGTAAGGTGAGCAGTGGAGCTGGCAGGGTTTGTTTCCCAGGTTGCCTACATGGTCACCTGTGGTTCAGGACTGCTGGTGAGGAGAGGCATGGCCAGGGAATTAAAACACATCCCCAGGACCTCAGCTCTCCCATGACAATGCCTGTGGCTGCATGCACTGAGTATTGCGACCAAAACACATGCAAGTGGCTTCAGGGACAGAAATGGGCATCTGCCCCACCCCTAAGGGCCACAGACAGGGCAGAGCTTTGCCATGACCCTGCAGAAGTGGGATCCCAGGTTTTGCTTGCTATGCCACGTGGTATGTCACTGAAAAATCATGTTCTGTGAAAAAAGAGAGCAGGGATTTCTGGGTTTGCATTTTCCACTCAGGAAGGAAAATACCTGGCAAAGCAAGGAAATAAAACCAGACACGTCTGTGGTGCCTTGTCAGCCTGATCTGAAAAGTAAGAGAAACCCAGAGGTTCTCTACTCCTCTGTAGGCAGTGGCTTGCCTGCTTTTTTTTTCCTTCTAGTGAAAACATACTCGATTTATACCACTATTGCTGGGCAAAATAATCAGACTGAACCTTTTCACCAGCAGTGACTAGTTGAGAAAAGAGAAACAGAGCTTGGATCAATGTCAGTGTAAAGTGCCAGACAGGTCTTTCAACTTCCTCATTAACACCATGATGTGCGTAGGACCAAAGAATAGGTTTAAACTATTTTGCATAGGAGGAGGATCCACCAGGAAAATTCACATCCAAACTTTCTACTGCTCCAAACCACTGTTTGGCTACCCTCTAGCATGCTGGTTTTAATGTTTTTCAAAAGCAAGATCTTTGTAATGACCTCTTCCAGCAAATGACACTTGAAAAAAAGTATATATAGATTTAGATACACAGATATCATTCACAGATATTCACAGTGATCATACCAGCTCCTTTCAACTGCTCTTCTTTCCTTTCGGCCTCCCTAAAGCCAGCTGCAATTGCTACTCCTTATCCCTCATCCAAGTAGGTCCCTCAGCATTCATTTGGGTTACCCAGTCCTCTATCAGCCTCAATGCTTCCACCTCTGCAGTGAACCTACTAACATCTCCCTTTGAAGGTGCCCTGCTTCTCTCAGCTCCTCACATTAAGGCAGAGAGCACTAAGTAGGGTTTCCAACAGCAGAGAAATTGGGTGACCTCTTTCTCCCTGCTTAGGCTGCTTGTGACACACCCTGCCAGGCATAGGTTGGTGCTGCAAATCACTGCGTTACCACATGCATTTGTCATGGCAGTTGCTGGAAGACCCCGTGGAGATCATAAACAGCAAGCTGGAGCTTCAGGCCTTTGACCAGATCGATGACGAAATCAAACTCATCGGCTACTTCAAAGGAGAAGACTCAGAACGTAAGATAAACGTGTTTCTCGTGGGCCTTGGAGCCTGCCTGCGAGATCTAGGGGCCAGGCACGGGTTGTTCTGCATGAACATGAAGGGTGGTGTGGTACATGGCAGCCTGTGACAGAGTGAAAATTGCTGGAGGATGAGTGTGTTTGCAGGCAAGTTTCTGCTGGTGTAATGCATGAGCTCAGTTCTACACCAACATCGATGGCCCTTCTGCAAGGTGTCTGCTGGCAAGAGGAGAGGGCCATAATCCAGGGGTACCTCACCCAAAAATCAGCTGAGGTTACAGTTACACTGAGAGAGGAACCAAAAGGTGCAAAGTCCCTCTTCTTGTGAGCAGTGAGCCCAAAGGATCAAAGAAGGAAGGAGGGAAGGGAAAGGGGGACATGCATTAAATACTACCATGGCAAACATACAGCAGCAGTAGGCAGGGCCCTTTGGGGCAGCCTGGCAGAGGCACTAACCTGTTCCTCCTTGCTGATCCCCAAGACTGGGAAGAGGCTGGTCCCATGCCCTGAGGGATGTGCAACTCAAGGACCCTTCTGGGCAAACCTAACTTTCACAAGCCTAGAAAAATCTTCATGTGAGAATTTCCCTGTCAAGCCCTGCAGACTCATCTGCCAGCCCCAAGTGCTCTCCCTGCTACCCAGGCAGTGCTGGCAGTGTGCACCCCAAGCTGGCATGTCCTGCCTTTAGCAGAAGGACAGGTATTCCTAGGTAAACAAGGCACATATCACCAGGTCTGCAATGCAACAGCCCAACTACCTCTCCCTTCATCTTTCTCAAACTGGGCTGCAGGGCAGCTTGGGCAGGGCTGTGACCTTAACACTGATCAGTAATAACTACTTGGAAGAAAGGTGGGAAATGCCTGTTGTAAAATCCCCTGCCAGGCTGAGAGCACCTTTGCTGAACCCTGAGGCTCAGGAGGACCTGGTAGCAGTTACAGTAAAAACCTACCTGGTTCCTGCCCCATCCTCCTGCAGCAGGAGAAGCATGCCTAATCACATTCGGTGACTGTTTAGGAAATGGCAGCAGCAATCCTTAATGCTGGAGCAAGTCCATGTATTTCCCAGGCTGAACTACCCCTGGATCTGCTTCACAGAGCTGCTGATTTCAGCCCCAGTTAAGTGTGGCATTGTGGGCTCTGCAGCCTTCCTGAACACTGTGGGACTGCACAGCATGTTGCTGCACATGAAATCATCGTTCTTTGTAAACCCCAGAAGGGTGGAAGAAACATTGGGCAATCATCTGATGGAGTTGGCAGTAATTTGTATTTGTTCTTCCCCAATACCTTCTGGGCTGATCAGAGTGTGGCCAGCTGTCTGTGAAATAACTTCTTCACTTCTCCTTTTCTCCTTCCAGATTTCAAGGCATTTGAAGAAGCTGCTGAACAATTCCAGCCCTACGTCAAGTTCTTTGCCACCTTTGACAAAGGGGTAAGGATCCACACATCTTCATGGTAGCTCACATATGCCACCACCTGTTTGCTGAGACCTCAGGATGTTCCCAGATTTATTGTCTGGTTTCAGCTTCTCATTTTCAGCATTCCTGGGTTTTGTGGTGTTGGTGTCTGCACTGATATTTTGGCCCTGTCACAAGACAAAAGGCCATTTCTGCATCATGGAGGCAGGTCCTGATGTGGGTTTGGAGCCCAGCCCCTCTAGGTCAGCAGGCCCTGGGCTGTGGCTTTGCTCTGCCCCACTGCTTGACACCAGTAGCGTAGAGGGCATCAAAGGGTTTTTAAACAAGGAAAGATCCATTCTATTTTGTGGGCCATCCCTAGGAGCGCATGCTCTGAGAGAAGCACCTTGATCTCAGCTCTGCCAGCAGCAAAGACTCTGGGTAGGCAAAGAGGCACATCAGGCTCTCTCACCTGTGACTTCTGCACTGCAACAGGTTGCCAAGAAGCTAGGCCTAAAGATGAACGAGGTGGACTTCTATGAACCCTTTATGGATGAGCCTGTTCACATCCCTGATAAGCCTTACTCAGAAGAGGAGCTGGTTGATTTTGTGAGAGAGCACAGAAGGTATGTAGCATACAGGATGCTCCTGGACAAGGGAAGTGAGTTAAGGTGTCTGTTATTGTGACCTTGCCTCTCTAGAGCATCACTCTCAAAAAACATTAAGATGATGACCACTTTCAATGATTTTCTGACCCAGGTTTGAAATGGGTCAGAAATTGCTGGTTTTTTCCCACTTCCAGAGGTGCAAGTATCTGCACAGCAGTCATAGCTCATCACAGTGGAGCTGGGATAACACAGCTTCCCTCCTCCTGCTCTTTCTCCTCCCTGGTTAGTCCTCACTCAAAAAGCAGTGAGGCTGGAAGGCAGTGGAGAGTGAAATCCTTGCCCTAATTGCCCATGCTTTTGATTTAGGTCTGTACAGAAGATGACCTTCTCCAAGGCCTCTCAAGCCAAATCCAAATCCTGTCCAATACCCTCCCTCCCAAGAGCAGCTTTACTAATGGGTGTATCCCTCTCCTGATGTCAGATATGTCTGGAGGCAGCCTCTGAGCTCAGACCAAGCTCAGAGGAACCACAATGGACTAAGAGGCTCCTGCTGACCGTAGGCACAGAGAAGAAGCCCCAGCTGTTATGGCTGTGTTGAGCCTCGTGTGGGAACGATGCTGAGCACCTACAGTGTTTGATCAACTCAGCAGGAGCTGAGGATGCTCATGCTTTTTGCAATCAGGTTTATTGCACAGTTGTTATGGGACTCAGCTACAAAAATAGTCTGGAAGTCACCAGAGAGGCTGATACTATGTAAAAGCACAGGGTTAAGTATAAGGGCACAACTACCCAGAGGTGCTGTATTTTTATACCCTTAGAAACACACCTCAGGAGAGTGACACAGGCTACCTGCTGCTCCCACAACTGCATTTCTCAGCAGACAATCAAGGGACCAGACAAGCTTGAGGAAAGCAGGGCCATCTGTATAGAGGGGGGATCTCAAATCAGGCTCAGTTGGAGCTCTGTGTTCACACAGGCAGGAATCTGAGACTCACCAGAAACAGTTCTCCACTTTTTCTGAAATATGAAGGGCTCCTCTATCTTCCATGTACCCACAATTCACTTTGCTGACTTTCTGGCTTCTTGACATTAGTCTTTCCCATTTTCTTTTTCCCAAGCTCTTTCTGTCAAGCAGCAGCATCAGAAGGCTGATTAAACACAGCCATCTAAATGCTATCCTAATAAGGCAAACTCTTCAGCAGCACAAAATTGCAGTGGAATTCCGCCAAGTCTTAGATATTTCAAGGTGTTTTGTGGTGTTTGGTAGAAGCGAGGGGGTGGGCCATGTATTTTGCAAGTGCCAAAGCTCAGCAAATAATTAAAAGGAGTCCATAAAACAATATGTCTGAAATCCCAAACCTGCCAAGGTGCTGCCATGGCAGGGGAAGAAGCCTGGAGTGACACCGATATGTCCCCAGTAGTTCATGCTGAGCTTCTCAGAGCAGAAGTGCTTCATCCTGCCTTGCCACCAGTAAAGGACCTAAAGCCACAGGCTGGAATTAGTCAGACATGCAGATGGTCTGTAGATTAAAATGAAGCAACCTCAGCAGTTGCCATGTGCTGGTTTCCTACAGACAGCTCGGCTGGGCAGCTGCAGGCTGTGCTGGGAAAGTCCATCCTCTCCACAGAAGGTCAGGAAGCTGGTGCTCAGCACCGTGGGGTCACTCGTCCAAGGCTGCACAGATGGGTGTCCATCTGAGCACTGTGGTCACTGCCACTCCAAGGTCTCAGCCCAGATTTCACTCTCAGTTGCACAAATACAGATTACATGGTGCAGTCCTCCGGGTTGATGTCTCTTTCACATGCAAAATGCTGGGGTTGGACCCCCACTTCTCTGCAGTTGTGGTGCAGCCATATGGGGGCTGAATTATGCTCTTTCTTACTTACCCAAACCCCACTTGCCTCACTCCTCCAACACAGGGAAGGATCCAGAGTCAACACAGCAACCAGTACACGTGGGTGTGGCCAGATCCTTCCCACTGAGTTTCTTTCTCCAAGAGCTTCCCCCACAGAACAGCTAGGGAAAGTGTCTTAAAGCCAAGAACAAGTATGCCTAAATACATAATATGCATTCACCTGATTTAATCTCTAGTTTTGGACCATCAACAATGAAGGCACTTGCTAGTTCAAAAGCTGTATCCCTGATCTTGTGTTTAGTGGCTATTTCTTCAATTTCTATAGCTGTTTTTACCTTATTTCTGTTTTGATGCTGAATGTACCAAATTGTAATGAGTTCAGCAGCTAAAATATGCATTGTATCAAAAGACCATTCTTATTTGTTTAGTTTATAATAAGACCTAATAATTTCTCTGGGCATCTACTAACTCTTGTCTTAAGAGGAACAATGATTAATACTTAGGGTAATCTATAGGGAGAGAATCACAGAATATTCTGAGCTGGAAGAGACCCACAAGGATCATCAAGTCCAACTCTTAAGTGAATGGTGTGTGCAGGGATCAAATCTGCAACCTTGACATTATTGAAGCCTTGGCCACGTTCTAAGCTATTCACCTTTTCCTTACCACTCCCATTTTTTAGAATACCTGCTGAAACCCTCTTCAGTCACTTCTTTCACAAGATAAAGAATTCTTACCTATTTAATCTTCATCAAGTAGAGGTGCTTCCATATCTTCACTCACCACTCCCATGCTTCTAAGTGCCTTTTTCAGTTGTCCATATCATTTCTGGGATGGAACAACCAGAACTACACATAACTTCACTGGGGAGGCTCATCGTGTAGCTGTCCACTGCCATAATAGTATGTTTTACTCCTTGGCCATTTCCCAACTGTTTGCAACCTTCTTTTGGCCTTTTTCCTTTGGAGCTGATTCTTTCTCAATTTGTGACACCTGGGCCCCTTTCCTAAGAGCCAATAATTAATTACAACTAATTTAGAACCAATTGCTGCACCTGTACAATCAGGGTTGGTTTTCTGCAAGTGTGTTACTTGCTATATGTCTGTCTATCATGCAGGCACTCAAGCCTCAGGAGATCTTCTGTATCAGCTCATAGTCAGGCCTTTGTTGGTTGCCAAAAAACTGGATACAATAAGCAAATGCTGCCATATTCCTATTTCCCATCTTTTTCAGATAGTGTGAGGATATGTTATGCATATGATCGTGCCAAAGAATATGCTATGAATCTTAATTGGTTAATTCCCTCTGTCATGAAAACTGACCATTCATTTCCACCCTTCAATGTTATTAATCCATAGGAGATTGCCCTCCTCTGATCTAACTGGAACTCAGTTCTGTGGCTCCTCAGGTCTTTAGGAACCTCTAAAAATGTTCTCTTGTTTCCATTGCTCTGTTTGTGAGGCAACCTGAAGCGACAGGTTACACATCTCACTTATTCCACCTGGTTCTGCCAACATGCTGCCACTCCTACCAATCTGTTCTAAAACCTCACAGACTGACACTTCTCTTTGCAGCTGGTCCTGGGGCAGGTCAGCCAGGGAGACCTGCTCTGCTGGGGGATCCTCCCCAAACAGCTGATACCACAGCAAGTGGATGTGCAAAGGATGATTTGTGTTTGTCTTCTATGGCTTTGTGTTCCTTGGGTGCACCTCTAATACCCCAGTCAACTCTCAGCCTGCCAGGCTTCCTGCTACACATGTGTCTGAAAATATTTGCTATGAACCTTTTTTCCTTTATGAACTGCTTCTTAAAAAAATTTGCTTTGACCAGTCTCAGGGTTTAAATTTTCTTGTCAGTGGTTGTTAGGATCCAAATTTTCTTCCCAGAGTTAATTTTGTCTTCTTTGTTTCAGCAGAGATGGGAAGGATTTCTGTTCTGAAATGATGTTGGGGTGAAACCAGGAGAAAACAGGGACAGAGCCCATTAGGAATGTCCCAGGGACTCCAAACCAAAAGTGAATGTTGTCTCATGCTCTCAGCACAGACAGAACAGTCTGCTATGTGTGGGACTAATTCATCAGCACATCCCAGCACAGAGAGGCATCTCATCTTCCCAAGCAGAAACAGTGGCTTCAATGACTCCACTGGAGCCATGGGCAGGGTTTTATCACCATAAATAAAGGCATAAATTGACCTATAGTGCCCCCATTCTTGCATTCAAAATGTGGTGGCTAACTCCAGCCTCCAGCCACATGTGCCATGGTGACCTTTTCCCGTGATGCTGACAGTGTCATGTGTGGCAGTGCTGGATATGTCCTCAAAGAGCATTTCTGTCTTCCTTTCAGGGCCACCTTGAGGAAGCTGCGCCCAGAGGACATGTTTGAGACGTGGGTAAGCACATGTAGTGTGAACCATTGTGTCCCCTGCCAGCTTCCAGTAAGAAACTCCTGCTCAAGAGCTCTAGCCTCTGCCTGGGCAAAACATTACCTTTCCTTCCTTGCAAAGCTGCTCTCTCTTTTCTGGAAAAAGGGAAAGCCTTGCCTGCTCTGCCTAGTGCCTCTGTTCAAACAGGGTGCTCAAATGCTTTGTGCAGCAGTGATGGAGAGCTGGGCTGGCTCCTGCTTGCTTCACAGAAGGAAGAGGGGAAGCTAAGCAGTGTGCCAGGCAGGTGTGGGGCCCGTGTAGTGATCCTGCCCAAGGATGCTCCATCTCAGCTAAGTGCTGAGGACATCAGTGCTGCTGGTGGGGCCTGCTCGCTGGGGGAGCTATGGAGGTTGTGCAGATGTCTCATGGAAACTCACAGAATCATGCATTGGTTTGTGTTCAAAGGGACCTTAAAGATCACCTGGTTCCAACCCCCTGCTGTGGCAGGGACACTTTCCACTAGACCAGGTTGCTCAAAGCCCCATCCAACCTGACCCTGCACACTTCCAGGGATGGGGCATCCACAACTTCTCTGGAGAACCTGTTCTAGTGCCTCACTACCCTCACAGTAAAGAATTGCTTCCTAAGATCCAGTCTAAATCTACCCTCTTTCAGTTTAAATCCATTCTCCCCCATCCTGTCACTACATGTCCTTGTAAAAGTACCAGAGCAGTTGGACAATTCAAAATGGAAGTGAAGGCAGGCACTACAGTTAATTATACAGATTTCAAAGCAGATCATGCATTGACTGCACTTCTCACAGTGCAAGCAAGATGCAAATCAGCAACTGTGAAGAGCTAACCCACATTTTGGCCCCTATCACACACAGAGAACTCTCGCGATCTGCAGGGGTGGGGAAGAAGAGAAGGGTGAAAATGAAAGAAAAATGTTGTATAACAAATTATCCCTTCGCTGTGAGTGAATATGGTGTTAAACGCTAGTCAGGGGCTCTCAAGTGCCAGATGAATGCTGGAAAACAAAGCTGAACAGGTGCTTTACAGACACTAAGGAAGATGCAGTCATTTTTCCAAAAGACACATTTATAACAGCATTCAGATGTCCCCTTCTTGGCTGTGTAACATGAAACGCCGCAGGATTCCAAAGTGGCAAAAACCTTGGGAGTCTTTAATACAGCGAGGCAAGAGGTAATAAAACTGAACCAGGAGTTATGAGTCACTTAGGCACAATAGCTTTTCATTTTGTTTTGAAATACAGATTCTGTATAGAACACAGCTTCCAAGATCCACCAAAGCCCCTCCAAGGTTTTTAATGGAGCTTCAGTGAGACCCAAGTCACACATGCAGTGGTTTCACTTTCAAACAGACCATATTCTAAAATAGCCTCATGAAAAGTGTGAATTCCCAGTGGTGGGATGCTTGCTCAACCAGCAGCCTGGGAATACAGAGCTTGCCTTTGCTACGAGCAGTGGGCTCATAACTACAGAAGACAAGGGGCTGGATTCTGATCTCACTGCCAGTTCACAACATCCTCTCTGCCTTCACTGGAGTTAGTCCAGGTTTGTTTGCTGCCTTGTAGGCCAGAATAGAGCTGCATTATATCGGTATATACATGTAATTATATATGGCATATAGATATATGCTTTTTATTTTGCTCTCTGACAACACTGCTGGCGAATATGAAGAAAAAGCAACAGTGTAAATTTTGCCAGCTGTAAGTGGTCTGAATCCCAAGTAAATCTGCCTAGAGTGTCCCGATGAAAACGTATTCCCTGAAGACGTCCACAAAAGCTGAGCATCCACTATTGTTTTTAAAGATAATGTTTTCCACTTAATCTTTCAGGGGTTTTTTCCCTTTCAGTATTTGATGGTGGCTTTGTCACCTCTGGGCTCAGAAGGGAAAAGAAATTAGCATTTAGATGGGAATTTTTTCTTGCATTAAAACCAAATGAAATGGAAACTGGGACCGACAGCGGGTGAGGAAGGCGAAACCGATCCATGGGATAATTCAGAGATGACATTCATAGCAGGAAGATGATGAACCGGCCAGCAGATCCATTGGCCTTTGCCAATATCATTACTCATGTGTTTCATGGAGAAAAGTAATCCACCGGGCTGTAATTTCTGTCCTCCACTCATTGGAGGCTTGAAATGAGTCCATCACTCAATTTCCCTTACTGCTCACAGGGACCCTCAGCTAAAGCAGAGACCCTTCACCTCCAAATAGGGGCCCCAATGAGCCACCTTGCCTCTCATATTGTGAGAAAACCTCCTTTGCTGACCCCAAAGGAGCATGTTTTGGAGCTGAGCATGGTGGCAGATACTTGTTTCCTTGCAAACCATCCCCTGGCAGCTGAACATTGATGAGGGTGGGTGGCCTCAGGCATGAAGGGGGAGCCTCTGTTCTCATGCTAGAGAGCCCTTGACCTTTTCTGCAGAGAATCCTTTGCCTCACATCATCAGAAGCTCCCTTGCCATTGCCGTCATGGTGCCCACCTTATTTTTATCTGAAGAGTTTCAGCAACACTACCCAAACTACCCCCTTAGGCACTAAATACCTTCATGAGTCAGCCTCACCTCAGCTCCCATTTCTGGCTTCTCAGTAGGGCTCTAGTCAAGCCTCCCTTTGTAATGGTCCTTTTTGAAGGCATCCCAGTGCTTCTATCTCCAGCAACCACCCAGACTCTGTCCTCCCTCCCTGGCCCATCAGTAACAGTTGTGTTGTTTCCAGGAGGATGACATGGAGGGTATCCACATCGTAGCCTTTGCTGAAGAAGATGACCCAGGTAGGAGGCCATTTTCTTCCTTGTGTGACTCTCCATCCTTCAAGGAAGTGTATTTTTTCATGTGCTTTGTTTGCATTGTAAACACCTACTGGGTGTTTATGCTAGCAGGTGTGCTAGCCAGGACTCACATTTTGGATGGAAATGGATGATTGCCTGGGCAAAAAAAAAAAAGTAATTCCCTCCACCCCAGTACCAGGATTCGCTCCCTAACTCTGCATCCATCATGTTGTGTGGCTCTGGGAGAGTGCTGAGGGCTGGGTGCAGGATAGGCACGTGGGAAACCTAAGCCACCAACTCCTGAAAAGCTGTGGCATCGGTGCTTCTCAGAGCCATCAGCAAATCGGAAAGCTTTGGCCTCTTGGGGGCTCAGTTCCTCCCTCACCACAAGAAAATAGTGACATTGTTCCACTCCACGGAAGGATTATGGGGCTTAATTCATGTGTAACTAATTTCAATACCCGAGGAGGATGCTTGAAATTAAAAGCCTTATTATCAAAAGAAAGCGCTGGGAGACAGCATTTTAATGAGAACTATAAACAACTCCTGTGTGCATAGGGGAGCCAGGGAAGCTGGAAACCCCACAAGCAAAAAATGCCTGTGCATTTGCAAGAGACTTGCAGTGGTTCATATATCATTTCAGATGGTTTTGAGTTCCTGGAAATCCTGAAGCAGGTTGCCAGGGACAACACCGATAATCCCGACCTGAGCATTGTCTGGATTGACCCTGACGACTTTCCTTTGGTGAGTGGCAGAGGCTCTTTGCCTTTCTTGGTTTGACTCATGGATGGGGTGGGCATGAGGGGGTGTGTGGGGCTGTGCATGTGCACACACGAGTGCAGGAATTGCCCCGGGGAATCTGGGACAGGGAAGGATGGAAAACTGGACCACAGGCCACCCCCTTGAAAGCTGCTTGTTTGGGTCTGCCTCCCACGAAGGCGTTGTCTTGGGAACACCCCCGGAGTGGGCATTTCCTTTGCCATGGCAGCCCAACTTTTGTTCAGCCTCTCCTCCCTCCAGTGCACACATGGATGCACATTCCTCGCTCCACAGCCCAGCTGGCTGAACTAATGCAAGGGGGCCTTGCAAACAGCCCTGTCTGAGCCTTGTGTCTCACTCCTGCAGCTCATCACTTACTGGGAGAAGACCTTCAAGATCGACCTGTTCAGACCACAGATCGGGGTGGTGAACGTCACAGATGTGAGTAGCACGTGCCCAGGAAATCCAGTGATCCCAAAATTAGGGTGCTGGAAAGGTTGGGTTCTGAGGTACACTGGAATCAGTGGGGTTTCCACTGTTAAGTGCAGGTAGAACAGGCTTTTTCCCTAGGGAAAAAAATATGAAGGCCTCACCTTTCCCACATGCCACAGGGTTTGTAACACCTCTGATGTCAGGCTTGAGGGCTTTAGTCTGAGTGTGTTTCTGCTGCCAAATCACACACAAACCACATCTGCTGGGGACAGCACCGGCCTCTGTGGCCTGGGATTCAGGGCTTTGCCCAATTTTGGTTTCAAGATCTTGCATTTCCACCCCAACTCACAGCACGCACCTTTGTCCATTCCCTTCTCCGACAGCTTGGGTGGCTTTGTGGAGAAAAAGTGTGTGTAGGGGGAAAAGAAAACCATGCTTAGGGGAGGAGGAGTAAAAGGAGGTTGTTTTTTTCTACAGAAGCAAAAGGGCACAGCTTGAGTGTAGGAGGGAAAGATTGTCCCCAACAGATGACAGGGAGAAACTGCACAGCTTGCAAAAAGCTAAATAAGTACGCAGCTTTAACAGAAGTACAGCATAAACTGGTAATCAAGGGATCCTGCTGCTGTAAGGAGGGTGCACTGGGGTTCATCCAGGCCTTCCTCCCCTTCAGCCACTGCTGTGCAGCTGGTGCTGGAGGGATTTGGGTGGGAAGAGGAGACCTGCCTGCCCCACACCTGGTGGCAGTGAAGGTTTCCACACCATCCCACAGGCAGCAGCTGCAGAGGGAGACCTGCAGAGGCAGGTGCTACTTTGGCACAGGTGAGGGAGCAACAGCACCCACAGCACCCACAGCTGGGCTATTGGGACAACTTTCTAGCAGCTACTGTTTTCACTGTGGTTGCCTTCAAGCCAGAGAGCCATGGGACTGATCTGGTGTTGCCCATACACTGTGAGCTTTTAAGGCAGGTGGGAAAGGGACCTGTCTGACCCTCACCAGCAGAGATCTCAGGAGAGCTGCTGAGGGCAATGTAACATGCTTCACAGCCCTGACACAGAGAGACACCCTTCTTTCCTCTTGCTGACAATAACAGTCCGGATGATCAGAGGGCCCATAATGCAGCATGCTCCTGCCTAAAACTATTACCTTAGTTTATTTTTAATGTTTAAGTGCTGGGTGTTTGTTTTAATCTCTTTAAAATGAGCCTGTGTGGGTATGTAAGTGTCTCTGGTAGCAGAAATCTCTCCACCACAGAAGTGTTTGCAAATTGGTGCTTGACTTCGTGTTGGAAATTTGAGTCATAAGTGAACTTCATGTTTCATCAGAAGAGAGCAGCGAGGGACTTAAAATTGGGACATATGTATGGGGCTGGGTGCTGGTTTGGCTCAACACTGACCTTGCTTCCAGCCTCCATATCCCCTCTCCTGTATTGCCCCAGAAAAAGAGGGACAGCAAGGGTGTACTGGATGGTTGTGCCTCCTGTTACAACAGGTGCTGCAAGGCTGTAACATGGGAGATTTGGTAGGGAAGGCAAAGCAATGGTGGTGTGAAGAAAGCAGAGCCCCTGGATCTTGCTCATCCCACTGAGGGGGCTGAGAAGGTGACTTGGGAGCCACAGAGTAGTTTCAGCCCTGCATGTGAGCTTTTTATCTGTAAGAGAGCAGTACTCCTCCAGACCATGGGGCAGACACCTAGAGAATGAAGACCCAGTGAGTTAATGCTTCTTAGCAGAATTGTTAAGGGAGAGACAAAAGGAAAAAAAAGGGCCAAAATAGCACCTGTCACATAAGATCATGAGAGAAATGAATGGACAAGCCAGAAAGAGAGCCCAAGTCTTCCAGTCTTATGCCCTTAATACAGTATCTCCCTTCATTATATTTACTGTGACTGGTCATGTTTAAGTCATGTCAAAGCTACATTAAACAGCAATCAATGGAAGTTCATGGAAGAAGGCTTGTCAGTGGCATGAGAATCATATAGAAAGCAGAATTAGGTGAAAACATATGCCTTATTATTCAGCAGTCACTCAGACACCTGTAAAAACTCATGCATTATCTGGCTTTGATATAGTAAATGTTTAAGGTTGATTACAGTATTTGCAGGTTTTATTTCATTCCTCTTAAGTCCTTTTTTTATTTCTTGAGAGAGATTTAAGAAAGTTCCAGGTTGGCAGGTGATATCTAAAACAAACATTGAGCTCATTTTGTTATTTCAGTGTTACATCACTGCATTCAGCCAAGTTACACAGGTACAAAGTGGGACTTACACAACAGAGTGAAAATAAACACTGCTGTTGGCTTCAGTGGACATAACCCTCGTGACCCCATCACTTCTGTAAAAACCTGCCAATGCAAACACCAGAGCTCCCAGCAGGCCCAACTGGCTCATCACATTGTGGTGACTGTGGCTCAGGACTAGGGCCATGATGCCCTGCAAAATATCTCTGCTTTATTTGCACAGCACCTTCTCGAGGTGAAATGGAGCCACTCCTCTTCCCATTATTTAAAAGTGTCACTCTTTTGCTGCACGAGCAGTCCTGAGGTTAGGGACATTAACATTTGAGTGAAGCAAGGGCTGCATGCCTCTCCAGGGTTCTTTTTTATTACAGTTGTGGTGATTTAGGAGGAAAATATTGTATGGGAGACACAGCTTTCCTTGAGCAGAAATTGGTCTGGCTTTTTAGCAAGCCATAAATCAAAGATAATTAAGTACCACAGACAGGGAAAGAAGTTGGATGCATTTGCAAAAGCTGGTGGTTATCTTCTGATATGTGCAGTTGCTTCTGCAACATCAAATGCTGAATGAGATAACCTCACAGCACCTCTGCAAAGTAGGAGGCACATCCTGTTTTATGGAGGGGAGACAGTGAACGGAAAGGGGTTTATCCAGGCATTTACCCAAGGAACCTATAGCAAAGCAGACAGGAAACTTTCAATTCTAGACCTCAGAGACCAAATAAGCTTGCTGTCCCTGGGTAGCAGTCACAAATTTGTCGTTGTCTTCTTACTGAATTCTCCCATCCCCTTTGGTTTATGGAAGTGATGCAGACAGCCAGAGGGAAGAGCAGGGGCACCTGCAGTCCAGGGAATTGGTGTTTCTCACCACTCTTCAGCTGAGATCCATGGTGTGCCATCTCAGCCATGCATGGGAGCATGGCTGAGATGATCTAAGGGAAGGCTCTTCCAAGAGCAGGAGCCATTATCACGTATGGAGAGTCCAGAGCAAGGTCCTGAGGCAAAGGTGATTGTAAAAGAGGTTGGGGAGAAAGGATGCTGACAGAGGGTTGTGAAGGCTCCAAGGAAGAGGTCCCAGAAGGGTTCTGGATGGAAGGAGGGAAACACTGTGATGTCCTGCAAACCGGGGTGATGCAGCAGGTGCTGGCAGAGGTCTCTGATACGTCTTTACGTAGACTTGGAGCCTACGGAACTGTCCAGCTAGAGCGAGGACTGCATCAGGTGGGCAACGCTCCTGCTCACAGGTAGAGGCAGCAGGCACACATCTCATCAGGGCACACAGCACCACACACTCCTGGAAACCTGCTGAGCAGTGCCACTGCCCCTGGGCAGACACAGCAGCACTCCGGGGGGAAGTGGGGATCCCAGTGCAAGGGCAGAGAGACGCTCTGGCTGAGCCCGCCCACAGGCTGTAGAAAGAGGGAGCCAGTGCCCTGCATCCCACCCGTGGATGGGATGCAGGGCACTGGCACCCAGCCCTAACCCCCCTAGGAGCTGTGTACCGCCTCTTCCCGGTGTCCCGGAGGGCAGCTAACCCTCATCACCTGTCCCCACAGGCTGACAGCGTCTGGATGGATATCAGAGATGATGACGACCTGCCCACAGCCGAGGAGCTGGAGGACTGGATAGAGGACGTGCTTTCTGGGAAGATAAATACCGAAGATGATGACGACGATGAAGATGACGATGATGACGATGACGACGACGATGATGACGATGATGATGACGACGACGACGATGACGACGATGACGACGATGACGACTAACTGTGACTCTGTGCAGTTTGACTTGTGGGGCCCGAGAGCCCTCGCCCTGCGGCAGGTCCCTCCATCGGAAGACCTATGTTTGAGCATCAGCAAGCACCGCTGCTCCTCTTTTTCCCCCGGCCCCGCTCCCCCTGCCCTCGCCCTTGCCGGGATCCCTCGCCTGATTCCCAGCGGTGCTGAGCCACCGGAACTGCCCCTGCGGAGGGCAGCACCTGCAGGCACCCAGCACCGCTGCAAATCATGCCTCCTTAGTAAGGACAGTAGGAATCTGCAGGGAATCTGCCCCGAGTGTCCCAGGGCAGGAGAAAAGTGCCTGCCTGCTTGCTGCCAGAGGGACGCAGGGAGCCAGTTTGTATTTTCTGTGTTCATCAGCCCAGCACTTAACATCCAAAGACCAAATCTCATTTTAAGACACAGGGAAAACCCAAACTGTAAAGTTTAGCCCTTTTATTAAACACAATGCCCTTTGCAGCTACTCTGCCAAGACCACTCAATCCTGCAAGTTCTGCTGAGGGAGTCTGTAGCTACTCCCTAATATGCTGAGAGCCAGAAAAATGCTTTGGGAGGGGAGGGAGGGTTTAGGGATGCTATTAAAGTTTTCAGTGATTCCACATAACGACAGGATATTCTTGTCTGGCAGTGCAATGCAAAACCAAACACCGGGTCCCCTGTCTGAACCTCTTTCTTCTTGAAAGCTCAGGCCACAGCTGGAGTCAGGCAGGGGCGTGATATGAGACACAAAGCTCGTGAGTTCCTGAACTGCTGGACAGGCTGGTCCAGCTCTGAGCCCAATGTGAGTCCAAACCACTGAGTCTGGAGATCATGGCACTGAGCCAAGCCAATGGAAACATCCATAGGGACACCCTGAAGCACTCCTATTCCCCATGACCTTCCAGCTCTTGCTGACTCTTCACCCAAAGCCCCCATAGCATCTTTTCCTGTGATCAAGATGTTGAGAGGGAACACATCCATCCAAACATATCAGATAGTGGATGAAGTGCAGGTGCTGTGTGGCAGCAGAAGGATTCAAGCTGTGTGGCTTTTGAGTATTTAGTTGCACAGTTACTCCCTGCTTAGAGACTCAGATACCCCATGTGAGAAGCCTCCTTTGGCTGCAGGCTGAGAAGGAGTTCAGGGTACCAGTTTGCAGCCAAGGGGGGCACTCACAAAGCCAGGGGTCCGTCCCACGGTGCTGGCGAGTGCAGTGCCATCCATGTGCAGGTCACTGTGGCAGCATTAGGTCTCCCTGCTTTCCCATCCTGGCAGATTTCAATTGTCTTAGCTTCTTGTGTTTGGCAGTAGTGCAATGAATGGAGAGTTCAGAGATGGTGTTATCTTTATAAATACATTTATAAAGGTGCTCCCTAGTTGTTCAGAATTGCTAGCATAGGTAGTGTACACATCTCCTCTCTTCCTACAATCAAAAAACATTATTCTGACTATCCTTATACTGGCTTGGGACAGAGGTATGTGATGTGAAAAGAAATAACAGTGTGAGGGACAGAAGAATCAGTTACAGAAATGTGAATCAGCTTGATGAGGAACAAGGTTTACACACTATATCTTTCCTTTATCAGATGAACTGCAAAGCACCATTTTATAGATTTTTTTTTTCCTGCCTGTTGATCAGTTTCTTTGACTCCCTCTCTCTACATTAGCTGAAATAGAAATTTGAAACTACTGGTATAAAAAAGCTGAAGTATCGATATGTTCCCATGTGTGCCATATCCCCTTGGTGGAAAATACCAGTAGGAACAACAGATAGCTGGATTTCCCTGTCTCTATGCACTTGAATGAATAGTGTGCTAACATGGTAGGTGACTGTAGGCCAAGTTAGCTCCTTGTTGAGCATCAAACCCTCCACATGTGCTTTTCAGATACAGCTTGTTAGAAGAATAGACAAGGCAGCAAAGCCCCCAGGTCAACCATTTGCTCTTCCGTGCTTCCTTATGATTGCCTAGAAGATGAACCAAGTTTGTTCAGGGAGAACAATCAACTTGTTGCTCTGGGGTGATGAACAACTTGCAAAAGTCTTAAAATTCAGAGTGCTCTCAGCCTGGAGGTCTCCTCCTCTCTTCCACTCACACCCTACTCTCTGCTGGCCCACAGGGTGCCCAGCACTCCCCTTCTGCTTTTTTCTCAAGCTTTGCTGGAGGACCCCAGCTCAGAGAAGGAGCAAGCAGGACTCCAGGTCTCATTCACCCACACTGGTAAGGAGCAAGAAGAGGCAGAAGTAGCCCTCTGGTAGTCTCCTGGCCTGTGATTAAGGGACAACTACTGACCTGAGAAAAGAACTAGCTTATCTTCACCTTTGGGCTATTCCCAGGAGCAAAACATGCACAGTCTCACCCTGCATAAGGTAACAGCCTGCAGTGGCCATGGGCCTCCTCATCAGTCACTCCAAACACGAAGACTAACGAAAAGTTCCTCTACCGCCTTTCCTAACTGGCACAATCTCCAGAGGTGCCAATTGCCTGAGTGCTTTCTGTGTGCTCCTCTCCCACTGTGGATGCTCCTCTGTTCTGAAGTGCCCCACTCTAGAGGCTCTGAGAGGCACAGATTACCCTGGCAGAGCAGGTGGACCCTGCAGACAGCTCTAGGGAGGTGTTCAAGTGCACAGGTGTTTCACAGGCACTTAAACACATCAAAGCAACAGACCTCTAGGGGGAAAAGAAATAAATAATGTAGAAGTGTAGAGGCTGAACTCATATTGGGGAGTGGTGCCAGTGTTTTATGCAGTTTCCCTTGAGTTATGCAAGAAAAAGCTAATCCTACAGCTGCCACTCCTCCATGGTGCCAGGGACGGGGCTGCCCTTTCTCTCTTCCCTCAGTCTGCCATTACAGTTCTCATCATTGTCTTTGCCCACAAACAGGAACTGTTTGTCGTCAGCTTTCGGGACAATCACATAAAAAGTTAGGAAAGCATTGCCACAGAGGAAGGATTGCAGCAATGAAGGTGGGCAGGAAAGCTTTTTCCATTTAATTATAATACCTTGTCTGCCCCAAGATCCTAATGGCCAAACAGCTGAAGGACACAATGCCCCTTGTGAAGGAGATGGCAGCTTGAATTTGAGTGTTTTGCTTGCAGGGACAGGTAAGACAGTGGTATGGGGGTGACACACAGGACCCCAGGCCCAGGTGTTCCTGGGCTCCTCTGTCACAAGTAGGAACTGGCATTTGAAAGGCACTGGTGGCCCTGAGGAGCAAAGCCAGCCTAACCCTGCCCACTGTACACTGAGAAGGAACAGTCAGCACATTTGGATGAGGAACCTGCAAAAAACCCCTTTATTAAAAAATATAAATTTGTGTACATGGGCAGTACTGAGTGCTTAACATGCACGTCTCTCTTCACAAATGGTTCTTTTGCTCCAGCATGTTAACTAGACATATTAAACAGGTCTTTATACAGATAAAGACAGGAATTGTATTTTGCCCTCATCCAGCCACTGAGTGCTTCAAGTTGATCAGTTTCTTCACAGAATCATTCAATCATTTTGGTTGGAAAAGACCCCTAAGATCATTGAGTCTGACCATGAACCCACCACTGCCCAGTTAATACCCAAAGCACTCCAAAACCTGGTCTTGTCTGTCCCCAGTGACAGTGAGGACCCTCCTAACTCATTATATGTGGCAAGAACACCAAGTTATGCAGCATCTCCTCCCAGTCCCCAGACACGGGGCTGGAGGGCACAGCCAAGGAGTTTGTTTGGGGTGCTGCACCACAGCTGTGCTGTGCTCATGGGCAACAGGTGCTGCTCATGGGCAACAACCAAAGGAGAAGGAAACCCATCAGGAGCAACACACTGCAGCTCTCATACTGCAGCGTGGAGGAGAAAGTTTCTGCCTTTGCAGCAGTCGCTGACATAGAGGCTCTGTGAACCCAAAAGTGCTCTGAGTTTATGTCAACCATTTGGGAAACAGCTGGAGGAGGAAAGGACAAGTGAGGCACTCCTGGAATCACAGATTACTCCATGTTTTCAGGGTCAGCAGTTTTTATGATGTTTCTGAGGAGTGATGAGTCCCCTGTCTCACTTGGGAAAGGAACGGCCCCATAGTGAAACCAGAGATCTCAGCTGCTTCCCACTCCAGGATGAAGCTGCTCAGCCAGACACCAACGTGAGCACAGAGCTGAGGACACCAGCTGCTTCTCCGTGTCTGTCTGCACATCATACCTAAAGAAATGAGGGATTCATTACAGACACCAAACAGAAAACATTGCCTTTTATTCCCTGGAAAATAATTAATTAGGCAGGAACATATCACTTCCCAGCTGCCACTGACTTACTGTCTTGTGAAAAGAGGCCAAGATTGCATCTGAATTTCTCTCCACTGCAGCGAAACTTTGGCTTTGAGGAAGTCCCACATGCAGCCAGTTGCGCACTGATGCCTGGACTTGGGGGGCTGAAGAAGAGGATGGGAAAACAGGCAAAAAGCACCCCAGCACTCTGAGGCAAAGCTCACTGGCTGCTTTAAGACCCCAGGTACATCCATGCCATGCAGTGCAAGACCAGCTGCTAGAAACTGGAAGTAGCAGAGCACAGCAGGATGGATAACTGACCTCGGTGATGAGGCTGTGCCAGCAGGACTGTGTCCTACCTGAGAACCAGGACTCTGGGTCAACCCACTGCAGCATGCCCTGCCTTCTCCCCACTCCCTTGTACCACTGACCTCTAGCAAAGCAGCCCTTGGCTGGTCAGTACCCCTGGGGGACAGCCCTGGGATGACTCTTACACCTCTTTGGCAGAAGATGACATTTAATGACAATGGGAACCATGGGGCAGCGCCCAGGGCAGAGTCTTGGCCCAGCTCCCAGAACACTCGGCTAGGTTTAAAGGGTGCTAAGCTGTTTAAAAGGAAAA
>VXAX01006474.1:73232-124768 GCA_013399835.1 Leptocoma aspasia
CTTGAAGATCAATTTCAGGAATCAGATTACAAACTGCCTTTGGGATAGAAGCAAAGATCGTTCCGGTGCCTCGCTCCCCCTCTTTCTCTTGCCAAGCCCCTCTGATAAAGGGGATCAGCAAAGCACTCAAAGGGCATTGTCCCTAATGCTATGGAAAACAGCTTTTTCACCTTCTTTTCATGCCTCTTGACATACTACTCTTCTGACCCTCACTGGCTCCCCGAATTTCTTTTCTCTCTCCATTTCTATGTAGCCCATCTTCCTCTTCTTCTCAACCCACCCCCACAGCATATGGTACCGAGGGTCACTGAAGGACAGAGCCCTTCCCTGCCCCTTCTGCCCCTTCCCCAGCCCAGGGACACAGCAGCCTCCCTCACACCACTGCCACAAACTGCCTGTGCTGGATCCCCACAGCCGGGAACATGGGGAGGGACAACATTTCCTTTCTGAGGAGAAAGATGTCCCGACAAGGCTGTCACTGGCTTCTGTTCTGAGGAGGACAGGTGGGACATGCTCAGGGAAAAGCCATTTCACCAGCCTGGGCAGAAGTAGCAGAATTTTTTGGTAGACCTCTTTTCCCACTGTCCCAAAATCTAGATGAGGAACCACCACCCTGCAACCGAGCCCTGATTGCTGTCACTGTGGGAAGAGACCAGCAGCACCCAGTGCCACCAGCGATCACACCACCAGACCATCTGAGCAGAAGACAAGTGTCATGCATACAAGTGTCTCCACATACGAGAAATAAGCCTTGAGGGTTAAAACGAGCTGAGCTTGGTGGAGGGGGTATCCCACATTCAGCAGCAGCCAGAGAGCCACCTCCCTGCCAGAGACTACCAGTGGCTGTCCTGACTGAGCCCTCCCTTGGTCGTGGGTGGTAAATCACTAAAATAGCCATGGGCAACCTCATGTGCTTTTGGATTTGGAGAAAGCCCAGCTTGAATCAGGTTCCTCCCTCAGTAAAACAGTTGAAAAATAAAGTGATGTTTGACCAGAGAGCAGCCCTGAAATTTGCCTGGTGTCAGATTTTCATTTTTGCTTTAAAATTCAATTCAACATTTGAAGTCCTGCTCCTGCTAGTGACAAAGAGAAAGGTTATTGAACAACAAAAGTAGCTAAATGTTTGAGGAACATTTTAGTCCCCACAAGATGAAGCTGTTGAAGGAATTTGCACAGCTTCCCACAGTCTAGTTACTGAATTACTAAACCAGTTTCTCACAACCTCTTACAAAGCAAAATTATAATCAACTGTAGGATCTGGTATTATGAGTACTCAAAAACGAGCTTTTACAAAATAGAAGCTAAAAGGTTTGCAGATCTGTTTCACATCTGTGGCCCAGATATAATCAGCTCCTTCTTGTTCCCTCTTCTAAAGCATGCCCACACCATCTGACTTGTGCTGAAGAGAGGTCCAAAGGGCCACAGCATTCTGAATGTCTCTTAAAACTTTCAAAGAGGCTGAATCAAATGTGCTTTGTCAAACACATCTCCCTTCTCCCCATGCATCCACTTTTCATTTGTGCTACCTTTCTAAATAATAAGGAAAAAAAAGACAACCAAGACTAGATGTTTAAGCATTTGTAAGCCTGATTCTTGCCTTTGGAAGACACTTAAAATGTTTCAATTTACAGAGTAGCTTCATGCCTAGAGCAATTTGTGGTGTCTCATTTTTTCTTTAAATCTCTGTGCCTTCATGTTCCTAAGGATGCTGGAGGGAAAACCCACACCCTAATCTCTGCGGTCTCTTCCAATGACTTCACATGGCCTTGTGTTACTGTCTCTCTTGAAGCTTTGCTTCTTGCTCCATATTTTGATACATAAGCAAGGTGGAGGCATTGAGCTACCTCAAATGCACATCCACAAGGTAAAAAATTTTTCTTCCTCCTTCCTCTTTAAGTTGTATTTTGTGCTGCCCACGCAGAGCCCGAAGAGTGATTGTTCCCTTTGTCCTGGCTGTGGTCTCTGCAGCAAACACCCGTTCTCCTCCTCCTGCAGGCAGCACCCACGGGCTTTGTGAGGCCAACAAGCAGCAGTGCCACTGTGGGAGGGCTCCTGGGTCCCCAGGTTGTTCACAGTAACTGAGCTGGAACCCGAGCAAGCCCCAAGTCCTGTACAGACATCTTCATTCAGGTCCCCAGATTCTGGAGGAAGGGAAGATCAGCTCAGGGCTTTGGAGCAGGCTGGCAGTTTTGCAGCACGCCCCAAGCTGAACACAGACTACGACGTGAGCAGTAGTCAGGGGGAAAAAACCCAAACAACCCACAAGCTTTTACAAGTTCATTATGGAAAGGGACAGGGAGATGGGGACAAACAGGAAAACAGCTTTCTTCCCGTTTGAGGTAGTCCCCACTTTCCTAGCACCATGTCAGCATAAACTGGAACACAAGCTCACAGCAGGGCTGTAAAACCTGTTACAGCTTTTCAAAGCAACTCGGGTAACCTTGTCCACAGCTAATGATTTATGTGTATGCCATCACCTCACTACACCATCCCTACTTCTGCAGACAGGTTGTGCTCAGTGCTCTTTTCTCTCAGCACCTCCTGACCTAGCAGTCCATGGATGCACACATGAAAAGAGAATGGATGTCCTTGCCCCAGTGGATTATCTGTCAGTACCGGAAAGGACTGAAACCTAAACCCATCCCCTTCCCAATCCAACATAAACTCAGGAGTGCTGTTGAAAGCAAAATCAAAGCACTCTGCTTGGCCAACTCCCAGTATACCTTCCCTTCCTGCATGCTGTTGTGAGACACCATGTCCTGCTGAGAGATCCCCTTTCCTTTCACCTACCCCAGCTGTCCCGAGCTCCAGGACCCCTTGGGAGCCCTCAGGTTCAACCCCTCCTGTACTTCCCAGGAGTCGAGACCTGGGGCTGAGACAGCAGAACCAGTTCATTGCACCAGGAGGTGTTTAGGGATTTGAAGCCCCACTGACCTCCACAGCCAGATGTCTCACTGAACTATTAATTTAGCTAACAGTATCACATGGTGAGCTGCTGCTAGTGGTTCAAGCAAGGCTCTGGAGCCTGTTGCTGAAGGTGACAAAGGCCCTTCTCACCCCATTTGTTATGCCCTGACTGCATGTGGCCCCTTTGCCCCACAGATTCCTACTTCATTCCCCACAGCTGATGTTTTCTCAGTGTCCACAGCTGTGAGGCCTGGTCCCATCACCTACCGGAGCCAATCAACCTTCATATGAGATTGAGCCACTGCTCAGCCACCAAATACCCACAGCAGTGGTTGGTGCTGATCTGTCTCAGGGCAGCCAGTATCTTATGTCCATGTGGTCAAGAAGGGCACTGGAGAAGAGGCATCTCCTCCTCAAGTCCAGTATGTCCCTCAGGCAAAAGGTGCTTACCTCTGGTTCAGGATGCCAGGTCCCTCCAAGTGGTTGTTTTTTTTCCAGTAAAAACCTCCATCCCCTTTCTGTCAGAGGTTTGGGTCTGTAATGAGTAACCTAACGTTGCACCTGAGGCTCCATCACACCTCAAAGGTCTGTACGACTTCAGTGAAAAGACTTGACCAAACCAGATCAGCTCCCTCAGCTCTAATTTCTGCTGAGCTACATACCACAGCCCTTTATGATTCAGATATGTGAGCTCTGGGTGAAGGCCAAGGGAACTAGTCCCTCTAGCAAAGCCTGTTCCTTCCATCAGCTTCCACAGCCCACAGCAGGACAGAAAGCGCCACAATTGGCAGCAGTCAGGTGTTGATTTGGTATCAGCACTATCCCAGAAATGAAACAGAGCATGCTGAACTCACATGTAAAGACACAGCTCTCAAGGCTAAGAGCCTGGAACGAGGCTGACAAGCCCAGTATCTTGTTTATACCGAATTCCTGCTGCTTACACCTTCCCGTGACACACCTGTGGCCGACTCCCACAGAGCCTTTCCCTCCACAGCTCCAGTCCAACAAGTCTTCCTCTGATGGGCAGGAGGGGACCAGCAATGGCTGCACCCCATTTCAGGCTCTGCAGGACAGCAGCAGTGCTCTTCCCTTTCCCTGGCCATCTCTGGGAGCTGACCTGCAAACAGTGCAGGGCTGGGCACTGCCAAAGCGCCAGCGGGATGAGAGGGACAGATCAAAAGCAGAGATCAAGGGAGGGCAGGAGGCAGAACAGAGCACACCCCCATCCCACCCTTCCTGCTTCCTCCCAGGCCTTAGTTCAGTTCCCTCTAGCCCAAATACATCTGTCTCCCCACAAGCAGAGATTTACCCATGTGGCTGTGTCTCTCCACAGGCATTTATGTCTGTGCTGCTTATCTTCACAACTCCTGCACTCTTTTTCACTGAAGAGCAGCATCCTGTGGATTTTGCCAGCAGCTGAAGCCACCAAGGAGATCTGCTGGGCTGGCCCTGCCTGAAGAGCAGGCACCAAAGAACATCTAGACAAAAAAGCTGCTTCCACATCTCCTTGGGCACAGCTGCTTGATCTTTCTGAGCTCTTGGTGTGCTGGAGATGGAAACTGATGGTGGGGAAAGACACACCCAGAGATGTTGTTGAGGTGAGATTCCCTGCACCTTTTTTTAGCAGAGCACAGGCTTGTATCCACACAAACAAGGAGCACTGGCTTTTCTGCCTTTTGCCACTCCTCCTCCCCACCAGAGCCAAATAAGGAACTCGGCAGTGAATCCTGCACTTCATAATTTGTGTGCAAACTATGAGAACACAGGAGGCAGACAAACCTGTTCCCACTCCAGTCGTACCCCCACACCCCCCCACTTTTCCAGCTGCATTTGCTCCCCATCATTTGAGATTTCAGGTGTTCAAAGCAGTCACTTACCAGTCTTCCTTCAGGAGTGATAAATGAGTTTGCATTTTACTGTGGCAGGGCAGACCAGAAAGGCCCAGAAATGAGGGTGACAAAAAGACAGCCTCAAAAAAGCTAAACCACATGTTTGCAGGGCCCCTCCTGCCCACAGCTAAGGAATGCTTGAAGACCAGAAGAGCTTTTTTGTCTGAAAGGGTAAGAGAAAGGAATGGGACAATCAAATCTGGTTTCAGTTTATTTCCAGAATTTTACTGTACAAAATATGCAAAGTGTAAAACGGTTTTATGTTTCAGTTTAAAAAACAACAAAACCCCATCCAGCTATAACTTAAGAGAACCCAGCTTGGAACAGAACAATTTACAAGGCTAAACCCACAGTGCATTAATGTCACAGACACCAGGAATTTGCTTACTTAAGTTCACGATTAGAAAAGAACAGAAAGACCATGTACCACTGCAGTTAAAGTCACATGTGCAAAGAAGAGAAAAAAAGAAAGAAATGCTGGTTAGTGTCTATTAATTAGAAAACCTTGGCAAAACCCTTCTTACTATACACAGTGTGTGTAGAAAAAGTATTACACAGTGATAAAGGAGGGTGAGGGAAGGGCATTTTGCTCCCACCCCTTCCCCAAGACACAATAATGCTGAATCAAAGAAACAGGCACAGAAGAGTGTAAGATTCCTTCACAGTTATGCCTGTTCAGGTAGTGGCCACAGCATCTCCCCTCTGTGCACACAAGAGATACCCCCAAGCACCGTCGGCGCTGGTGAGAGGTGCCCGGGAAGCAGCCAGAGGGAAGGAAGGATCCCCTCCCTCCCTGGGCAGAGCACAGCAGGGCAGGGCTGGCTGCCTGCTGCCCACAGGGCTCTGTGTGCACCAGGGATAAGGAATGCAGTCTGCTGGAGGGATGCAGACGGGCGGGTAAGGCCAGCTGTACCGCTGGCACGGCTCAGGAGTGGCCCAAAGCGATCGGCACCGCTCACGGCTGTCGGAAACGGCAACTTTTGGTCATCATCCATGGGAGGCAGCAGCCTGAAGGCAGGAGGTCACTCCTGTAGGAGACATCATGGCCCAAAGCCATCTCTTTCAGAACAGAAATTTGGGGGAGGGGTTTTCCTTTTTCTTTTTTTTGTTTGTTTTCTAAAACCAGCTCAATTCCAAGAGCACTTCCTTCTTATGGACAGCTGAAACACTGAGCCACCAAGTCTGGCTTGAGGCTTTAAACACGTATAATGTGCACACTGGAGGGGGAAAAGCACACAGACACACACAAGCTGAATGAGAAAACACCTGCACACATCTGGTGAGCAGCTCTCACACGGCTGGGCAGCACTGTGCCCAAGTGAAGAGCCAGCTTGGGACCAGACTACAGCACTGTTGCAGAAGATGGCAAGGCTTTTGTTTATCCTTTGAAAAGGGCAGGATTAAAAGTTTGGTGAGCAAGATGAAATTGGCTTGAATAGGTTTCCGTGTTTAGCAACTTATGGGTCTTTTCAGTTTCTTCAGCAGCGAGTGGTGGAAGTGAGCATATCTCAAACTAGACCTTTCAAAGCTACTTATGTGGGGCAGGACCAGCTCCAGATATTCTTTCCCTACAGCTTTTGGCTGTACTTAGCAACAGCAGATTCCCAAGGCATTGCACAGAGAGCCCCATCCCAAAGGAAAAGATCTGGAGGCTTCATAAGGGTTGGGATTTGTTCAGATCTCCAAACTGGAGCCTTACTGTGCACTGCCTCCAAGCTTCCAAGTGCAGCCTCAGCACCTCCCAGCCCTGCAGTTACACTACGGAGGGGAGGGAGTGCTACAATGCTTACACTTCCAAGAGTGCTGCCTGCTCAGCTTCCAGGTGTGGGAAAGGACTGAGACCCAGGGCAGCCTCACAGAGTCTGCACCCACGGCTGAAGCCACATGGCAGTAGTGAGAGGCCAACAGATATGACACCACCACCTGCCCACACCCAGTTACAAGACTGGCAAAGTGTTAAGAGTAGTATCTGCCCCTACACTCCTAGAAGCTGGAAGAAATTCAAGTATTTCAATTTATAGCCAGGAAAGAGAAAGCCAGCCTTCATGGAAACCCACAGCCATTTCCATCTGCTCTAGAACACTTGAAAGTTTCAGCTGCATCTGGTTTTGCAAGATCTCAGCATGGCTTTGGATTTAGGCTGTAACAAATCTGAGAGCAAAAAACCCAAAGCCTTTAAAGTATCAGAGCAGCATACTTGAGTTACAGGAAATGTGCCAACATGGAAGAGAGGAGTGGGGCACCACCACTCCTGGCTGGGCAGCACAGCACCCTATCAAATGGTTCAGCTTCCAGTGAAGGATGATCTCCAAGGGGGACACTGACCACTCCACCACCAACAGGGTTGTCTTAAAAAACCACTTGAATTCTAATAAACCCCCTGCAATTCCCAACCAGGTACTAACATCCAGACTGGGAGAGAGGAAGGAAAATATGTGCAAGGAGACAGTGGGGGATAGGAGAGGCATTCGGAGGAACAGCCTGCACTTGGCTGGCAAACCTTATAAGTTGTATTTATGCTCAGCTCTTGGCAAGCTCGGCACAAGAAAGGGCTGCAGGAATTGGATCAGAGCTTCGTTCCCTATGACTCCATTCTTACTCATTAGCTGGCTATAAACAGAGTTAAACAAACCAGTCCACACTCACCACTCAGTATTTTTTATAGAGTTTGAATTCCTACAGATGCCACAGATCCAACTGTGGACCACAAAGCACTTGAAAGCAAGTTGAGTTTAGCCTCACAACACACCAGTGAGGTAGGTATGACAGTGGTCCCCTGATTTTGCATGGAGAAGGGAAGCAAGAGACCCTGAAAAATGTCACTAAAAATACCAGTACAGGGAATATCCAGAAATGATGATTCCCTTTTCAGTCTGTCCTCACCTGTAAGCAGGCTGCATCTCTAAAGGGACCATCTGACAGTCCTCTCCTTCAGATTACATCAGGCAAAGCATTCATGCTGCTGATATAGGGAAGAGCATTTAATGCAGGAGTTGGCCCCTGTTGACAGTGTCCTTTTTGGCAGCAGGCAGAAAAGGCAGTGTTGAACCACAGCACAAAGATGAAGAAGCAGACTCAGACTGAGCACACGCTGCTTCCATCTGGTTCTCCATGTGTTAAAGGATTTAACAAAATTAAGACATGAGTTTCCTGAGCAGATACTGTCAGACAACCCCTCCTCATGGGGCAAGGAAAAGGAAAGGGGAAGGAAATCCTGGGAAAGTAAAGAAGTTTTGCAGATGTGCCTGTGACAAAGTGCTCTCACACACATGGCACACCCAAGCCCTCGGCAAGGTGGTTCTTGTTCTGGCTTCACAGAAATGAGCCAATTCAGCCACAGGCAGTAGCCTCCACACAGGTATTAAGCGCTCCACAGTCTCCCAAGCTACTCCCAGTCTCTCCCACCCTGCTGGTTATGCACATCATAAAAGCCAGGTGCAGGCATCTTCAGGAGAGCCAAGTGTAAGATACTGTATGTTCTCCTTCCTTTTGTTTTTGTTCTTTTTCTTTTAAAGGGCTAAACCAACCTGTTTTTTCAAAGTAAAACACTGTGAAGGCCACAGTAAATAAAGGAGTCCCCATACAGACTACCAGAAAGCCCAATTTGCCAAAAAACCCAAACACTGAGCTTAGAGAAGGGAAAACACGACCTGCTTCCCATCCTTTAAGGGCAAAGGGCACGATCCCATCATTGCTGTGCCATCCCGTTTCTTTACAACCACATCTGGCACATGACACGGACTAAAAAGGATCCAGGAGACTACCACGTGCTTGTAAGAAAGGCACAGGAAACTGCAGGTGTCACTTGGATGGGCAGTCATCACTTTGGACCCTCGCTCACCAGGGTGCTCCCTTGATCCCAAGAGGACTATCCACATGTGCTGATGGACATGCATCTCCTCTGCTGCTGAAGCTGGAAGAGGATGCACCCTCCTGCCCTGTCCCCAGCATCTCTGTTTAAGGTAGCTGCTCCCTCCCACCAGCTTGTGGTGGGCACCAGCCAGTCCACAGCTGCCATGGGAAGGGCTGGGAAGGCCAAAAGGGACAGGAGGAGCTGTCACAGCCCTCCTCAGAAGACTGTGCAGGCTGGCAATGAAAGGCACTGACTTACACACTGCTGGAACTAAGGCCTTCTTCCCTAAGACATCCATATGGAGGGCAGGCCAGATCTTGCCCGATAAGGAGTATTTGCATGGCAAAAGACTGAGCAGAATAAATTGATCGTTTACATTCACATGGATCTCAAGGGACCTTCAGGTGGCTGCCAGCCTTGCAGCTGGCTCCACTCTGTGCTGGCAATCAGACTTCAGACAGTGATTTAGGCTCGCTGTTAAAAACAAACCTTCCAAACTCAGGTGACTTAAATTCACACAAGAAAGCTGCATTGGTGAGCAAAGGCAGCCTCACAAACAAAACTGCATCTCTCAGAAGCAGATCTCAATGCTGAGCAGAAACTCCCACAGTAGAGCAAGGCCAAGAAAGGCAGGCAGATTTTCAACATTCAGGCATTGTTTGGTATTTCTTAGCTACAGCTGAAGGCGTATGGTGGGGAAGGACTCACTGCAGTGTTTCCAGAGCACAACAGTTCTCCAGAGCAAGTGAATGGGGCAGAGGTCAGCCTTTCCCTGGCTCCTCTCCTGAAGGAGGGAAGTGTTTTTGCCCCTCTTTTCTCCAGACACACTTGAAGCTCGCAAGAGAGGGAGGGGCACATTCCTGCCTGCACCCCCTTCTCCTCAAAGAGGCTGTCAGATGCAGGGAGGGTCTATGATTTATCTGAGGAGGAGCCAGCTACTTACCGACCCTGTCCCAGTGCAAATACACAGCCCTTGCAGGTGCAAAAGGAAGCGGCAGTGCCTGGAGAAACACATTCAGAAAGCCAGACAGAGGAGACAGAAACAGGAAGCCTTGGGCGTGCCTGAGAAAGATGCTGACAAGCAGGACAGAGGGAAGCAGGCAAGAGATAATAGGGAACTGTGACATGAAGAATAACTTCACTAACAAGCACTGATTAAGGGAAAAAAAAAAATTGAAGAGCTGCAAATGGGCTGATCCAGTTCAAGACAAGCAATTTCACAGAGGGTGAAACCACCTCGTTATGCCCATACAGGTCTGGCACTGACAGAAGAGGCACACAGCTAGGAGGAGAAGAAGAATAAAGAATAAAAGTCCCTCACACCCCCACCCTTCGATATCACCTCCTCCCCAAGTGAGCAGGGACTGTGGCCAGGAGATTTCTGTGAGGGACAGGTGAGCAATGAGCCCTCAGGAGCAGCCACAGGTGGCAAAAGCAGAGACACAAGGGCGCAGGCGTGCATGGTGTAAGGCAGTGCTCCAACAACAACTCTGACACTGCAGCTGTGCAGAGAAAGAGTGCGTGAGATTTACAGGATGCCTAGAAAGAGGGGCAAAGAAAAAAATCTGTTCTGTCTCCAAGGCTGAGCTAACCGAGCCAAGTCACCCTGTTGCCTCTTAAGATACTTCTTTCTAGATAAGATATCCCAACTCCCCCCTCCCCTTTCCAAATAAAGTGCAGATGGTCAAATATTACTGGTCCATCATCTGCCAGTTTCAGTCAGCATTGGGGAAATTAAACCCAAAAGCACGATATTGAAAAAAAAAAAAATAAAAATCTCCCAACAACCCACCCTCAAAATCCCTTAGACTGAAGTCTCAGACTGTAAGCGGAGGACAAATTTATGAGATTTGGGGTCTATGAACTCTTCTGAGAGTTTGATGAAGGGGATTTTTTTCACATTAACAACAAGGCTGAAGTCCAAGCACTTGAGGACAAACACGATGCCGTCTTGTAACCCGCTTGTGACCGCTTCCTCGCTGACCAGCGTCCACTGCTTGGAGAACCAGCGATCCCTGTCATACTGGAGGGTTGGGCCTGGGTTGAGGTAACGCTCCAGGAATGCCTGCCAAGAGCGGGACACACGTTAGCACCAGCCCCACAACTCGCCCTGCTCCCTTCCCATCCTCAAATACAGCTCCGCGAGCATGGGCTTGCCATGCTGCAAATTGTTTCAGCTTTAACACTTCAGAAGACATCATCTTCCCAGCCCCTCTCAGCTTTTCAGACCCAGGAGTAGACACAAACATCAGGAGATACTCTTTCAGTCCATCCCAGCAAGTCTGCAAAGTTACAGCCCTGACTTCTGCCATCAGCACAGCCATCTGGCAGCAGTTCAGTAGAGCAGAGGTCATTTCTCCCCTACCAGCCCCATAACCGATCCCAAAACTACAGTCCCAGACAGTCAGACAGGATAGCTGTCTCTCTCCTTCAGGCCAAGCTAAGGTGGTAAACAGATGTCTCCATGTTTTCAGCCTGAGGGTGCAAAACTGAAAACAGAATGCAAAATGCTGTTTGACCTTGCTTGTATTTTAAAGTCCCCCTGCAACCTTAATGGCAGCAGAAATCCCCTTGCATACCTGGGCAAGGTCCCAGGTGGCTCACAGTGAGAGGGTGCTAAGCCCCATCTCTTGACAGCATTTCTGCTCTTACTGCAGTAAGTCCTGGGTGAATGTCCAAGAATAACCCTTCCCTAGGACTCCGGGGTGTTCTTAGAAAGAAAGGTAGAGAGTGGGAGGGGAATTGTGTAACCTGTTTCCCTTATCATTCAGTCCTTCCCTGTGTCTGCAAGTCAACAGTCACAGCCTGGGCATGAAGCAGCAAACTGTGTTTGATCAAGCAGCTCATGAATTAGGAACACTGTCAGAGAGGCAGAGATTTAGGCAATCATTAGCAGTCCAAAATGCAGCAAGGCAGAGGGGGCAGAAAACCAAAAAAGATGCTTTGCAGGTTGCCACCTGCATCATCCTGCTACCACTACCCAGCTGGGAAAACTCCTGTGACTCAAAGCCATCCTTTCAAACATTTATTAAGCATTCCCTTTGCTGAATTGGATTTAAGAACAAATACCTCATAGGCACTTTCAGAAAAAAAGAGACAGAAGGTGCTGCAGAGGAAATATTAATTCCCTTCAAGACCTGATGCAACCTACACCACACACTGGTCAATTCACAGGGAGCAACTATGAAAGCCTTCACTCACCTCCCCTGACAACTTTCTGCTGTGCTTGCACACACAGATGTGCCATCCCCTTTTCTCCCTCCCTCCCGCAGCAGCGTTAGAGAAAGCACTCAATACCTTTGGTGTCATGTTGTTGGTGATGCAGAAGGACAAGTGTTGCAAGATGCTCTCCATGCTGTGGTACTGCTGCTGGCGGGTGGTGCGAAGGTACTTCTGCAGAGCTCTTGCCATGGAGGGGAAGATGGCCTGGGCTGCTTCTCGGGGATCCATCATCTCTCCCGGAGCTTTCTGCTGTTCCTCTGCCTGGAGGCGTTTGATGTGAGTGAAAGCCTCTTCTACTGCAACCACGAGCCTGCAGCGAAAAAATCAGGACAGCAAGAGTCACAACAAGAACTAGGATGGGTCTGTGGTTAAGGCAGAGCCTGGGAGTCAGGATTTACAAGCCTCCTATTCCCACCTGCCATCAAGTCACTGCCTGCCACCAATTTACACAAAATCTTCTCTACTGACAGTCTGAGGGGTAGACAGCAGCTTTTCCTTCCTTGTCCAAGCCATCCAGCAACTGAGGGCCATAAACCAGGATTCAGATTGTAAAGCCCTGAGCACTGCCCTTGGTTCTGCCAGCGCAGCATAAACATCAGCTACGTGACTCAGACAAGACACAGCTGCCCTTGCGTGTAACACATGTCTGGGTACAGTGGTCCCAGCACACAGGACTGCAGCACGAAGCACAGGACAGGCAAGCACTCAGGGGGAGGCTGACCACACCCCAGTGTGACCCAGGACACATCCTGCTCTGAGACACTCTGTGCTCACAAGCTGCAGCCTGCTCCCATTTCCACCAGCTGGGTGCAGAGCTCGTGCTGCCCAATGACTGCACCCCTCCTCTGAACAGCAAGGGTGAAAACGCTCCTCCATCTTCACTCCTAACACTGTAGCTAAAGGCATCCTCTGCAAACCATTCCTGTGTTGGCACAGGTGAACAAACACCAAGCCCACACCATAAAAGGGGAACAGGCGTCTTATGACACTCATTACTTCGTACTGGGCTAGCTTGCAAGTGAGGGGCTACACTGCAGCTGGTAAGAAAAAACAATAATGGGAGAGCCATCCAACAGAACTTTTCAGTCCCTTCGGACAGGACTTGTTTTACACTTAACTTCCTCTCAAGTCACCAATGACTGTCCACAATGATCTCAATATCCAATGCATCTTAAAGCCAGGGGCAGCTGCCTCACCACAAGCAGAGGTACAGCATACTGCGTTCAGGCTGTACATGAGGAACAGCACGAGAAGTCCTGACCCTTGCCCATTTTGTTTAATTTGACATGGGAGATGTGGGGGTGGAAATCAGTTTTAAACTCCTGGCCTGAAACATCTGGCCTCATCTACTGACTGATGGTTTCCCTCCGACTAAGCAGTTGTTCTAACCAAACTCAGCAAGCATGGGAGATGTGTCCAAGTTAGGATGGTACACTTCACAGAAGGGCAACTTTAAGTTCCTATTGGTCCAAGGCTGGAAGAGGGTCTAAAGGACAGAGGCTATAGAGCACAGGTCAGACTGAAGCAGGCAAGGAGAGGATGTAGTGCCAGCACTTTCCCAGTGAAACAAGCTGCCAAAAGAAAACTCAAAACAAGTCAGCTCCTTCCAGTTATGACACATTCCTTCCAAACATAGCTCAGCTCAGGGGAGCCTGCACATAAGCAACTTGCCTCAAACTGTTAGGTGTGCTAACTACAGACTGCAATTAGGCTCCTGAGCAAACAGAGGCACTGTCTTGGGTCACCTCAACAAAGCATCAACTCTGCAGCCTAAGCATGACTGGCAGAAGACCTATCTATGTTCCAAAATAAAATGTAACTGCTTGTGGTCAAGCCTTTCCTCCTCAATTCACTGAAAGCCAGTCAAACTGTCCCTCTGACTAGCCTGTAAACACAAATATTCTCCTCACCTACAAATGGGCAACACCAAGCACTCCACGGATCCTGTCCCTGGATTACTTCAGCTGACAAACCTGGGCACAAGCGAGATTTCCTACAGCAAGTAACTACAGACTTGTCAAGCGCTGGACTTAATAATCCACGACACTGCATCAGCTTATCTGCCTGGTATACACGAGCTCAGCTGCACGCACGTTCTTCGGATAATTCCAGTTGCAAGCTCTCACCGTCCCTTATGCATCTGTGTTTCATAAGCTTCCTCCCCGTGCCAGATTCACAGCCAGCCCCTCATGGTGGGCTGGGGGCACCCTCCAGGCTCGGCAAGCCCCACAGCAGCACCTGGGACAGGGTGGCTTTACCTCGCCCGGCGTTTCCTCACGCGGCGCTCGTGGTCGGCCTCCTCGTAGTAGAGCTCGTTGTGACTGGAGTCCCTGCGCCGGGCGGCGGCCGCGATCATGGCCCGGGACTGCCCCGACGCGTTGTTACCCGGGCCTGCGGGGACAAGGACGGGCACAAAGGAGACAAAGGTGCTGTTAGTGCCACAGGGCTGGGGCTGGGACAGACCAGCACCCCACGGCAGCTGTCACACGTGCTCTGGGGCTCCAGCATTCCCAGGCAACGCTATAAACCCTTCCCCGGTCCTCAGGAGCTCTGGAAGAAACCCTGCAAGGCAGCACAGGCTTGGAGAGGGCGTTCTGGCACGTGGACAGGGGAAGTTAGTTGGGATGGAGGGTCTCACACAATACACACAAAGGCAGAGTGAGGTGAACATGCCAAGGATGCAACTTACCCCCCATGACATATGCTTTCAGTTTGAAGGCAAGGGCAGCTGGAGCATATCACATTTCAGCATCAAGACAGTGTGAGAGCACAAAAAGTGAGAAGTTGGAAAGAGGAGAGAGACAAACACAAGAACATAATGAGACATGGAGATGAATAAATGAAAGCCAAACTCCAGACAGTTATTTGCAGGAAGGGGAAACAGGATGTAGGGTACAGCAGGGTCACCTTCAGACAAAGCATAGGGTTTCCCAGAAGGGCAGATGCTGTCAAAGCAGCAGTCCCACAACAGGATAAGATGGGGTCTATATGTGTAGTAGCTTCTCATGGTGCCCTGAGCAGCACCTGCCATTAGAGCTTCTGCTGCTGTTAACAGATCCTACAGAGCCACAGGAACAGGGAAGCTGCCATCTGCTCTGTAACACCCAGTCAGGCCGCAGAGCTGTCTAGTACAAGACCTCAACTAGTGACCTTAAAATACAGTACTAGGTTCTTCAACTCTCCCATGAAGCCCTCAGCTCTGGCTTTCCAGGTAGGGAGAGGAAAAAGGTTGCCCCAGAAGAGTTTACAAACTCTTCTACCCAGATAGAGGGCAGAGGTGCGTCTACCCAGAGAGAAGTGGTAGTCTAGGCCTAACTCCAAGCCACCAAGAGCTGATTTGTGCCAAACTGCTCTGGCCCACACCCTCAGCTGGCAGTGGTTAAGGCAAATCAATTGCACAGACACGCTCAAAATCATTCTGCTCAAGCAAGGGCAACTCTTTTTAATTTTTTTCCTAAAAAGCCCAAACCAGATTCCAAGACAGAAGCCTGAAACTCAGCAGTGGGAAGAAAAAGCACTCACACAAATAGCTTCTTAAGAGTCTAAACATTTCAGACTTTGTTTGACAGCCCTGAAATGGAGGATATGACTCAAGAGAGACACTAACTCCCAAATCTGGGTTACATCTCTAATTTGCCTCATTGACTGCACCTGGCAATGAAAATCCTGGTTTTGAAGGTGAACCTCCCCACTCTGCATAAGAGAGATTACAGCAATATGTTTTTCTTTCCTGGCTGCTGCAGTATCAAATACAAAAGCTGTCAACAAATTAGGCTGCCTTAATAGCATTACTGTCTCTTTACAAGAAGGATATAAGAGACTGTCAGGCTGCCAGGGTAAGCTGCAGCCAGAACTACACTCTGCTTTGTAAGATGGATGGAATCTTCTTAAGGACATGCCTCTAAGCCTGAGATTTTCACGTCCACAAAGGCAGCAGCATTGCACACAGAACAGCCCAGGCAACTGGTACTGCCCCAGAAAGGAAGGCAGGAGTTTCCAGGCCCTGGCAGGCTCACAGGCTTGACACTCGGAAAGGCCTGCCAGCCACATCTGCAGCTTGCTTCTGCTTCCTTCTCTTCTAACGAAGTCTCAAGAGCTAGCAGCTTCTGAGGCACTCACACTACCAGACTGACAGTCTTTTCTCTGAGCCTGGGAGTCCCACTGTCCCAGCAGGTGCTGCAGGAAAAGAGAGCACACCAACTCCTGAAGAGGTACTGCAGTAACAGGAGAAGACCAGCCAGTAATCAGAATGGCACAGCCTGCAGCCAGCCTGGCAGGCTGTGGGGTCTGATTAGGGTACAGACACCTGTGGGATCAGGAGGCCTTCACCTTCCCTACACCAGGTCTCACTGAGAGCAAGCAGCTGGAATGAATAATTTCACCTCTAGAAAAACACAGAGCATTTCTGACTGCATGTCTGATGGCTTCCCCTCTCCAACACACCTCAACCAAGAGCATCACTCCAGGCAGCAAAGGACACATAATGGGCAACCTGTCCTTCCCCTTCCCTCACTTCCCCCTTCCTCTGTCAAGATGGGAATATCTTACTCTAAGGATCTAAACCTCCAATTAATGTTATGGACTCACGAGTGCTGCATGACGTTGGAGAAGACTTTAGGATAAGGTCTTTGAAACTTACCAAAAATGAAAAAAAATCCAAACAAACAAACCAACCAAAAAGGAAAACGAAAACAAAATATTCTACACCCACAAGGCACTGAAACGTTGTTGAAAGCAAAACAATCATGTCTCATGTTTTTCCACATGACAGATATTCTTCATATTTCAGTCTCCACACCATGCACACAGAGCCACCTTGCCCAGCTAAGTCCCTTCAGTCTCTTCCCAGCTCTCAAAGCCTTTCAATACTAACAAATTAATGGGCAGGACGTTTCTTTACCACGTTTTGTCACACAACTTCAGCCATCCTTCACCATAAAAGCTTTGCTACTCAACTTTGACTCTTCCAAAGGAATGTGCACCTCTATAGAGGCTGCTGGGCACACCCTGCTTAACAAGCAGTGGCTTTCACCGCTAGGGTTTAAGAGTGTCAAATGATTAAATCCAGTTTTCAGTGCTTTGAGCACCCACATATCCATCCTCAGTCCATCCATCCATCCATTCATCCGCTTTTCTAAAGCCCCAAAGCTTGGAAACGTTTGTAGAACTGCAATGCTCAGTGGGGATCGTTATCTGTGTTTGAATTTCCATGGCCATGGGTGAGCCAGGCTCATTTAGTGCTGAGGCTGCAGGCTGATGAGCATCACTTTCATCAGCAACTGCTGCTTATACCGTGGCTCCTTCACCTTCCTGAAGGCTGCATGTGAAAGCAGCACAATAAACGACTGGGGAGCTCATTTAAGTTAAAAGTTGTGTTTATTGTACTATCACAACTGAAGAGATGACCCAAAGGTGACAAAAAGCAGAGGCTGCTTGAAACAAGCAGTGCTGCTGAAAAGTGTCAAGCCACATGACAATTAAGCCCGACCCAAAATGTGGCCGTTTCACCTGGCAAAGACAAAAGCCTTATTGAGAGCTAAACACATCTGTAAAGTCATCTGGAACTGGCAAACTCAGCACTGCTAGGAAGATTTCCAGCAAGAGACAAGGATTTGGCAAAGCAAAAAGGTGAGAATGCGTGCATAACAAAGCATAAAGCAAATCCAGCCCTTCCCCATCCCACCCAGTCTCAGAGACTACATTTTACCTCACCTACCATCAACATTGTAGACTTTCAGGCCAGCCATGTGCTTGGCTGCTCGGGATTTGGACGCTGTTAACAAGGCTGGGTTGTAGACTGTGAAATCTCGGTAGTAATTTTCCAGAACCACCAGTGCAGCTCGTTGGATGCTGGGGAAAGAAAAAAAACCAAAATAAGACAAATCCCCTCAGATCGAAACAAGCTCTCTTGTTTCCATAAACTATTTAAAAAAAAAAAAAAAAGGGGAAGGAGGGAAGAATAGTGATATTACTCAGAACACAGCTGTGACACCTACAATACACAGAATATTAATTACTCTCTCTAGGACCTGAAATTTCATTTGAGATGCAAGATAAGTACCTCTACCCTCAGCTCAACAGGAGGATGTCAGGAAATCCCTAAACAAGGGCAGCGCATAAAGTGAAGCACTGGGCTGCCTGCAGCACGGGAAATGGCAGAACAAGAGCTCAGCCCACCTCGGCAGTACAATCACCGTGCTGCAGAGACCTTGCTCAGGCTGAAGCGCAGAACACCACCCGGGTTTTGCTGTAGCTGGCCAGCCTGGATGGAGGGACCAGCTCAGGATGGATGCTTTTCCCTCTGAGTCATCTCCAGCCGCACCTCGGCTCCTCAGACCTCCTCCATCCCAGCACTGACAAGAGTGTGATCTCCTGAGTTTTCACAGCTAGATAAGATCGCTGCCTGAGGAGTACGGCTGCCAGAGAAGGGATTACCTCAGTATTGCCTGTTAAATCCCTGGCTGGGGACAGAACGAGGAGCAGTGACACTCCCTCCATCCCTTTGAAGGGATGCCTCTACATAAAATGATGACACACGGGAGCAAAACAAACACACACGCCAGCAGCAGGAAAGGCTCAACCCAGAGCTATCTTCCTTTGCGATCATTTTGACAACGGGGAGAGAGAGAGATGTCTGTAGGCGCTGTTACCAACAAACAGGGCAGCATTTCAAACCAAGCCCGAGGAGCTCTGCTGTTTAAAAATGAGGGAGCAGGACACAGCTCTCTCCACGCTGCTCTGGCTCTGTGCCTCAGCGTGGCACCCTCAGCAAAACCACCAAGATCACCCATTCAGCCAAACTGGAGCTTGCCAAGGACCCAAACTCAAAATAATTTTTGTGCGTTCAAAACTGGAGTGTAACTGCAGACACATTTGTTGCCAGTTAAATGGAAAGGTCACACTCACCAACAAGGCCTCTCCGAAGGAAAGCAACAAAGTATTCTCACACATGGTACAACATAGGAAGAAAACATTACAAGGACGGTAACGTGGGAAAAGAAGACATTAACAAATAAAGCCCTAAATTCAGTGCTCAGCGCTACCACAGATTCCGTGTGTGTTCCCGGAGGAGCAATTTAAATTTTCCTGTGCTTTGTGCTAATATTAAACTTCTGCATCACACCCAAGTAATTTAAACACACACACACACCCCCCACCATCCTTACTCTACAGCTGCCACACTCCCACTGATCAGTGAATTAAGCACAGATGCCAGCCCATTCAAGAGATTCTGAGAAAGAAGAACAAACCCGGACTTGTTCACTGAGTAGCTTCATCAGTCAGTATTATGGTACATTACCATTCGTTTGCTGTGTACCTTTGAGATGATGAATTTAACTTTTGAAGCAAATTCCATCCTTAGGATTGTTTGGAGGGATCCAGCTAGAGCGTCTTAAAGCAGCTTTACCTTTCAGGTGCCACTCCTTCATATTTCCTCACCTTACATTCAGTAAAAGCAACTCCACTTATGCACTCAGCTACTGATTTGTGACGAAGAGCCACTAGTTAACCAAGGAAACAATTTTCCTTTGCTAAAGTAGTACAGACTGACCCACTGTAGACACACATAGATGGTGACACAGAACAGGTGAAAGCTGTTTTTTTTCCCTGCAACACTTCTGATTTCTACTGTGAATTTGCTGCAGTCTATAAACAAAATTTCATAAAAGTAATCATGTGGCAGCAGGACATATTTGCCCTTCTGCCTGCATTCAAACATGATCAAGTTTTTCCATCTCTGCTTCCCAGGAGGATAAAACTCCATAGAGTTTCATCACAAAACACAATGTTTGGAAAACTAGAACCAACTCAAAACAGGAAGATAAAAATGAACAGTTATTCTCTGTTAATACACTGTACTCACTTCAAACAGCACTGGAACTTCCCAGCAGTGAGAAATGTTTGGGAGCTCCACTGACTGACTCGCTCTATTAGGACACAATGCATCACAGCAGAGAATAATTTACTTTTATACATACACATTTTTCCTGAACCCCACTGACAGCATTATCATCAGGATGCCAGCTTTCCCCACCTAATATCCCTTCCATCCCCCCATTAAATAACCTTCCCCACCAATTCACTGGCACATGCACTCAAAATCCAAACTCAACAAAGCCTTTACATTGCAGCAAGCAACGATTACTGCCCTGAAAATTAAAGCTCAGGTATTTGTTGCTGATGCAAATCCAGAACAGGCTCAATCCCACACATGAGATACCCCAGACACATAGAGGGGTCTGCTTTCTCTGGAAGAGAAATGTAATAAACATCAGTTTCCTGAATTTCTACCAGCCCATTTCTGTCTCTCATGTAGCCCATCCTAGGCGTGGCAGGTTAAGAAGACAGCTACAACTACAGCTTTTCAAATTCTCTTTTACAGGGAAAAAATAAAATAAAATTAGAAGCTGCAGACAAATAAATTAAAAGGATCACATTAATTTGCAAGAGCAAGGACAAGGCTGAATCAGAGCCTCCTGGGCTGTGTTGCTCAACCTCTTCACCCACATCAAGGGGAAGCCTCACCCTGCCCGGTGCAGGACAGCCAGCCCTGCCCCACGCGGGTGCTGCAAAGCACCAATGTGGTAAACGAGTATTGAATAGCTGACTCTCACAATTAGAGGGTAAATACTATGTAAGAGAAATTTTATAGATATGTCTCCTTTTCCTTTCCTTTTGTTCCTGCGGGATGGCTGGGAAGCTGGGGAAGCTGGGGCATTAGGGAGGGTTGACTCGTTACTGTGGCAACACCTGACCTCTAATCAAGACGTCAGGAAGTGATCTCCACCACTGGACAGCAAAGAAGGAGTTGCTGGACAGAACTTGGGGAGGGGCAAAAGGGTTAAAAGGGCAGAACATCCATTTTGAAGTCGAGCACATGGTGGGGAATACCTTGCTCCCAGTACCATGTTTCATTGTCTTTATTCAGTCTTCTGTTGTAATTTTTGATAAGGTTTTTAATAAACCTTTTCAAAATTTAAAAAGTGAGGTTCCTTTCTCACGCCAAGAACCCGCGCCCCGACCAGGCACAGCACCCCAAGCACGGCAGAAGGGCACCCAAGGCTCTTGTGCAACACCACACGCCAGCACAGCAGGACGGTGACCGCAGGCACGGCAGCATCCACAGCAGCCCGGAGGAGCCAGCAGCAGCAAACACCACGTCTGCCGTCTCCCGACAGCAATCCAGGCTTTTTGCGCTTCCCACTGCAGGGCAGACCCTCTGCTGCCCTGTGAGCAAGGCGAAGCGGCTGCAGGAAGCCGCCCCTCTGGCCAGCCAGCAGCTCCAGCGGGAATGGGAACCGGCAGCCTCCCTGGAGGCCACGGCTGGAGAGCCTGGCTGCCTCGCAGGGCTGGGGAAGGGTTCAGCACCATGTCGGTCACTGCATTCATTCACCCCGCGCTTCAGCAAGCTGGGACCGGGCTTTCCTTTTGTTCCGCGCTTTGAAAGAATGGGGAGGGGCAGGAAGAGAACGAACAGAAAGTTTCGATACTTAATCGACCGTATGAAAAAAGAAGCCAGACTGAGGATCGCTCTCACGTCCCATCCAGAGGGTCTCGCAGCCCAGTGTATTTCAGGCACTGTAGCAAACTACCAGAATGCAGAAAAAGCGTATCACAGAAACACAGAAATCATCATAAAAAGGCCTGGGTTGGAAGTGACCTTAAAGATCATCTAGTTCTAACCCCCCTCCACCCCCACCATGGACAGAGTGCAAAAATCAGGACACAAAAAGCATTTCCATGGAACAGTCCAGATTCAAAACTTATGGCATGAGAGGAAAACCTCTTTCACGACCCAGCAGCCTACTGGAAACAGAGTTTTCCTTGCAGGTAGTGTCAGTGAGGCTCTACACTTCGTTGCTTTGCGTTTTGTGCAGTTGGAGGGTTGCTTGTTTCCAATGATTATTTTTACTCCCCTGAAGAAGGCCATGTCACAGCATGCTACCAAGAGGGAAAGCAAACAAGCAGACCCAGCAGAAGCACAGGGTACCTCAGTGGCATTTGGCAGCAGAGAAATGCAGAGCCCTTTACTAACAGTAATGAATTAACTTTTACAGGGCATCCAAGGAAGTGGAGGAGGGGACTATGTGACACAAAGGTAGCAACTATTTTTTTCTCTCAAAAGGGTAAGTCAGAAGCGGTTCTGCCTGAGTACTTGCTGCTAGAAAAGATTTGAATATTTGCAGTCTTGCCATACACTGCACCTCAGAGGCCACTTGGTACTTTTGCCTTCTGTGACACAACTACACCAATACTGAAATTGGCTTTTCTTAGTGGATTTCTAGGAAAACAGGCCAGTACTATACTGAAGCAAAGCACAAGGAAAGAAGACTGTTTATATCATCAAAATACTGGCTTTGGATACTGGTAATTTCAGAGGGGTTTAAGTTTTATGAAGTGGTAGGAAGGGTTGGTGAAAATGAAAAATAAGGAGAGAAAAAAAGATTAAAAATTGAAGTCACACCTTTATGCACCTGTCACTCATGTGGTTTTAGCATTTTTGTGCTTTCCTGCTAAGCTAGAAATGTAGCCTGTCATGGTACTATACCTAACACCAGCAGACACAGAATCATTGAGGGCAGAGGAGTGCCCCATATTTTTTCAACAGATCTATGTACACATCCAGAAAGAGCTGAGCTGTTTGCTACCAGAGCATTCTTGCTATGGATGCAGATCTTGCAGCATCAGGGTTTAGAGTAAGCCACACGCACCTAAAATACACAGGGATAGTCAGAGGTTTGATGACTGCTGTGCTAATTGAGGGCTGAGGAAGCCTGGGGTTATTTAATCAAATAGTTCCCAGCACAGACTCCTCTCCTCCAAACAACATTTTTTTTTTGCATTCTTCAAAACAGGAACAAGCCAAGGTCTCTGGGCACATAAAACACTTGCCGCAGCCAGTTGGGAAGTTTGGCACCTCAAAGAAAAGCTAAGAAGAGATTCCACAACACAGCCTTCCAAGGAGAGCCAGCTTTGCCTTACCAGATGTCTCCAGCCTACAATTGCATCGAGCTTGCCTACTGCAAGAGGTACTGAGGTCTCCAGGGGCACTGAGCTGCTCACCCACAGCACTTTGTACTCTCTAGCTCACATCCAACAGGCTCAGAGGACTGCACTGCCTTCCCTTACCATACAATCACATCTCCCTCCCAGAAAGGAAAAAAAGGGAGTTTTCTCATACACTTGTGCCAGGGCACAGAGCTAGGGTTCGAGTTCCTGATCCTTCACCATGTTGGACTGTTTTTCTGGAGCAAAGTCACCAGAACTAGAAATAAAACCAGAAATAGACAACTGAAGCCAAAATGCTTCCCACGCCAACATCCCTGCTGAAGATGATTACAGAAGGGACTGCCACCATCCTCTATGCAGATTTACCTCCCTGCTCTGCCTGTCGTAGCTACAGGTGAGGCCAGCACAGGCTGCCCAGATAGATGACCCTGGGCAGCACTGCCACACCAGGGGCCACGAGCTGGCAAGATGCTAGGGATTTGGTTCTCTCTGTCCTTCCCAAGCAACACCTCGGAGCAAGGCTCCCGAGAAGAGCAAGGTCATGTAGAAGCACTTTGCAGTGCTGGCAGAAGCACAGATGCCTTGGCTACAGTTTTGTCCTCTCCAGTAAACAAAGCCCAAGTCAGATCTCAGCAGAGATGCCAAGACAAGGAACTTCTCCAGCAGCTGTGGCCAAACAAGCAGAGCAGAAAAATGCCTTTTGATCGTCATAACTACAAGAGCATTTCAGTTTGGTACAGTCAAGAGAACAGGACTGCAGCTCCTAGGAAAAGGAAAACCACATTTTCTTGTCAGACAACCACAACTGAGATCTCCACTTGGCTAAGGCAGGCAAGCGCAATCCTCGCCCTCCCTGAACAGGCACTGGGCAACCGGGACACAGCCAGTTTGTTTTAGATACCCAACTTCTGGCATTTGGTGAGGCAGGGAAAAGAATTTGCAAGATCAAACCTTTACCAGGGAAGGGAAGAAAATCTCATCATAGTAGCAGAGTGTCAGCATGATGACAGCACAGCTGCTGCCCGCAAGGAAGCGAACATCCGTCCATTAATGGTGTCATTTATATGGAACCCACACAAGGTTTGCCCCAGTTTTGCAGTGACCCATCTCCATCTTTTCCCTCCCCTCACAGCCTTTTTTAACAACATGGAAGGAAAAGGACAGGAATTTAAAGTGTGTCCCCATCTATATCCAACACTAGATATCTGAGCAACACATGACTGCTGTAAATTTAAGGAAAGCACCAGCCCAGTTTGTAACCACAGATCTCCCCTTTTCTGCCCTGTGCAGTCCAAGACATGTTGCTCTCCAACAGGCAGTATAAGTTTCATCTTTTGCAAGACAAAAATCAGAATCAACACACCAGCTGAGCAATACTTCACTGCTGACGTAGAAGGGATTTCAACACAGAAATTTTCTGAATGAGAGACAGGAGTAGAATTCATTTTAGGTTTGTTTTCCTCAAACCTCAAAAGCAGCCTAGTCAAAACCCTCCTGTACAGGTGAAAAAGTAAAAGATCCCTGCAAGTCTACTACTAACTTTGCTGTTACGTTTGAATGTTTTTGTTTTGAAGGGAAGCTGTGAGTATTTTTAAAAACCAGGATTTTACAGGAGGGTATGACCAAACTTGGGAGCTGGGGAGAAATCAACTCCTGTACCTCATACAAACAAAACAAGCTACTTACTTAAGCCTTCCTGAGGAATCCTATAAAGGCACTCCCAGGCCAGCACTAAAAAGATGCTGCTACAGAAGTACAGAGCACGAAGTTTTAGCCAGCAGCTATAAAAGCCCAGTAAACCCAATGGCATGCTCTCACTGCAGTTCTCCTTCTGAGAAACTTCCAAGCCTTTTACCTCAGGAAGTTAACTGGTCTTTAGGGTACCAGCACATAGCCTGAATGTTTTCCCCAGTCACCTTTATTGGTAGAACTTCAAAACTTGATGAATGCTTTCCCAACAGCTGCACTGCCCTTCCTTCCACTTCCAACAGCTGAAGGTGGCAGCTAGCATAACAGACTAGGAAAAAACCTCAGAACACTACTGGTAATGTATAGTGAGGAGGAGGAAGAGGAGGAAGAGGAGGAGAGCACGGTCCTCTCACTCAAGGTGTGGTCCAAAAGGTCCAATAAGATGATTTGCCAGGAAAGAACAATCACTGTGTTGAGGTCAGATGCTGTGACAGCATCACATTTTTCTTCCTCAGGAACACAGTGAACATCTCGTTTCAAGCTATGCACTGCCAAGGGACATAAAGATCATAAGGATGTTTGTTACCTCCAACATCATACTCAGCAGACAGAAAATAAAATAAGCTGTAAAAGTCTAACATGAGTTTTAGAAATGGAGATTCTGGAGCACCAGAAGAGCTTCCTAGGGAAGGCAGAGGACTCTCTTTGAAAAAAAAACAGCGTTTAATCCCTTGCTGAGACTATGCTTCTTGCCAGGTTCCCTGTATACAATTCTAGGAGGCTTTATTGCAGCAGGTCAGCCTATGTAACTGGAAAGGTTGCCTGCCAGCCCCTCACAGAATAGCAAAGGGAGTTTAACATGTGGCAAAGCCACGTGGCCCCAGTTGCCTCAGCCCATCCATGGGGATGGGTGAGCGTACAACAAGAGCAGCTTCAGGAGCTGCATCTGAAAGGGCAGCTTGTGAAAGCCTGAACATGTCATGCAACAAACTTCTCCTTCAGAAGGCTGCGGAAGCCAGATGCCAGGAGAGCAGGCTCCAAAGCAAACTGCCCACATCCCCTTAAGCCAAGACCACCACTCCAAGGGGAGCAGCGTGTGTGGGGAGGTGTTGTTCAGCACTTACTCACCATGCAGATACCTAGCAGAACCACTAAATCCAAATGGTATAGCTCATGGATCAGCCAGGACACAACAGCAGCTTTCAGGCACTCACAGCTTGGGCTGCATTTCAGCCAGTTCCTCAGACACCAATAACCACGTGCAGATGCCCCAACAGCTCTCAAACTAGACACCCACTTGCCTTTGATGCCATATAACACATTCAAACAGGTGAAGGCACTACCTTCTCATCATTGCCACCAGCATCCCATTGCTCCAGGGTCTGCTGCAACAGACAAGAAACATGAGAGGCAAAGGAGCTGCCCGTGCCCTGCCATGTATCTGCCATGTCCCAGACACCTGCACTGAACCAAAACAACACCTGGCCAGACATCCACACCTCAAGCCCAACCCAGCACCCTCAGGAGCCATTAGTAGTTTAACTGGACCTGGACAGCAGCAGCTACTGGATCCAGGAGCTAGAGCTCACAAAGGGGTTTTCCAAGGGCACTGCTAGCACACCAAGCATTTGTCTCCACGATATGGTTTTGCCAGGTGGTGGGGGTATCCTCCAGGGAGCTAATGACAATACTATCTTGCCTATTCATGAGAAAAAAACCCACAAGCAAACCACCAGCTATCATCTGCTCATGCTAAAGTAAAGCCAAAGCTATGAAAGGCTTTCTTCATCTGTTGAACAAACTAGCAGTTTGGGAAAAAAAGCAGTGAGAGAAGAACACAAAGGGGACAACTTAAGTGAAAAGGTGATGGGAAGAAGCTGCTATTGAGCTTTCCCACAAATCTGCACAGCACAGTAGACACAGGCACCCCAGAAATACACGGGTGTTGACAAAGCAGGGACAAGTTGGCTTCCCCAGGCACTGCAGGTGTTGCATCCAGCTGCCAGCAGTCCAAAGGGATCCACTTGTCAACACCCAATTCGACACAGACCCATGACCAATTTGAGACAGTCAGGGACACTGCTGAAGGCAATCTTACAGTTAACATTTGCACAGCTGAGCAGATTATTGAGGCCAATGAGCCCTGTGGAAGGAGATCGGTATGACTCAAGATAATAATTTACAAAGTCTGGTCTCACAGCTGGAGATATGACTGTAAACCAAATCCACAGAAGTAAGCTGCCATCCATTGGGGCACCATGTCCAGCTCTGAATCTTCAAGGACATGACCTAAGGTGCTCCAGACCAATCCCTCATACTTGGACCAAGGCTGGTCCCCTGTAGGTCAGATGGACTGGGAAGGAGAATCAAGGACTGGAGGCTCTCCTTTCACCAAGGCTCAGCAGAGGAGCAAACTTCTGCAGACAGAGCTGTGCCCCACCAAGAAGGGCTCCTGCACACTGCAGGAATCTCTGGGGCCTGATGAGAATTCATGGAATACTCCTCAAGGAGCTGGCTGGTGTCATCACAAAGCCTCTCTTGAGGACTTTTGAGCAGTAATTATCCTGATTTTCAAGAAACGCAAGAAGGAGAATCCCAGATACTACAGGCCTGTCAGTGTCACTTGAGTGCCCGGTAAAGTGATGGAGAAGATTATTCTGGGAGGTATTGAAAAACACCTGAAAGTGTGATGACAACACAGTCATCACTCACAGCCAGCACAGCTTCATGAGAGGAAAGTCCTGCTTATCAAACCTCATTTCCTTTCACGACAAGGTAACCCAGCTAGTTGATCAAGGGAAGCCAGTTGGTGTAATCTTTTTGGATTTCAGTAAAGCTTTTGATACTGTCTCTCACAGGATCCTACTGGAGAAGATGTCCAGCATTCAGCTGGAGGAACACATCATGGGATGGGTGAGCAACTGTGTCAGGCACAAAGGATTACAGTCAATGGTGTGACATCAGACTGGAGACCTGTCACTAGTGGGGTTCCACAGGGCTGTGCTCTTCAACATCTCTTCAACATCTTCATAAATGCCTTGGACACAGGACTGGAAGGGATACTAAGCAATTCTGCAGATGATAAAAAGCTGGGAGGAACAGCTGATGTCCTTGAGGGCAGAGAGGCCCTGCAGAGAGACCTGGACAAATTACAGGGCTGGGCAATTACCATCCACATGAAGTTCAACAAGGGAAAGTGACAGATTCTGTACGTGGGATGGGGCAATTCTGGATGTACAGACAGACTAGGGAATGAGATATTGGACAGCAGTGCCACATAAAGTGACCTGGGGGTCCTGGTCAATGGCAAGTTGAATATCAGTCCATGGCCATGAGAGAATTCTATCCTGCATCTTTTCCCTCAGCTCCACCAAACCTTTCCTCTGCCACCACAAGCCTTTGTAACTACTAAACACCACAAGGGTAGTTAAGAAGACTGCATAAATTAATCTGAGCAAAATAATCCAAGTAGAAAAATACACACACAAACTGCAAAGCTCCGTGGACAATAGAGCCATAAATCACCAGTTCCCCAGTTCCACCACTGCACTGCTCTGCAACTAGACAATATTTCTTTGGGAGGGGTGAGGAAGGATCAGGCTGCTGACAGGATTTTTTTTCTGCAGCAGCATTAGCTTAAGAAGTGATGCAGAACTATGATCAAACATTTATGTAATTGAGGAGTGTTCTGAGTATTTCTGAGGGAGGTGTAACCTCTTTCAAAAGTTTCTACACACATGAGGTGGTATTTAGGATTTAGGAAGTTTCAAACAAGTCAGGGGGACAGAACAATACCAAGGTGTGCTTTAACTTCTGAACACAGGAGTTAGCAGCAAGATCATGAGCTTACCCTGCATGCAAGGGTGAGTTGAGACAGGCACTCAGTGCAGACACAAGGGATAAATACCAGACACCCCCAAGCCCTGAGCTACAGGACACCCATCAGCTTCCAGCTCAGGCACCCAGGAACCCTGCAGAAGTCAGGAACATATGGGACCCTGGATTACCATTTCCAGTTCCAAGGAGCAGCATAATCCATGACAGTGATGCATTTCCTCTTCCCAGGATACATGCATGCTGTGCCTCTGATTAGTCTGAGCCTCAAATGAAAAAAAAAAAGTATATTGCCTTTAAGTATATATTACTCTTACAAACTTCTTGCCATTCTTGCAGGAATGGCAAGAAGTTTGTAAGAGTCTGCATTTACACAAGATAATTTAAAGCCTGTTCATGCTTCAAATAAGGCCAGTCTTTTGCCAAGGAATTCTTCAAGCTACATGAATAGTTATGAAGTAACTAAGGGTGGGGCTTTCTGTTAGTAGTTTTTTTGAGGGTGGGAGAAGGGGTTAGTTGCTGATTTAGGGTGCTTCTTTTAAGTCAAAGCTAAGAAGTACAGCTTTAATTCCAAGGAAAGAACAAAGTGTTCAAAGCTTCTACCAGCAGAAAAAACTCCAGTGCTGTCACAGGACTTTACATTTAGATGCTGCAGCCACGAAACATCAGCATTCAGCTCTTGATCCTGCAGCTGCCTGGTCAGATGCTCTCTCAGGAAGGAGTACCATCTCTTCTTTGACTCCCAGGTGGGGATGGGATTAATGTGGCAGGACTTTCAATGAGGTTGTCTTCTGAGTCAATAGAGCAGCTTTAACTTGTTTTAGGATTCCTCTCAAAACACCTGGGAATGTTGTTCATCTGCAAGCCTACACAGGCCTGAAGAGGCAGCATCCACGTTAGCCACTAGCAGACCTCTGCACACAGAGGGGTATCAGCTCTCAAAACACAGCCCAGTCCTCCCTGCACAGCATCCCTCCACCACACAGCATCCCTCACAAAGCTCCACCCCAGCAAGCTTTGCACAAGCAAGAGCCATCTGGTTTTATAAGCAGCACTCAGCAACCCTATGAACAACACTGTGGCCACAGGGACATGACCTGCAGTTCTGAGCTGAGAGAAAAAGTCCAGCCCCAGCAAGGATGCAGACAACCCTCTACCAAGACTAGAGGAATGCAAGCCAGAGTCAGCAGCCTGAAGCTCCAAACCACAGCCAAGGTCCTTACTGCTGTGCCAGGAATCTGTTTTCCTGTCAGCCAGGGAATAGCTCTCCCCACACTGTCAGCTGATGTCCCCACTTGACCCACACTCAATAAGAGAAATTTAAGCACTGAAGTTCATTTAAGCATGTACTGGAGGGGCAATCAAGTTATAAGTGAAAATATTGTCCTCAATTTTATAGCCATTAATAAATAAAATAAAAATTTAAATTCTATTACTACCACACAGCTCCCTATTAATCATTCCTTACTTCTTCAGGGTAGAGTTAGGAATTAGCTTCCATATTTATTGGACTTTACTTGTTGTGCTATATGAGAACTGTAAATTCACAATTCCTTGTCCTCTTAGCAAAACGTGAGCCTCTTCTTTTCCCCCAAAAGGAACACAGCACACTTCTTTGCAGAATATTTCTATTTCATCATTCACCACAAGAAACAGATGTCAAAGGTTGAGGGGGTGGATTTTTTTTTTTTTTTTGCAGCATTCCAAGATAAAAGTACCTTCATGGCCACAAAATTTGTTCAGCAGCTTAGGGAGGCCGTTTGTCTCTGTGGGTGGTACACACAGGCACTTCAGAGGGCACGGACAGCAGTGGAACAGAAATTCCATGACAAACCCCCTAAGTACAGGGTAGGCTGGAGCGCATCCCGTTCTTGGACTTCTGGGCAGTGTTGGTTTTGAAAGACAAGCCAACAAGAAAGGAAATCCCTGCAGATGAACCCATTGGCATTTCCTCCACGCCATCTCTTTCAGAAAGACGAAGCCGAGCAGCTCCTCACCAGGGAGCACGTAACACGGTACCGGCCATGTGGGTTAATAATTGACAGCGGGCACTTCACCTGCAAGCAGGCTTGTAAACTTTTAAAGTATTAAGTATTCCAAAAATGCGAGACTGCTCCAGGGTATAACAACCAGCCTGCACCACTTGCCCTCGCTGCCTGGTGCATCTGCAGGAGCACAAATAAAACTGGTACCTGGCCTGGTGTCTGGTGCACTCAGAGGAGAGATGATGTGTGCACAGAGGGTGCTGGGGGCGATCAGGGATCAAGATCAAGGAAGGGAGGAGAGAAGGGTAGGAAGATGTGGGCACTTCAGTTCCCCCAGCTCTCTCCCCTTTATCAAAAGAAGGAGCAGTTCCATATGAAAAGCCATATGTAAAATCTGGAAACTATGCAGGAAGGTAAGAGGCTAGGAAAACATGCTCCTTTCAGAAAAGCACACCCTCCACAGCTTTGGAGACAGACTTTACCGCATCAGAAACTCCCAGACGAGTTGTGCATGTTGTCAATACTCATGGTCCATCCCAGACTTTCCCACCACCTCTAATGAGGAGTACCTGGCATTCCTGGAGCTTGCTGTTCACTTCTGTCACAAACAAGCAGCCTCTTAATGAGGTGCTGCTCTGACCCATGTCATAAGTCCTAGCTGAACTTTGCTGGCAGCACACCCCTTGCACCACCAAACAGACCCTCGTAAAACAGAACAAGGCACCATTCCCATAACTCATCTGGAACATCAAAGGAGACTGCTCCCTACTCAGCAGGGAACAGCACCTTTTTTTTTTTTTTTCAGAGACTACTGGAAAAATCCCTTCTGCAATTCCGAGGCTACCCTCCTGGCTAGAGCAATCACATCTCTGCAGCACCATCCTCCAGAGGTGAGGCAGCAGACACAGGTTGGGGGGAAGGGAAAGTATGGCCTGTGACTAAAAACGGTTAAGAATGTGGCTGAAAATCTCTTCCCATATAAGTCATTATCAGTTCATCCACAAGTCAGAGCTTTCTTCCCTATTCCATGACTACTTCATGGCATGAGGTGTTTGAAAGGTGCTAATGCTCAACTGCCCACTGTGAACAAAGTTCTGCACCATGGAAAAGCAGCCCAGAGGAGTTGCAAGAAGTTGCAGAGATGATGAGTTGCAAAAATGTGGTTGTAAACGCAGTTTTGTGAAGTGCTGCTGGAGAGACACTGGGTAGGGGGTCACAAGTCTGACACCTCGCAGTGCTGAAGAGGCTGCTCTGGAGGAGACGCCTCAGTTTCCCCAGGAGCTTCACACTCACAGATGCAATTAACACCCATTTAGCCAGCTATCCCAGAACTTCTTGGGAGAGGAGACTGATCAATGCTTGTGCTCATCTTGTTTGGTGATGGGTGGGAGAAACTCACGCAAATGGGCATCAGGACACCCTGTACAGATTTCAGGACAGGGAAAATGTATTCAAGAACAAGGCTAATTTCACACAGGCCAGAGGCTCCAGCAACAGAGCTTTTCTGCAAAGTCTGTGTAACATGCTGTTCTAGCAAGTTCCTGCAATCAATGCAGCAAGACAGTTAATAATATGTTTTGCTACAGAACAAGGTAAAAACTCATTAGCTCAATCTGTTTAATCAGTGTGCATCACTACAGAAGATGGTGAGGTTGAAGAAAACCCAAGGAGAAAGGAGGGTCAGTGTAATTCCTCAGGTCCCTGAGAACACAGAGAAAACAAACTGCACACAGGAGAGAAGGAGAAGCCTGGAGTGTCTCCAGCAGGATTTAGCTCGGCAGGTACAGCACTGCACTATGGTGCACCAATGCTTGTCCTGCAGTCCCTTCTGACTGCCCTACTGGAAACAGAAATACCCCAGCAGTGTATGTGTGGGCTCAGTCCTTCACCAGAAACCAGCAAGATTTCAGCAGCTCTTGCTCAGGGAAGAGATCCCCCTGCCTAAGCCCATGGTTACAACCATGCTAGAAACAGAAACCAAGGTGTCTATATTCCAAGGAAGCCTTCCTTTTGAGGAGCAGAAAGATTTTAAAACAGCATAAGTGTTGACACAACTCCAGGGAAGAGCACTCTGTACAGCTCAAATGCTGACCTTGTGCTCTTCAATAGCACCCTTGACATGGAGAGGCATATTTGAACAACAAGATCAGATGTCAAAGTTTACAAATGCAGGCTGGAACATGGAGAAGCCTATTCCCACTCCTTAGCCCTCAACACATTCCCTCAGTGGTGAACAAAGTACCAGCGGCACCAAGGGATGCCTGACAAGAGAGCGCTCTTCAGATTAATCAGTAAATACTGACAACCTAGAGATCAGCTTTATAAGCAACAGGTCCAACAAACACTCAAAGCACCTGGGAGAGAGGCTGCATGTGCTCCCCTTCCACAGAACATGTCTGCATCTCCTTTCTTTTGTGAGTGTGTGCAAGCCATCAGGTCTCTCAGTAAGGTATTGATAATTCCTACAGGGAAGTACAGGGTTTTCAGAGACAGGTACTTGTTTTGAGGAAGCAGCTGTTCCGTTCCTGAATTTTTAAACCACAGTTCAGCAAACACCCATGCAAATGGAGATGGGTAACAGGGGTACAGGGAATGTTCAAGCACACATACAGACCTGCTATTTCTGAGTACCAAGCTTCTCCTGACTAGATTGACAAGAGAACACTGACCAGCTCACAGCCATCTGCAAAACTTGAACCCTGATTCCAAAGGTGTCACAGGCTTCCCACCAGATTCCTAGGCACCTGGTTCATAAAGGCAAGCCCACACCGGAAAGGACAGTGTCCTGGTTTTCTCCGGGATTGCATTACTTTTCTTCCTAGCAAACTGATGTTTGGGTTGTCGCTAAGTACTGCTTACTCTAAGTCAAGGACTTTTCATTTTCCCATGCCCTGCCATTCAGTGATGAGTTGCACAAGAAGCTAGGAGGGAACACAGCCAGGACAGCTGACCCAAACTGGCCAAAGGGATATTCCATACCACAGAACATCATGCTCAGTGTATCAGCTGAGGACAGCTGGCCAGGAGCCACCAATCACTGCCTGGGAACCAGCTGGGCATCAGTCAGTGGGTGGAGAGCAAATGTATTGAGCATCACTTGCCTTCCTTGGGTTTTATTTCCCTCTCTCTCCCTCTTCATTACAATTACTATTATGTCATTATAATTATTATTATATTTTACATTAATTAAAATATTAAACTGCTCTTATCTCGACCCACAGATTTTACCTTTTTTCTGATTCTCACCCCCATCCTACAGAGCAAGGTGTGAGTGAGAGGCTGTGTGGAACTTACTTGCCAGATGGGGTAAACCACAACAGACAGAGAGGAAGACTGAAACTCCTACTCCTTTAAACAGCCTGACACAAGATAAACTATCACAGCCCTGCTCCTCACATACCTGCAGCACAGATGAGCAAAAGGGAGGAGAAGGACCCACTCAAACATTTCTAACCTCAGAAAATCAAGACTAACTGTACTGCAGCCCAACATCCAGTCTATGTTAAAGATCAGTAATTACCATGTGTATTACAAGACATTCATTTTCTTGAGCTGTCTAGACTAGCAAAGCTCTAGGGTGGGAAAGAGTATTTACTGGATAGGAAGGCAATATGGTTTGCACCCTGACTACAGAAAAGGAGGGGTTTCTCCAGCAAGATCCTTCCTATAGTTTCTGAGCCATAAAGACTCAGAGTACTGAACTCTGGATGACAAGTGTCATCAGCATCCCTATTTATAAGGAAAAACTGAAGCTGCAAATCCAAGCCTCCACTCACAAAAGTATCGGCCTTTCAACTGAAAAGTTATCTACTCTTGTGCCCCGCCACCTTCGTTTCCCTTTGTTGCTGCTTTCAAACTTTCACCACCATTCCCACCCAACCTCCTGCATTTTCCTAGGCTTGACCTTTCCTGCATCTCTGCTGCTCCCTGCTCTTTACCCACACATATGACCAGAAAGCATGTGCCCTGTGTGGCAACCCTTCCTACCAGGAGCAGCAGAGCAGTCAGTGAGCTGAGACTTGGCACCACACTCATCAAGACTCTTATTAATTTTTACCTCCCCCCTCCAAGCTCCTGAATCAATGCCAAAGGGAACGTTCATTTTGGCAGTCAAGTCTCCCAGAAGAAAAGTTATAGCCAAAGTGCTGGGGGTGGGACCAAGCCAGCCTATTAATAGGCTGATTATAATATGAATTTGGGGAACTACTCCCAAATATGCTTACCCTCCTGGACCTAGGGCGCTCAGGGGTGGAGTGGAATACCTAACTCAGCACTTTCAACTTCTTTACTGCATCTGGAGCCAAGGAGGGTGGAAAATCCTGTCTGTACCCTGCCTTGCAAAAACATGGTTTGCCAGAATGGCAACTGAGCTATTGTTTTCTTCCCTTCTCCCCCAGAAAACTGTTGCTCTCATACTTACATAGCAGCTCCCTCTGCTTCATCAGAAAAGACCTAGAACTGGAAAGCTTCCATCTTGGATTAAAAAGGGTGATATCAACAATTTTGCTGTGCAGAAAAAAACCCCAGAACTACTCCAAGAAGCAACACTGAACAACATAAGATGTCTCAAGTCCCTCCTCACCACCAGCTTCTCCAGACCACACTAGACCTCTGAGAAGACAGACTCCATGGACTGTTGGTGATCAAAGCTTTTAAGATATTTGAGAGTGTAGAGAGACAAAAGGTTTTGATTTCAGGAGACAGTCAGATTGCAATACCTGTAAAAGCAAGCTGCTTCCTTCCAGGTGGCAGCTAAAAACCTCTCCACGACCCCTTTAAAAGTGTTAGGATGAGGCAAGCATGCACGGTGGCAAAAAGAGTCCAAAAGGCAGCAGCAAGTGGTACATGTCTACTCCATCATAGTTAGAACCACCTCTCCAGCACACCCACAAGGCTGCTTCTCCAGTCTTCCTGAAATCCAGACCATCCTTGCACGTCTTCACATTCTCCCATCAACAGACCTCCCACTCCAGCCCCATGCCTCAGGCAGAGAATCAGGGGCAGAAGGCCACACCTTGTGGCCCCAACCTACACTTCATCAAACAAGCATGACAAGACCTTAATGAAAATTCTGCAAAATTATGCTGTGAAGATGATCAAGTTTTAATTTCTGTTTTCATGTTTCATAAACATCTCACAATCCTAAGCCCTTAGAAGCTGCTGAAGGAGACATTAATTACATTTTTACACAGTTTGTCACATTGGAGCTACACTCTTTATCAAGATCAGAAGCTCTTCCCACTTATACACAAGTAACACAGACAGAGGACAAACTCTTCCTTGGCTGGGAGACATCTGGCTCCTGATCAAACCTACAGCTTCACCTTTGTAGCTGTAAATATGGAAAGACACACAGGTTTCAAAACACATGTCAATACACATTACACTCATCTGTCATACTGAGGAAAAAGCAACACTAGTTTAGCATTATAGATACGCTTGATGAGACTCTTCTGTAGCACAAGACACTGGAGCATCCATGTGCTGCATGGCTTGTACCAAACAAAACTGAAATCAGCTTGCCAACAAACGAGAAGTTACAAGTTTTCATACATTTCAGATTTTACCCCTGAGTAAAATTTTTTTTACAACTCTTTGCTGCCTTAGCATCACCGAAGACATTTCAAAACCCTGCTGTGCAAAGAAAGAATTGTAGAAAACACTGCTTCTAACACATGCACTATTAAATATTCAGGCCTTGATTCTCAAGCAAATTCTTTGCCTCCAATAGCAAGTAAGACATGCAGACTTTGGCAGGTGTAGATCTCAATTCCTCTGAACACAAACCCACAATCTACCACCAAGCAAACTCTCAAACCAAATCTGCTGTGTGTGAATATATGGGTAAATACAGACTCATACCAAACTTTCTCTGCAGAATTAACTTATGATTGAACAGCCTCATCTCAACACTGCAGTACAGGGAAACTCTGGCAGTCATCTCTCTCATCACACAGGTTATGCTGGACCACTGAGCACAGAGCAATTAAGGTCAAAAAAATGATTTCACAAGAAAGCCAATAGATATTAGTACATTCCTTGAAATCCTGAAAGAGGCATTTAATTAAGTCAATGGGTGCACTTCCATTACAGAAGAGGGGCTCCCCCCTTCACATTTTACAGAGAAGGAAGACAAAGCAGAGTCCAGACTTACTTTACCCAACAGGCCTCGAGTTCTTTACCCAGGAGAAAACTCCTGGACTTCGGCTTCAACCACTAAATCGGCTTCAAAGTAATTCCACTGCTAAGCTAATGGCTGCAGGAGACTGTTCTTACATCCACTTAAACCAGCAGATGCTAATCTCTTCATCTGCCAGAGATACACATGCCACTGGGGTCTGAACAGGATAAGCTGAACAGATGTTTAAGTGCACATTCAGCCTGGGGAATCATCTCCAGAGCTCAGCTGCTAGCTCACAGGACACAGGAACTAAGGGATTTCTGGAGAGCTTTGCAGGACACAGGAACTAAAGCCATTCAGACACCTGTCCTTTTTTGTACCATTGCTGAGGGAAGCACTAATGCCAGCAGGAGGGTGGAAGCAGCACGTGTGCATCGTACCTACGGCTTCCAAATACATCCAACCCAGCAAACTGATCCATACCTAATGGCAAAAAGAGCATCATGCCTTAAAACCTTCAGCCCCTGCCATGTGGCCTGGCCTGTTGTCAGGAGTCTCTGAGCATTTATGCTCTGCATGGCCTGAAGGGCTGCTCCCAAAGCAGCACAATCCTGGCCCATACAAGCAAAATGCACAAGGCAGCCCCAGCTACACAAGGAGAGCTCTCTGTTTTTCTCCAGTAAGGAGACGGGGAAAGAAGCCCAGAGAAGGATCTTAAAGATCTCACCAGGCATTGCCCATCCCAAAGTTATGACATCAGCCTTTTTCATTTACTGAAATGCACAGGACTCTTCTGAGGCAGGTACAGCCTCTCCCACACTCAGAGAGGGGGCAGAGAGATTCAGTTTGGTAACTTTGGAGGGACTCTGGAATTCTTCTGGGGAAGATTCAGGAACCAGCAATAACACAGACTCAAATGCAGCTGATGCTTCATGCCACAGTAGAGCCACAGTTATCTACATCACCAGATGTTACACGAGTGATATAGGGAACAGATGAAGATGACATACTGACTCCATGATTCAGAAGGCATAAAAGGCATTTACCAATAGAAAATCACACCCTTATAGAGAGCATAGTGAACCTAAGACCTGACTGGTCTTTAGGAGACTCCTCTCGCGCTGCTGGCCAAGAAGGGAACAAAACACCCACTTGTAAACATCCCACACAACACCAGGTGCAAGGGACAAGATAATAATGTTTCAATTATTTTCTCTACATTTCCCAGGCCGAGCCTGGGAGAAATTACCTCTGTTCTTTCTTGGACAGAACCGAGAATATCCACAACCAGACTCCAAGGGCTGGCACCTACCTGAGGTGTCCCAAGCTGTAGTATCGCGACTCTCCGTCCGTGGAGCGAACCACCTTGACGGTGAACATGGGCTGCAGCTGCCGCAGCTCCAGCAGCACGATGGCCAGGTAGTGGATGAAGAGCAGGGCATCCACCAGAGACACAGCATACTGCACTATCCCTTGGTAGTTGGTGTCCTTCGAGTCCAAGATGCGAACGCCGTAGAAGAGCCAGTAGGAAAACACAAAGAGGAATATGAGGACCAGCAGAAGGGCCCGAAACACAAACACCCTCGGTAGGTCTGCCTTGGGTTGGCGGAAAAAAAGAGCCCAGGTCCCAATCAGGAGAATGAGGAGTTTAAACGCCACAGAGATGAACAGTCCCTCACAGACAGTACCACATGGCTCCAGATCATCTCGCCACAGGATCTGGGGTAGCAGAATGAAGGCAATGGGGGTAAGGAAGACTAGGAGTCCGAGAACAGCTGCCACTGTTAAGCCCAGGTAACGTTTACAGTCCAAGCCAACGCTGTCTTCCAGATCCTTACTGATCCGGGCAATGTCCTCCTGGGAAATACTGTGCTCAGAGGTGCCTGTGATTGCCGTCGTGGTCTCACCCCAGTTGTCATCCTGAAGGAGGAAGAGATAAATAGAAATAACATTGAAACAATCAGGCTATTCCTTCCAGATGTTCTATTTTTCTTGCCTGGAAAGATTGCTATGACAGCCTTAAGTTCCAGAAAAAATATACAGCAAAAGCAACACCTTAAACATAGTGAATAATCAACCCTGACAATTAGCAAAGGTTTGGAAACAACAGCAACTTGTCCAAACCAGTGACTATAAACATTAGGTGCTAAAAGCCCATAACTGCAGAGCAGGTAGCTCAGCTTGCTGTGCCACTCACTGTACCCCCAGAGGTTCTTCTTCCAGCATATTTAACAAGTAACATGACATAAGTCTTGGAAACTGTAGTAATCACCAGTTCCCATGTCCAGGGCAAGGACTAGTATTCTTCCAGCCCACAAATTCTGCAGTGCAACTGCACCACAAAAGCACCTGGAAGGGAAATTTTCATTTCAGCGTTTCAAGCCAGTTGTTGTTGTTACACAATCAAAAACATGTTCACACATTATTTTTCCATCCGTAACAGAAGCAACCACACCTCCAGCAAGTTCCTCCACTTCATTGTCTTTTATTCTCCTCTACAGCAGCACTGCCCTCAGTAGCTGACAATCTAATAAAGGTTTAGTTAAACCAACACATTACAGGTGATCACGGAGGATATTTTCAGGTATGAGGCTGTTAAGTTTAGATGATCCTAGACTGCCAAGTAGCTCTGGTATTACAATCCAGGCCATTGTCAGAAGGCACTTACTCACAAAGAAGCTTACCTGAAATACAGTCACCATACTGGCAAGTTTCAGATTACATTACGTGTTCTGAAAGTCTCATTTCTTCCCCAGCTAACATCAGACAATGTCTGCATTGGCTCTCCCATGCTACAATGCCTCCAGTTGTTCCTTCCAGGTGCTGGAACAGCCAAAGAGTTACACTGACATGTATGGATTTGACTCACAACTGCTGCTGGAGTGACTCATGCACATGGAGGCTCCTGATTCTTCCCACAAATGCATGCCAAAGAGCAGCAATGCACGTGGCTCTGCTGCTTGGCACCTGGCACCTTTGCAGCCACAGTGTTCATTCAGAACCACATTTTTGCTTTTCTTCCTAAGAATATCTTCCTGCAGCCTGTGTCATTAATAGGATTTACAACTTCCCTCAGACTTTTCCAACTGCACATGCAGACCAAAACAACTTATTTGAAAGAGACAGGCATAATTTTAAACCTTTATTCACTTCTTTTTAAGAGCTAGAGGAAAGAGTCTTCGGGAAAGGACTAGACTGAAGCAGCACAACTGCTTTGAACAACTCCCAACTCCACGGATTTAGCTTCTAATGCACTCCAAGACATGAATACCTCCCATGCCTAGAGCAGTAGGGTTTTGAGACAGACCAACCACAAATAGTCAACATCTTGAATTAATATGAGGGGTTTTTTGAGTCACTTCTCACCAAAGCAGAGGCCCCAGAAGTGATATCTGCATTGTAGTATGTCCTGAAAGGCAGCATATTCCTACCACATTGCACTCTTTAACAGCACCTCTGCAATTTAAGCATTTCAACTATTTTATGTTTATGCATTAAGTTGTTCTGCATAGTTTCCTCCATTTGATGAACTGCAAAATTGTGCAGAAAAGAGAAGGGACAGGAACACCAGAGAAGCTTAAGGCTACATCCCAGAAAACAACAGGCAACCCTAGTCACAGCTTAGCCCTTACAACTCTTTCCACTTGAAAAAGTGGACTACAGCCTAATGCAAATAATGTGCATTTATATGGAACATAGACTCAGAGAATGCTTTGGGTTGAAAAGGACTTTAAGGATATCCAGTTCCAACCCTCCTGCTATGGGAAGGGACATCTTCCACCAGACCAGGTTGCTCAAAGCCCCATCTAACTCAGCCTCGGAACATTTCCAGGCATGGGGCATCCACAAGCCCTTTGTGCAATCTGTTCCAGTGCCTCACCACCTTCACAGCAAATAATTTCTTCCTAATATCCAGTCTACACCTACACCCTTTCAGTTCAAAGCCATTCCCCCTTGTCCTATCACTGCACGCCCTTGTAAAAAGTCCCTCTCTGGCTCTCTTGTAGCTTCCTTTCAGATACCGAAAGGCCACAAAATAAGGTCACCTCAGAGTCCTCTCTTCTCCAGGCTGAACAATCCCACCTGTCTCAGCCTTTCCTCAAAGGAGAGGAAATATGAGGCTAAATTTCTAGTGGTACATGGTTACTGTACCTAACTGAGGACACTCTGCTAAGCAGGAGAAAAGTCTGGCTCACACATCAACTTATTTAGCTTTGGCTTTAATTGAGGAGGTCTGCATGAAAACAAGGACTTAGGAATTCACCAGCGCCTTTAGAACTATTTGAAATAACAGCTGGGACTCATGAAAACAAGCAACTGATTACAAAATACCAAATTACAGGACATGAAATGAGCACACCCGGAGGTACGCAAATACTGTTACAAGTACCACCATACACAGTTTGGCTGGAAACTGCTCTCTGATTTTTTTTTTTTTTTTTGTAAAGGCAGAAGTGGAGCCCCGCAGCTAAGGATTAACAAACTCCAAATCCAGCCCAGGAGGTACTGAAGCATCCTGCATTCTATGTCTTGCAGCAGCAGCCATTCTTTGAAAATGAATATGCACCTTCATATCACCTGCTAGAGCAGAGCACTGGATCCATCCTAGGTACAATCCAAATGCAGCATTATTCTACTTTTTACCTAAACCATTGTTAATGTACTAGCTTTCTCTGAGTCCACCCTCCTTCACAGCTATTTTATACTGGTTTTACATTTATTGATTCCTTTCCCTAGGAATCCTGGTTCTAATGTACTATACATGATTACCTGGATCAAATCCTGATTAAAAACTGAAATACACATACAGGTGAACGGGTTGACCTGAATAATGCAGAGTGAGATGATGGAAACAGATGCTTCTATAGAGCTTGGCAGATGACACTCTGGAGAGAGAGCCAAAGTAGTGCCCAAGGAGTTGTCACATCAGCACTGGTGCTGTCAGAAATAACACCCCCAGAACAAGACAGAAGTGATTGAGACCGTGGCTGTATGCACGAACAAAGGGCACCCATCAGCTGTGATTCTTTACTAAACAGCATGCAAGCAATTCTTCCTTCCTGCCCATTAGCCAGTGTGCCACATGCTCTGCCCCACAACACACGCTCCATGCTGGTTTTCACATCCTCCTTACCTGGCCCTCCTCTGCCCGAGAGGCGTCATTCCCGAGCAGCGGCTCTGCAGGAGGTGTCTGGATAGTGACCGACTTCTCAGACCGACTGCCATCTTTGCTTCGGGGAGATTTGTGTCTGTCCCGGCTCCTTTTGCAAACAGAGGAGGAGGAGAACAATGTTACCAGTCATTCTCAGGAGCAGGGCTTGAAATGTGCTGCACCTCTACCTGCAACAGGTGCCCCAAGCGTTAGATCAGTCAAGTCTGTCCTTCTCTTGATCAACGTAACTCAGGCTGCGACAAAACAAGCTCGGGAGGAGGTAGAAAGGGACCTTACCCAGACAAGCTGACAGCCTGGAGGCTGGGACAGACCACCCCCTCAGAGATAGCAGAGGGGAGGACAGAGATCCATGCCCACCACCTCATGTTCTCTTGAAACAGCTGTGCTTGAAAGGAAAGCCTGCATTCTCCAAACAACTGGCAATTCCATTTGGAATTTACCGGTCTACACAGTTCTCCACCTCCAAGAAAGTGCCTTGCAGGGACATGCCCAGTTAACACAAGGAATTAATCAATAGAGCTTTAGTTCCTGCAAAGCAGAGTCTTGTCATCTCTGACCTTAACACTGTAGGACAACTAGTGAAGTTTATTTCCACTGGTTAATAACCTCAAGTTAACCTCCCACAAAGAAAGCAAGAACATCAAGGGTACAAGGCCAATCTTTATTTCCAGAGCACCCTTGCAGACCTCACAGCTTCACATCTGAGAAAGTCTCAAGATGAATTAAGCCCTACCAATCTGCTCACCAATGTTTTCCTCCCCATTCCCACATGGACAGGAAAGCAGCCTTTGCACTGCAAACCCTCACAGTGCTCAGGGGCTGGCTTAACCCACATGAATATCCCAGCTCTGCCTCTCTCCTGGAATGAGCAAAGCCCAAAGGTTTCATGGGATGACACTTTTTCCAGTTTAAGGGCTCTAGAGTTTTGATGTTGTTTTTAGAACTCTGAAGGCATCTTTCCACACAGCATTTTAAGTTTAAAAGGGCAATCTGTGTCAGGGGTTAGATGCTAAAGAAGGAAAAAAAGGCAAACAAGAGATGTTTTACTCAATAACTGGACTATGAGCAAAGAGACTTCATGGAAGAATTCTTTTTCCAACCACACAGGATAATTGCTTCCGAATTGCAAAATTACTTTGGACCAGCTCAGTAATACATTGCAAACAGTAAGTGGCACATATTTTACATGTAAAACTAAGGATGATGCTAAAAAAAAAAAAAAAAGAAAATGTTTCCAAATGATCAGAAGTTTCAGAGCAGATGGTTTTTCAGGCTGTTGAACTACCACAACAGAGAGGACTTGCTATTCAAGTTCAGAAAAGCCTGACTTCTAATCCAATCAACGCTGATAAAGGACTTGTTGCCGACGCAAGTACCACTCAAATTCTATTTTAAAAAACCTCAACAGACCATTAACAGAGTAGGCTGGAGGAGGGTGGGGAGAGGCAGGAAACCTTATTACTACAGAATAAAAAAATGGCATTAGAAGACAACTAGCAATTATCAGTTTAGGAAGTCCAACTCGTCTTCTCCCCAGATATTGTACTCATCTCTTGCCCTTTAAGAGGCAAGTTAGGTGATCTTTTCTTTCTGCTGGCACTATCCTAATCTTTTTGGCCACACATAACCCCAGCATGCGTCCAACAGGTTGAATATCACTGAATTAGCAGCTTCAACTCTCCTCACTGTGCTCCCCATGAGGACTTTTCCCGTGTATCTCCTCCAGAGACGTGGGTCCTCTGATTTTATCCTGGCTTACAGTTTTTTTCCCATAGGACATGTCCTAACATAGAGCAATAAGTAATTAAAAACAAACATTTCCTTACCCTTGTCTGTGAGCTTTTTTGGAGTGACCTGAGTAGTGGGAGTATCCCGAATACGTTGATTCTGTATCCATTGCAGCAGACATCGGGTCTGCACAGAAGCGGCACAGATTTTATTTAGAAGATGAGCTCCTGGTGCTCCTGAGGTGGAGTCCGTGGTAAAAGTGCTTTCCTGGGTACTCTTTGCTTCCCAGTCATCGGTGAGATCTGGTCCTCAGAGACTGAGTGAGCTTCACTTAAAAGGAATCTGATCAGAGGGGAGGGGAGGGAGGGTGCTTGGCTTCTCACAATCGACCTAAGAAACGAGAAACAGGCATGGAAGTGCACTCTAAGCAAAGCAAGACATCATTCCTACTGTGGGAATTCCCTCACTCTGGCCACATATCACATTCATCAAGCCCGTCCTGTTCAGTCTCTCTTTCTGGTCTAGTGAAATACATGCATTTGAAGAGCTTTAAATTAACTCAATGCATCTGTTTTGCAGAGTTTAGCCCATTCATCCAAAAATCTGGAAGAGACAGTCTAGGTCACCTGGTAGGGACAGTGACTTAGAGAAGGCACAGTAGCCTTACATGCCAAAATTCACCCACAGAAAAATGATCAGGCTCGGCTTTGACACTACATCTCTTCTCCTGTGTGACACACTGCCCAAATAACCCCAAATTCAGAACAGCAGCATTATAGCCTATTTACAAGGGGAAGGAGTGGGGGTAAGGGCAACTTCCCTTGGAGAAATGCTGGAGAGAATCAGCCCACCATGTCTGAACCTGCTTTGTTTTCACAACTGCAAAGTGCGCCCATTATAGAGACATGAGTTACTATACAATCAATGGCACTATGAACACCTCCCTCTCTTTGTAACCTTTGCCTCCAGAAGCTAATTCAGGCCTCCAAGAATTCAGTTTTATCAAAAATCATCTCTGTATATACACATACTAATAACACTGGGGAGCGTTGATTAGAGATCATGTCTAGCTTATATGGGCCAACACTTCTTACAGCATACTTCCATTTGGAACAGTAGCTGAAGTCACATCTGTAAAGGGCAGAAGAGGGTAATGCTTTTTGGAACAGGAGCAGGGCAACATTAAAACAATTCCCAACAGTAACATGTCAAAACCCCTGAGCCCTGTGGGAAGGAAGGGCAGACATCATCCCACATTCCAAATCCACATCCTGCATTAAGTGAGAAAAGAAATGGAAGGGAGGGGAGTACAGGAGTTTATCACCACTTTGGGGAAACACATGCAAATAGGGAAGAGGGAAGGGCTGCAGCTATGGACAGAGGTACCTTGGCACAGCCCAGCACTCCCGTGGCACACAGGAGAATTCTCACATGCCTCCTGCCCAGGCAACTGCTGCCTCCAGCCAACACAGGACTAAAGCTATGCCATGCTTTCAGAGTGGGCAAAAGACCACTTTAAAATTAAATTAGATCCCTCCGTAATTTTCTGCTCACAGCAGTTTTCAAAGCCGTTAGCAATAAAACGGGCAACCACCGCTTTCATCCCTCTCCTTCCCCAAAGACAGAGGGACAACAACAGAAATCCTGCTTTGGCCAACTATTCTTGCCAGCCAGAAGATTCCTCCAGTAACACCTCCAGAAAAGCTCACAGCACAGCAGAGAGTTCTGCCACTTGCAAGCGGTGCCAAAGAATGAAGCCTCTTCCCCACAGGGTTCCTTAGCTGGCGGTGCAATGTGCAACAAAGTAAAGCAGCACCCCCACTGCATCCAGAGCTGCAGGTATTTGCACAACACTTGGGCTTTCCAGGGCTCTTGGAAAGCAGAAGGGCGTGGGGACCTTTTGTGCACAGGATTCCCAAGCTCTAAGGGCATGTTGTGCCTCGAGAAATCTTTAAGGCATCAGAGAATACAGAAAGGACAAATAAGGATGGGACCGTAAGGCCCGGTTTCAGGAGGGAAGGAATGAGGATGGATTTAAATACAGTAAAACATAAAGCCAAGGCACAGCACAGTTTGGAAAATGGCATCATTACTGTAACAAGAATAAAAATCCCCCAGCCTAGGATGTGATGTTAACACTCGTTAACTCCCTAGATTTGCACACAGCCTGTATCTTATGGCTCCCGCAACAGGCTGTGACTCATTAAAGCTGATTTTTACCTCTACTGTCCTGCTAGGCAACGACAGAAAAATCCTTTCTCTGTGTCTGTCTTCCTCTGATAAATGGGGGTGAGGCCACGACCCCCCTATCTTCAAAAAGCACTATGAGGAGATGGCTACACAGGACTTTGCAGTCATTAGGCACCACAGACCAGAAACATCCTCAGTTGAACAAAAGGTGACAAGTTATTGTAGTCTTAAACCACTGTTTGTGATGTTATTGGAGTCCCTTTGAGAACAATCATTACCTCCACAGATACATATCCCTGCATTACAGGAATAGGAAAAGCAAGGAGAGCTGCTGGCATACATCAGTAAGGGTTACGTATTTTTCCTAGTCCTCTAGGAAAGTATAAACTCTCACCCTTTTCCTCTAACCACATAAAAGAATTTTCCCCCAAATCCCAGGTGAAAGAATCAGAGCTGAGGCAGGGACCAGGAACAGAGCTCCTCTTTTGACCCCTCTCACCCAATCAGCACAGGATCATACTTTTCTGGAGGCCTCTGGGAGCATTTCTGTCGGTAGAGGCTGCTGTGGAAATGCACAGGCTGCCTGGGCAGGGACCATGAACAAGCAGTGCCCATTTGATGGTGAGTGAAGCAAGGCAGTGCTGGGCACCAGGAAGAAAAGACCAGGAACGTCAGGGCAGGCTGGATCACGCCAACTTTCCTTTTCTGTGTAAGCAGGAGCAACGGTTTTGACACAGCTCTGTGAAAAGTCAACAAGGCGGCCCCCAAAAGCCATCAAGTCTCCTGGATCATCGTCAAAAGCAGTAATCTTAGAGGTATTTTCCAAGCTAAATATTCTACAATGAACTCAGGGACTCTGCACCTCCTCCCTGCTCCGACTGCAGGATACACCAGTGGCTAAACAGATCTTCCTGTTGAGGCACCCAGAGGGCAGTCAAGAACAAAATACATCTGGCCAATCTCAGCTGGAAAAAGCAGAAGACCACTGGCTTTGCCTGGTGCCCAACTGAGACTGATTGTCAAGAAGGCTTCCTAGATTTGTCCAACAGAGGGTAGCCTGGATTGCTAGACAGACACCGGTCCCAGATAAGGAGGGAGGAGCACAGTCCAAACACACACTCCCCATGGCCATGCCAAGCCAGTTACCCACCTCCTGACCTATTACATAGCAGGTAGGTAGGGCAGCCTTACACCAGAAAAGCTTCTGAAACTACTGTGGAAGAGGTAAGGAAGGGGCCAAAATACAATTAACATGCTAAACTGCATCTCTGGGTTGGAGGTCTTCCAATGGTATAGATAGAAGTCAACCCTGCATGAGCCACCACCCCAAGAGTCCCCACTACTACAGCCTGAGGAGACCTAGAGAAGACAAGCTGTACATAGCTTCATAACACAATCATATCAAAACGAACCACAGTCTTTATACACCTCCACTACTAAATCATTGTTAATGAGGATTCCCACCCTACCCCTCTGGGCAAGAACAACCATTCTGCTTAAAGCAGCAGCCCCATCACTGGGGCCTCATCCCTTCACAAAAGGGCATGAATTCGGAGTCCAATGTAGCCAACCAAAATGGCTTCACAAAAGATCATTACATCTTGCAGGACTCTGCTGAAGGCATGGTCTGTTTGCAGAGCTTCTGGCCCTGCATGAAACAAAGCTCAGCTGGCCTGAGGGTACAGTTGCACTGTATTTCAGCGTTGACAAGAAAGCTGGTGCAAGTAGCTTCCACCTCCGCACCACGGTTCACCACTCTCAGTTGTGTCAACACAATTCTCAGCAAGCAAACAGCACTGCTGGAAAACAAAACAAAAAATCCCTTTTTGCCCCCCTGCCATGCTTTTGTCTTGGATCCTTTCTGTGACCTAGTTCACAGCACAGCTCAAAACATCGAAACCAACATCAGGGTGAATAGCAGCACAAGCGAACAGCTAGAGGGGAGATGGGAATGCCTCCTCTGCTCCACCACGACAATTGTATAAACGGTACGCCCAGAACTTTGCTCCCAGTAGGGCCAGCACTCTCACTTTGCCTTTCCCTTACTCACTGATACAGAAAGAAACTGAGTACTAGATGGAAAACAAAGGTAAGGGCACCCCAAAGTAAATTTTGGGACCCTGAGCTGTCAAGGAGGACTGCCGCACCCTGCATGACAGTGAAGAAACGTAGTTACCCCTGAATACTGCAGAGATCACTGTAATTACAGTTTCTACGCAGCTACACAACTCATTGTAACTCCCTCTTTTCATATGCTCATAAATCTCAAAAAGAGTTCTTTTGAATTGCTATTTTCCACACTGGAAGCCCAATCCTATTTCCAATGAAGTTTGCTTTGTGATCATCTTCAAGGGAGAGTAGTTTGGCTCCCAGCCCAAGAGAAATTTAAAAGAGCAAGTTACATCTTTAAATCAAAGAGGGCAAACACAAACAACAGCTCCCTTTTACATCCCATGCTTTCCCAATGGATTTTCCCCTGTGAAGTTGAGGCAAATAACCCCAGAGCAGCTCATCTTTGAAATCTTTGCACTGTTTCAATCTTGCTCTGTTTAAAACTTGCAATCAATTAGAGTTGGTTTACCAGTCAGTTCATGAAGTTATATGTATTTGGAAGTGCCATCTGGAGCGCAAGCAGCCACAAGTGTCCGTGAGGATGTGCGCACAACTCGGCTCCAAACGCCGTCAGCCTCACTTGTTAAACAGCACCAGCTGTCTATGGGGTAATGGATGCCCACGAGCTATTGCACTGAGAAATCTTTTTTTTTTTCCTTCATTTAGTGAAGTGAAGAGCTTTGCAAATCAAACACACCGAACCTCAAGCGCTGAGGGTTCAAAAGTAAAAACAATTAAGATGGCTAAGCAGTGAGGAAGCTTTTCCAACTCTGGCGTTGGCTTGGCTGCACAGTACTGCTGCAGCACATTCCCATTATTCACTTCAGGAAAACGAGAAGTTGCGAAACTTGCTACGTTCAACTGCAGACATAGTAAGACCTATGAGCAATGCCACAGGAACCTCTTGCTTTTGAATTTCCTGAGCAGGCCCCAATCCAGCAACTTGATCTGTAAGCACAGAAGTTCATCCATGCTAATCTACTCGCAGAGCCAAGACTTCCAGTTTTAACAGGCAATGAGCTTTGGGAAACAAGGTTTTTCTAAAATATTTGTATTTATTTTTGCATGTTATTAAATAAGGTCAATTTTGGCCTTCTATATATATATATAAAACTAAACCAGGCCTTTTACTCTATGGTGGCGGCTCTTGATTTGCAAGCCCCTCATTCTAAAAAAAATCCTGTTTAGTAGTCAGCAAATTCAAACCCTCTAGCAATAGGTTCTTTTTTCTTTTGCTTCTCAGAGGCTCCTCAGAAAGATTTCACAGATCCCCTGGAATTTCTAGCCCCAAAGCTGAAAACCATTAGTCCATGACATAGATATTTCAGAAAGAAAATCCACTTGGTTTATTGAAGCAATCCACTGTTTAATCAGAACAGGCAACAATACAGGTCTGAAAACACAGCAACTGACAAGAGAAATATCCAGGCAAAACCACCACTCAAGTGAGTGGAGTTTCCAAGCAGTAACTCCCAGCCTCTTGCCCCCCTGTTACACAGCTAGAAGCTCTACATGTGGCCCATCTGTGAAGCACTTCCCTGGAGGATGTCCTTTGCCTGCTCCAAGAGCCACATCTGTGCTGTCCAAGCTTCTGAAGCACAATGAGCATTCGAGACTATCATGCAAACTACACCTCAGTGCCATCCTGTCAGACTGGTGAAAGCTTGTGCTTCCTCACTCATGGGTCTGTTCGGTGCTGCAAGACCTTCCAGTGCTCCTCTTAACCCCAGAGCCATGCAACGTGGCACAAGGTATTGAGGCCTCAACCTCAGGACACCTGAGCACCCGGGACTGTGCACAGTAATAGGTTTTCCATATTGACATTTGAAACAAATGGAGAAAAGAGTCTCACAAGACACCACCGACTCTGCCTATCCCAGCAGGCAGCACCTGTACCTCATTTTCAATACTTACTTTTAGCCACAGCACTTAGATACTGAGTTAGCATTAAAAGGTATGAACTGCAAAAGGTTTGTCTACTGAAAGACCAGCCCCTCCTTTAAGACACGGCATATCTGCCAGCATTTTCTATTTGAATTTAGAACAAAAACAGTCTACAGACCCTGAGCAAATCCCCAGTACACAGCACAATGGGACTCCACAGTATGGAGTCTCTCTATCTCCCCTGTGCTCAAATCTGTACAAGTCCAATGCCATTCTGCCCTTGCAAGGAGAGAGGGCAAAGGCGTTGACCCCTGAGAAAATAATTACTGATTTTTAATTTGACCCAAGTCAGAAAATTCAGACATACAGGCTAATGAGAAATTAAAAGAAGCACTAAGATCGTTTTTACATGGGTTCATTTTCTTCTTCCGAGCGACGGTACAGAGAAATACAGACACACAGAGAAACATGAGCTTACTGTTTCCCACCAGCAGAACTGGATGGACATCACAGTTCTCCACTTAGGTCTGCCTCTCAGGTCCCCACACAGCAGCACAAACCCTGCAGCAGCAAAGTCACATTTCTGATACCATTCTTTGCTTTGGTTGCAAGAGGTGGGGGTGTAAGGAAGGCAGGCTACAACAACCACAACCTGCAGCTCTGCTAGGACAACTGCAGTCATTTGTAGTGTTGTCCTAGTACTGTATCCCAGCCTCGCAATGACAGGAAGCCCTCTCCAGGTGCACATATCCATAAGACACCAGCCGCCAGGCACAACTGCCACTACTAACCAAAACCAAAAGGCCAGAAGCAACCACTGGGAGCTGCTGGTCAGTGGCTGTGAGCAGTTAGATATTTGCCTGGCTGGTTCCAGTACAGCCTGGGATAATTCCAAAATTTCAGCTATATGGAACATTTTTAAAGGAGGCTTTCCACAAGACCCCATTCACATTCATTTTTCAAAATTAACAACTGTAGTGATCACAGAGCCAACATTGGTCTCGTAGCTGTGGCCAGCTAAATAGCCAAACCCCAGTAGGGGAAAAGAGCCAAGCATGGTCAAAACGGAGCTTCTCAAAGGTAGCAAAGCACTGCTGAAGCTCCCTTCTCCACAACTCTCCTCCTTGAAGTCAGGCTGAGCTCAGAGGCAATGATATCACAGAACAGACTTCATAACATCCTAATTTGCACTTCCAGCCAACGTGACTCCATTTCTTAACTCTTTATAGCTGCACAGATTTTGTGGGCAGTTCATTACTGACAAACCCAGGGTCAAAAAATCCCACTGCTCCTAACATTTATAGAATCGCCCACCCGCCTCCCCAGATCGAAAACCCTGCCATCAAGTCGCTTATGCTCTCACAGACTCTGAAATTCAAAGAGTTCAACCCTTGGCATAAGAGAGTTACCTCAGCACCTTGACAACCTTCTGAATAAAAAACCAAACCCCGTGTTATTTAGCAGCAGCTCTCCTTCCCGTCACTTCTGCTCCCCCTCCCGTGCTGCCCAGCGGGATGAGCCCAGACACAGAGCAGTTTGTTTCACACGGCGTGGGCAGGCAAGGCACCATCGGCAGAGCATTCACGCCAGCGCGGAGCCACTCGCACCATCGGCGCACGGGCTCCCTGCAAGGCGAGGTCCGGCAGCCAGAGCGCTGCTCGCCGTGCGGGGCTGCGCCCACGGCCCTCGCCGGCACCGAGAGCCTTCTCCCGGGATGCCGAGATCGCGGACCCGCCGCCCCAGCAGCCTCACGGTGGGCAGACAGAGCCCCGGCCGGCAGGAGGGAGGCCCCCGCCCGCCTTCCACCTCCGCCCAGGCACGGGAACCAGCGCGCAGCCGGGAAAGCGCCGGGCAGGGCAGCGGGACGCGGCGGGCTGGCACCGCCGGGGCTCTCAGCCGCGCCGCCCGGCCCTGAGGGGCACGGACCCTGCGGCCAGGC
>VXAX01006474.1:124773-154701 GCA_013399835.1 Leptocoma aspasia
CCACCCGCACCCCCCCCCCCGCCCCGCGGCCGGCCCTGCACAGACAGACGGGCATATGGACGGACTCACCTCCCTCCCGCGGCCGTCCCATCCTGCTGCCGGCACCGACCCGACCCTCCGCCGCCGCGCCGCTCCCCACCACCTTCCCCGGCGGCGGCCGCCGTCGCTGCTGCCGCTTTCCGCTTCCTGTGCCCGGCACCGCCCCGCACCCCGTCCCTCCCCCGCCGGAGCCACCGCCCCCGGGCGAGGCTCGCCTGCCCCGGGAGCGGCCGCCCTCACGCTCGCTGGGACTCCGGCCCGTACATCGCCCCGGAGCCGGGCCCGGTTGCAGCCGCACCTGGTGGGCTCTGCGGCGGGACCCGCTCCGCAGCCCCCGAGGCCCGATTTGACGCTTGAAGCTCTCCCCGTCGTTCAGCCTCCTCTGCACCTCGGGGCGTACCCGCGCTCCCTCACGTCTCATGCCGCTGCTTTCCCCATGGCCGCTCTCCTTGCTCCCGGTGCCCAGCCCATGAGCCCCGCAGCTCTTCCAAGGCTCTGCAGCTCTCCTCCACCCATCCATACTCCTCGCCTGTCCTATGCCGTCACCCTCTCCTCCAAGAGAAAGATCAGTCCCTTGGAGCTATCCCATCCCAGACTACGGTGTCCTTGGTTTTCCTCCAAGGCTAAGTATTGCCAGGCACTCTAATGTCTCACTTTGGGCACGGCTTGGTCTGTTCTTCACCCAAAGCCTGCAGCTGCAGCACCCTTTGCCCCTGGTCACAAGAGGACTGCCATGAGGAAGGACCTTCTGCCGCCCAGGGAGAAAGGCCTCGTTTGCCTGAAGCCTGCCTTGGGCACCAAATTCCTGGCACCACTTGCTCTGGGCAGGTGGGAAGGAAACAGGAGAGTCCTATGTTAGCACAAGTCACTTTTTCTACACGTAAATGTTGCTCCTATTTAATTTCACCTTTGGGTTGTCTTACCCTTTAAAAATATTTAAGTTTTCAGGACACACAATGAGCTAGCAAATGGGAACGTATGAAGAAAATCTAGACCTCCTAGATTCCAGTCCTGCACTTTGAACTGCTTAGGAATGACCCAGGTCACAAATGGAACAAATGCAGAAGAAACTGAAGTTATTCCTATTAGATAGTGTATGCTTTGCATTATTGTGGCTTCTGTAGATGGCATCTTTTTCCCCTCCACTTCACTTTCCCTCCCTTTTTCCAAAATAATGCCACAGTTTTATTTGTGGTGCTTGCCCCCTACTCAACACCCATAGCCCACGGAATGACTTCACAATGAAACAGTCAACCAGGAATGACAAGAAATCTTTCCATATCACTCTGATTTGGTAGTTACATTACCTCCTATTTTGCATGGCATACATGCTTACCCAAGCCTGTGACTGACTGGAAGAGTCTGATATCAACTGATAGGCTCCATCTTGTATTATGCATCAACATGTGTCTAAACTTGCCCAAGGCCTGAGTACACTGCTGCATTCCAAGGACTGTCTCTGCCCTGAAAAGCGTCTGACACCCTGCTGAAAGCCTGCCTGAGTCTCGCTGCCTGCTAAGGGCTCTCCACAGCTCATGAGCTTGCACCCTCCCTGCTCAGAGATGGGCGAAATGTGACAGACAACAACAGGCTGGCGCTTACGCAGGACACACATCTGGGGCTGGGGAGAGACTCGGTACAAGGAGCAAGGTTTTACCTGTGCTGTGTGGGGGAGATACTGCCCTGCCTGAAAGGCTATGGAACCTCAGGGCAAAACATCAACAAGGGAAAGAGGCCTTTACCAAAGGTCTTCGTTAACTAGACTTCTTTGAAAGCAACAAAGGAACTCTATTAAATCTATTTCTTTTCCTACCATGTTGCCCCAGCAGCTGCTCAAGAAAATTTAGAGGATTTCTCAACACTCGTTTCATGGTTTAGACCAGCAGGACTTGTTGCAGTACCCCACAGAAAGGAGATCGCTAAGAGATCTAAGCTAGGGATGCATACAAACCTCAGCACCCATGCCCTGCCCAGACCTGGTGCAGATACCTGTTAGACCCAGCAGTGAAGCCCCTCATACCTAACTAGGTCAAGGTGTTACACAGAAGACTGGCAAAGGAGGAATACACTGAAGATGGGCTCAGGGGCAGATTCTGAGATATTGCTACATGCTTATCTCTCATCATCTGTTTAAACCTCTGAGACATGAGGAAATGTTTCGTATGAGTCAAGCTACCTGTGTAGTAGGGTCATAGTTTAGAAATTTGTGCTCTGCTCCTGTATACTACTGAATAGGTAAAATTAGAGTTGATTAGGGTTTTCTTTACAGTACCTGGAATTGGATCTCATGGATTCACAGGAGAATTGTTTCAGCTGGAATGGACCTCTGGAGGTCCAGTCTCCCCCTTCAGAACAAGGTCAACTAAAGCAGGTTGCTTGGGGCTGTGCCAGGCAAGAGTTTTGAACATCTCCAAAAACAGAGTCCACAAGCTCCCTAGCAACCTGTTCCAGTGTTTAACACGTGCATAGTAAAAATGGGGGTTTTCTCACATTTAAATGTAATTTTGTACATCTCAGTTTGCACCTGTTCCCTCCTTTCCTTTCACTAGATCCCACTGAGAAGAGTCTGGCTCCACTTTTTTACTCCCTTCCAACTGATATATATACATATTAATGCATGTTTACAAACATCAACTCCACTCTGAAACCTCTTCTCAAAGCTAAAAAATCCCAGCTCCTGGTGTGTCAGATGCACCAATCCCTGAATCATGTTAGTGGACTCCAGTATGTCCGTGTCAAACAAAGCTGGTCTCTGCTCCGGAGTGTGCTCGTAATGCAAGACACTTTCACTGTTCCATTCTCCTCTGCTTTGATCTTTTCCTGTTCCTGCTGGAACAGTAGCCAGGAGATGTTTTAGGAAGGATTTGTAAGTGGTCAAGTATATGGTCTGGCCCTGCTTTATGGCATGATCTTAGATGCACACAGATAGCTGAGGAGCTAGAGCACTCATACGAAGCCAGGCCCGAACTGTTTCATGAAGTGGCACACAAGAAAGAGATATGATTTCAGATTCTTCAACCCTTTCCACAGCAGACTTGAGATCATTTTATGAGATTTATGAGATCATAAATACCTTTGATTTGCTCCAAATTTGTCTGTCTTCTATGGAAAAAAAGCAATCCTTATCATGTGAATGTCAATGCTGCAACCTCAAATTCACTAGAAGCAGCAGAGAAAGACTAGTAGATGCCCTGCACTTATTTCAGCAAGTAAATAAAATAATTAGTTTCTGCTTAAGCCACCCCGAGCCTTTTTCAGATTCTGAAAAACCCAAGCCTTTCTCAGATTTTACAAAAAGCAACTTCTGTCTTTCCTTAACTCTCTGTTGATTTGTTTTTTTCAACAGCAACATGATTAGCATTCTCATTTCATACAGGTCCTTAAGGGAGTTGTTTCTATCCTTAGCTTTGAAGAAACACACAGGAAAATGTTACAAGTGCAAGCAGGAACATTCTCTTCCTGCCTGAAACATGAGGATCCAGACAGTTCCTGCCTTCATTACATTTTCTGAAGGGTCTACGTGCCTTCCCACCAATGCAGTACCATCTGACCAGGGCCAAGATGGGTGGATGGTGCAGTCCAACATGAAATACACACACCTGCAGGAAATTCAATATGATGCAGAGATCTGCATTCTAGAGAAGACACTCATATGTAATTCTACTAATCCATCTAGTGCATTCCTCAGACTTGGACTTTTCACTGTGAAAAGCATGAGTTGGACAGAAAACCAGGGAGAGATGAGGCACTTTCTGAAATGTCTGACATTATCCGTTCTTATGGCAAATCCTTTAAGGTTTTGGATCATTCTGTCTTACACTTTGATTTGCTGATGACAGTGCATGTGCAACCTGCTACTCACTGAAATCATCTGAATAAAGGTCTACATTCTCTCTTCCAGGATCATATATTGTAAAGTGGTGGGAGTTTTCACACAGCTTGACGTGTATGTTACACTTTTAAGTAATCTCTCAGCTCCAGAGTTTGCTTTTCTTTTTCCTCCAGGACCTTGACTTCACTTATTTTTAAATTAATCAATCTCCGTATCCTTATATTTTTCTACTGATAATTTTTGTGGGTCAGATTCTGCTCTGTTTGGAGATACACACATACAATATTTTTGTTAAGATACTGAGGTTGAATTTGGTGTAGATTTTCTCCATCACCTTGGAAACCAGTCTTCTTTCCTCAAAATCTAGGCTCCACCTTCCCCAACACACAGTGACATATCCAGATAATTTTTGTCTGTGACAAAATCACATATCTACATATGTCTATAAAACCTGATTGATTTCTGAGCTTGGTATTGTTTTTACTACTTCCTGAATAGAAGGGAAAGATCATTCTCAAGTTACAGGTCACTAAAGACAAAATTTGTGTGCACAATGCCCTGAGAATCAGAGGCACTGCTTTGTCAAGAAACACAAGCATGAGCTGAGCCAGCACAAGTATAAATGTCACTCTGAATTACAGCCTGCTTTTATATAGCATCAGCTGGAGCCTCCAGCATGGGGTGCAAAGTTTTTTCCTGAGACTGGATGTCACTTCATAGGTCCTATCTGATGAAACTGCTCGTAGAGCCAGTCTGAGCTGTGCATGATGGTGCTCTCAGCCACTGACCTCACTCCAGCAGCTTACATCAAAAGTTTAAGTAAACGTGCAATGACAGAAATGCACAAGGTGATACCTTTCAGCTCTTCTGCTGCAAAAAATCTTATTTTTTGAAGAGAGAGAAGGAAGAAGAGAGAGAGAGAGAGGCCAGAGGGACATGACTACAAAACAACTCTTTCCTTCCCTTTTGGGGCGGTTGCTATTTAGAAGGGGAAAATGCATGGTACTGCGCAGCTGAGGAAACAGCATGACACATTTATTTTGTATAACAACTTGTATAAAAGCTGCTGAGCCCTTTATGGAATTAGTTATCTGAAATACATGATTTCTGCCCAAATAAAGAGAAATGGTGGTGGGTAACAACACTAGAAAAACTTCACTTGGCTGAGATTCTGCAAAACCCAATTCAGGATTCAGTTGAAATCTCACTTCCATTTCAAAGCAGAGGTAGAGCGTTTCTTTGGGTTCAGCAGATTTAAAAAATAGTAAAAAATATTGTTTAAAAAAAAAGAAAGCAAAAAACCCACAACAAAGTCCCAACACTCCTAAGCATTTCCTAAGTTTATTTAAAGGGAACAAGAAAAAGTAGATTTGATCTGTACAGTTGAAAAGGACAAGAGAGGAAAAGAACCGAGTAAGAACCAAAAGAAAGTAAATAAATCAATTTACTTGCCCCTGAGTTAGAGGGCTAGAATCTGTTACATACCATGACCTTTTCTCTGTGTTACAGGTACCTCTCAGCTCCCTGTAGACCTTAAGGGCTAAGGGACATGAACAGTCAGCCCTCCTCTCCCTTGTAACTCTAGTCAATCATAGCAGGGTGGGAGCACAGGACAGAGGCTGAAACAAAGGAAAGCATGAGGCCTCAGAAAGGAATAGCTGGCCATAGTGGGGGCAGACACACTACTTCAGTCTGTTCTGGGGGACCCAGCCACATGACAAATCCTCTGTTCATGTGCAGCTGGTGGCCAGAGAATCCGTAGGTGTGCGTGGAGCTGAGGAACAAGACTGCATGCCCTGGAAGACTTGAGAACTAAAGCTTTTAACAAAGGGCAATAAACATGCAGGAAGAAGAAGAGGTGGAGGAACAGAGCCTTGAGTCTGCAGACTGAAATTATGTGTTCAGTCAAGCTGCCAAAGAAAAAAGTGTAATTCTGGGAAAGAGGGAGCGTTTTTCCAGACTGGAGAAGCACTGTGAGCTGCTGCAGCTGATTAACAGTGCCACCAGCCGGCCTGCTGGAAGAGAGCCAGTTTGAGAGACTGGGGAAAACAAGGTACATCCACTCACCACCTCTCACCCCTCCAAGCCCTCACAGTCAGACTCTGATCCTGCAGGCACTGTGCCAAACGCAGCTGTTCCTGGGAACAGCTGCAAGAAAGGTCTTACCCACAGAGGTGCTGTGCAGCACTGGCTGCCCTCAGCTCCAGCAGGATCAAAGGAGGTAAGAATCCCATTCTGTTACAGCCAAGAGTGAGTGACAGAGTATCCAGCTCAGGAGGGCTTCTCCTGGTATGGAGCACACTGGTCAGCATGATGAGCCATGGCAAGCCTGGAATTATTAAATAACCAGATGGTGCCACAGGGGCAGTGTAAATGCAGCCAGTGAGATGTATGTTGGCAATGAGATATTTAGGGACATGCTTTCCACTGCGTGTGGGGTGATCTCCTATTGGAGGATGAACTTTAAATTGAATTAAGTTTGGCACCTCATAGTCTCTCTGGTCACAGCAGTTATTAGGAGAGCTACTAATTGCCTGGTTGTACAGAAACACCCTAAAAATATGTTGGCTAAAAATAGTGTCAACGGTGTGAAAAACAGGAAAGTTCTCTTGCAGAAGAGCAAAGCCAACATCAAAAACTCTGCCCTAAAAAGTGAATCAAAGGGTCATGGAACCTTTCACACAGTTTTTTAGACTGCAGTAAGGAACTGGTTTTGCCCTACAGCTGCAACAAAAAGCTGTGTAATGAAATAAGAGTTGTGGGAGAAGGAAAGGTATCATTTAGGTCAGTCTCAAATTCTGGCAGCCTTGCACACCTTCGCCAAGGACACTGGTCAGCATTTTGCTGACCACATGATTAGGTAGCTAAATTTTATATTTGAACAAATGCAAGTCAAATGGATTTCTGAGAAATGAGAAGAGTATAAACAATTTATCCTGTGTGGTTGTCATACAGTTGACAGGTTTCTTTCTGCTGAGCTATACGTGGACATGTAGACTGAATGCCAGGTAACCACTAAAAAGCTGACTGAGAAGAGGTATAATGAGATAAGGTATGAAATTTGAGAGGGAGGGAGGGGGCAGGGAAATACAGATAAACAATACTGTATTCCAAGCCCTAACAATAACTTAATGTAAGGGATAACAATGGACCATCAGTTAAAAGTTTAATTTTCCATCTCTAAAAGAGATCTGGGATTGAGCCAAGATCCTTCCTCTTTGGACTCTGAAGCCAGAGGGAGTCTTATTCCACTCCAGAGCCATTGACAACATGCAAATGTTGGGGCCAGTCACAGCAGAGAGGTACAGGTGTGAATAATGGCTGTGCAACCCATGTTTCTGATGTGAATGCACATGGACTGCCTGAGTGATGGTCGCTTTTTGTGCGTGCTCTTGGTGAAATTACTGCATCTTCATGGCTTTGAGACTGTTGTTGAAGATGAATATGGCTGTGAAGCAGAGGAAGAACCTTTATTCCTAGAGAAGTAGTATCTAATAAAATGTCAAGGAAATGCTGTCAAGTGTCAACAAATACCAGACAACGTGTCCACTAACAGATTTACCAAGGAAGAGAGCCAGAATGCTCTGAATACTTTTGTCTTTGTTTCAGGCTTTCGGTTTCACAGAATTGCTGACAGTGTCAGTATAGCAAATGCATTTCTTCCAAGAGAAGTGACAAAACAGAGCCTCCTTTTAAACCTGTTTCCTTTCCTAGAAGGTGAAAGCTTTCCTAAGCCTGTCCTAACACACCAACTTTCATCATGTTCAGCCAAAGAAGAAGGCTGTCACCTGTTTGGAACATTGTAATGTTTTTTTTATATTCTCACTTTTGCTGCTTTCTGAGTCACTTCCGTTAATCTGAAATTCTAGCCATGTCCCCCACAGATGTGGCATATACAGGTAAGTCCATGCTGTCAACAGAAGACTAGCACCTGGTTCTAACAAATCCCAACAGGCACGCTGAATCACAGGCATCTGTCATTATCACCTAAAATGCTAAGTCTTCTGTGTGGAATGAGTACCTGGATGCTGTCAGAAATGCTGGATGCTGACAGCAAAGTGAGAGAAACCAGGTTTTTTACCTGGACTGTGGCATCTGCGCCTTGCCTTACATCCTTGCTTTGCATTTACCAAGACATTTACAGGATCATTTCAGTACTAGATGGTGAACAGAGCGAGACACACTCCAAAAGGATACATAAGAGTGGGCACACCCCGAGTTGCCAGGTGCTTTCGGATGAGCCGCTCGGTGCCGTACCAGTTGAAGCCTTTTGTTGCATACCCGATCCGTGGAAGATGCACTGTTGCTGAGAAGGAGGGAACAGAGAGTGCACACTCTTCAACAGAAAGCAATCTAGAAAAAGACTTCAAGCTACCCAACAAAAAACAGAAGAAATACTTTTGAGCAACCTATCTGCTATGGAGATCTTACTTCACTTCAGAAAAAAACAGTAGAGAGGTGGAAATTGGTCATCATCTTTAGGTGCAACCACACAGGTATGGATTTGCTGTTCTACTGCACAGACACTTACCATTCCTTTTCTTGGCTGCTAAATAAATCTTCTTCAGGCCCTTTTCCAAAGCTGACAGTTTAATGCCAGACAAGTTGTTGGACCGATCCCGGTGCTGAGCTACAATCAAGGCCAGCTAAGGAGAAAACACAGAAATTGAAATAGGATCTATATACAGTACAGTAAGAGACACAGTGTCAGGGCTGGAAAACTGCATTACTAACTTTTAGATTTAATAGATGAAGAAAATAACTCATTATCTCTAATATTTAACTGCAACTTAGCCATGTTCAGTGATCAGTGCCATTACTGTGAAAAAGACATAAGGTTCATTTCACACAGTTTCAAAAACATATGGATAGAGCAAAACAGGAAATAGCTTCTCATTCTCACCAAATCTTGTCCTTTTTTCCTGGATTTTTTATCATCAATAGGGAATAGCAGGGTTCCTCCTAACTCCAGGTCTGTACAGAAAAAAAAAAAACAGACAACAATAAAAAATCAGTCCTGAAGAGCAAACAAGCAGTCAATGAAGCAGTGATTTCACTGTCACATTCTGTATTATTCTCTGAGACTGTATCTCCTCATGATGGTTTCAGCAGTCAGATCCTTTGTCCAGGGAAGGAAGACAAACATTTTCTCCCAAGCCACACAGTCACACACACACATCCCAATTAAAGACAACAAATGGAAAGAGAGACACAGAAATGAGAAGAAAGCATCTTGCAGGAAATTAGAAAGATCAACAGGTCCATCTTATAGTAAGATGTTCGTTCCTAACCAGCTGCAGATATCTCAAAACTGTTAATATATGCTCAGGAAAAGATTAGTGCTTGGAGGGAAGCAAAGGCTCAGCTAAATGGTGCCTGAGGTGGCTTTCATCCTTCTTGAAAGGACTTTGACAGAAGGTGTAGCGCTCTGTCTTATTTAGTGAAAAACATTCTGTGAATAATGTACAAGTTTGGAGTTTTTTCCCTTTTTTTATGACTTGCAGGATGGATTGGAATGATCAACCCCTACACAGAGTTCTCACACTCCAAACAAGCCAAGTCAAAGCACATGCTGAAGTATCACTTCCAAAGCTAAGGGTGCACATATCCAGAGAAAGAGTAAAACACATGAGTATCGAGGTATCCAGGCACTTCACTCCTGTGGTGTCAGTGGGGTTTTACCTCTTTTAAGTATCTTGGCCTCAGGTCATATTTTAATCTCTTACCTTTCATCTTTCCTGCCATCTCATATATTTTCCTTGGCTGATCAGAACGAGCCTCTAGAGCAGTGAATAAACCACCCCTTCCCCAGCGGCCGGAGTCATCTAGAATGAAATAACAAGTTACATTCCTTTCAGAAGTGAGGCTGAGACCACCCCTGCAGGAAAGGTACTGCTCTGTACACAGGCAATGAATGATTATCAAAACCAGATATGGGAACTACATACAAACTTAAGTCAACCACTATTCAAGGGACTATCCTAAAGATAAACCTCAGCCCTGGAGAAAAAACAAACTTATCACAGTTCCCTGAAAAACTCCACAGAAAAAATTCCATAGAAAAAAACTGAGAATGCTGAAACAAGCACTAACCATAGCACTGAGCATACAAACCTGACAGTATCCTCACATACACACATATAGGTACACAGAGCATGCATGTAGTATGTCCCCAGACTGGTGCCTTGGGCTTCCCACACCAGTGTTTGATATTTGCAGTCTTTCACTTCTACTTGGCATTTGCACTTCAAATGTGAGCTTTCATGCACAGTGCAACTTAAGCCAAGGCAGATGATGATGTTCTGCTGTAGCCCTGGACAGAGAGCAGCTCCAACACTGCTTCAGGAGGAACTCTGTAATGTGACTTTATGTCCCTCAGCTTTAATGTCCTGAAAGAGGGCCTTAAATTAGCAAAGTAGCCTAGAGCCTTTGTACTGTCAGTGTTGAGAGACAACCACCAAGAAACTCTAACCTCAGCCTCTGGAAGTGTTTGTCTCTCTGCTGATTGGAAAAAGAAGATTTCAGTATCTCAGTTTGATCCCTACAGCTTCCACAGGATAAACAAAAGGGCCTGCTCTCAGGAACTGTCATCATTTAGCCACAGAAATAAAATTTCAAGCCCTAAAGGCACCTTTGAAGCGGTTTACCCATAAATCCAGAGCAGGCATGCAAAGACCCTTGCACACCTTGCTAGTACTTATGTAGGTTATACATGCTGGAGTAGAGGCTGTATTGCCTCTGCACCACTTGAGATTAAGTCCAAGACTCAAATCCAAATTATTTCAGAATTAGAAACTACTGAACCATTAAGGACAATTCAGCTCCCTTGTTCACCCCACCCAACAATACTACTGTTGTTCACAAGTCCCACCTAGGCAATGGACAATGATGGCATCTTCCTCTTCTGCTTGGGGGTGGGTTACATCTCCCATGACATACTTGATATAGTTCTGGTCTCCATCTTTGTAATCTAAATCCACATTCTGCCCCAACTCATCTTCCTCAAACTCTTCCCCAGAGCCACTTTCCTCTGAAGGAAGGCAGGTAGATGTGTAATGATTGGCCTCCCACCAGGCCATCCTGAAACCAAGAGAAGAGGATGTTCAATGAAAATCAAAGTGGGGGCACACAGCTTGGTTTAAATCATTGCAGTGAAACACAGGAGACCTAGACCTGCATTCCCTCTGCTCCCTCCCCAATGTAGGCCAGAACAACGGTTACCAAAGTTCTTATTTATAATATTAGGAGCCACATGCCAATGTGATAAGCCAATTGCAGGCATGGAAAAAGTGAGCACATAAAAAAGGGCAAGGAGCTACTTGGAGTGGTGAAAAGGAAGAACACCTGGGAAACAAGAAGGAGAAAGTTAAGACATGCCAAAGAGTCACAGATGTCAGACCAATTTATAGGAGTCAACTGTGACACTTCAGAAAGTTTCTCCCAAACACTCACTGATTGTACAGTCAGACATGGGGCTCTTATTCAGGCCATTCTCTATGAACTAAAATAGAGGTAAAGTCAGGCAGGATATTCAGGAGGAAAGAACCCTTGCTAGGGACTCAAGCCATTTTCCCACCTTCACATCCCCATGTTACAATTTGAGAATATTATTTCCATCAATCAGATACATTCCAAGAGTACAGTGCAACAGACATCAGTTTACAAGTAGTAGATGCAATACAAACCATACTTTTTCTTGTGTTCTGCCTCTGCTTTTGCTGCCTTCTTTTCCTCCATGAGCCTTGCTCTCTTTGCTGCAGCTTCTTGGCGCTTCTTCCTCCGAGCCTCCAGCTCCTCTTCACTCAGCAAGTGCTTCCTCCTGGCTGGCTGTTCCCGAAGGCCTGTGAGAAGGGCCTGGAGAAAGAAAGAGGTATCACAGATACCTCTTGAAACAAACTGCTCATCTTAAAGCCATGCTTGATGCCCTCCTTAACCTACACTCCTTTCCCATTTGTTTACTTGTCCACCACAAGTCTTAATCATCAGAACTCAATTGTCACATAATATGTGGTTTTGTGAGCTGAGTTTATAGAAGTGCCCTCTACAGCATATCTCAGATCTGTTAGCAAAACTGCTGAATTGTCAAGCCCTGATTCCAGAGCCAACTTCAGTATACTGACATCCAAATCTTTTAACATGCCTTCTGCAAGCTGTAGGTAAAGAGAGAAAACTGCCAAGTTTCATTTTCCACAAGCAAATGGGAAGAGCATCATGTTCCTTATCACATCTGCCTTACGTTTGCTTTGTTCCTGAGAGCTCTCCCTTCCTTACTGGTCTCTTCAATCAATGCTTTCTGAAGATCCAAAAGCTGATCAAATGCTTTTTTGTCTTCTTTGCTGGGCTCTTTTGAATAATCTTTGCCTTCATACACATACATGTGATCTTTAAAAAATAATTTAAAATTGTTAGAAGGAACTGAAACCTACTAACAGCTAAAATGTACAGTGAGATTAAAAAAAAATCTGGCTCTTCTGTGACACTGTTCTATCCTCAGCAGAGAAAGACCTTCACTCTCACAATTTTTTAGTATGACCAGAGACAGTATCATGTACAAACAAGAGAATCAAGATTTGCTTCCTCTGACAAAAGCTTTTAATTTAAGACAATTTAAGATAATTTAAGATGTTTAGACTGGCAAGGAAGCTTTCTTCCTATTTCATTTAATTAATTATTTTAAATTGTGGTTCCATCGCTGTTCTCTTTGGTCATTCCATCTCTGCCAGCGGAGAATTCATTCAGCTCTGCTATGTAGTTACAGGCAGCTCTTGAAAAGGGGCAGCAAATTTTTGCTTTTGACTTCCCAAATGAAATGAAAGCACAGAACTCTGGCAGGCCAGGGCTGCTGCTCACCGAGTGAGTTATTTCCTTATACCTATTACACAGTGTGGTACCACTGCCCCTCTTTTAAGTCACCACCAGAAAATACCACTCTTTTTTAACTCTCAGCAAATAATTATTCATTGCTGGCAACTGCTGCTGGATGGACAATAACTGTCCTGCAGAGCCACATTTCAGCTTCAGTCACAAATCTATATTTAAGTGCTACTGTGTACCCAGACAAAAATTCAGTCTTTCTCTGGGAAAGAAGGCACTGGAAGAGGGAAGGATCCTTAGAACTCATTTTCATATAGTATGGGGTTATGAAAAACTAACCACAACAGGGTGACATTTGGATTGGAAAGCAGAGTTCTGAAGACAGAGTAGGTTTGTTTTAGCTCTATAGACACCATGACTCTGCAGTTCTTACCTCACCTTTTGGATTTTCATAGCCAATAATCTTTTATTTGGAGATTAAAAAATGAAACACCTGCTACACAGACTTTCCTTAAGCAACTATTACATCTCCAGAACTGTAGATCTATCTTAATCATTCTCTGGGGAAAAAGCAGTAGCTACAATATGAGTATTTCCCCATTTCTCAGGAATTTCCATCTGAGGTATTAAAATATGAAAAAGAATTCAACTCTCAGCCATCAAAACTGGGCAAGTATTGTTAACATTATCTTACAAACAGGCAAATAAGGCCACAAAAAAAGAACAAAAATACCAATAAAGACTCAGAAATAAAGTCTGTGGATACGCCACAAACAAAATCCAAGCAAATTAATTACAATTCTGCTTTTCTTCTTCCTGCCTGAAAAATGCCACTCCTGCCTGGGAAGCCTTCTTTACCAGCACTCAAGTGACACAGCTATTTAGATTCTTAACTTACTCTCTGTATCCTCCTCTTCATTCTCTTCCTTTTGTGGCAGCACAGTGTCCATTATCCACTGCCCTGCTTTTGTCTCTCCAAGGATGTTTTCCAGCTCCACATCCTGTATAGTACTTCCCTCAGAGGAGAGCAATTTATCCAGGCCAAATTTCAAGATTTCACTCAGCTTTAACAAAGAGAAGGGGAAGTTCAGTATTATTATTATTATCCTCTAATTCCATGTCAATCCCAGTGTCTCGAGCTTCTCAGGCTTAAATGCAAAGGATGTATGAGTGGAGGAACCTAAGCTTTAAGGCTGCCTGTCAAAATACTTATTCTTTAACATGCCCCATTCTCCCAACACCTGATGGGACAAGCCCCAACAACACATCTCCCTCAATCATAACTCATGCAGACTTGAACAGTCGTTTTTCTTCAGGGCTAAATGACAAAATAGCACTGTACTGACTGCATTCAAGCAGTTTTCTTCATAGCCAGAAAGGCCAGGCTTGCTTCTGCCCTCAACCCGTTTAAAACAAAAGCCTAAATACCATAAAAATCCAGGGGGAGAAAAATATCAGCATGGAATTTCCTATGGGCTCAGTTCCACTTCTCCCACAGAAACTTTAATTGCTGAGATACATAAAAATGGGGCAGGGAGGGCAGGCAGAGGGGGAAAGGATACACTAAATGCAAACCTCTCCTAGGTTTAGCTGCACACAGGGGATATATTCCCTTAAATGTCACTTCGCTTGATGTTTTGAAGCCAAGTTCTCAACACAAACCTCAGCTTTCAGGTCAGAATTATAAATCATGCCCTGACTCCTTAGACACTGTATTTGCCAAGAGGCCAAAAGAAGGTTGACTGAGTTTCAGACTAACAGCCAAAAGCTGACTAGTTATCACCTGACTTCTTATCAGCTCTGTTTGTGAGAGAAAAGCACCAGAGACAGATCAGTTTGAGAAACAATGAATCAGCTTCCACTTTTTATAATTTCCACTAATTATAATTAAAAAACAAGTAAGACAAAGAAAGCTTCTGTCTTCCCCTCTTCTCCAAGACAACACACCCTTTTTCCACAATGAACACACTTCAAAATTGCAAAAACTGTCTTCAAACATCAGATGTTGTCTGGACCTGGGATGTCATTTTGGTTCCTACAGAGAAAAGCTGTCACGTCACTGCACAACTGTTTGCACAGGTTCAAATCCGATGTAAACACAGAAACATTCTGGGACATTTCTAAGGTGGCTACCGGAGTCAAATTGAGGATATAACTCTGGTTTACCTGTAACTCTGCTGTTCCCTGAGGCTTGGGTGCTCCCAGAGCAAACTGCCCCCCTTCTACAATGGCACTGGTCAGCCGGAGCTTCGAGGCAGCTCTTCGGTAGATTATTTCTTCAACTGTATCTCGCCCAATCAAACGGATAATTTTTACAGGCCTTGAGAAGTTTACGAAAATTCCTATTACTTACTTTGTTTTGAGGTGCACTAAGGTATTTACTATACCCTCACCCACTCCTTTTGTAGGTAAAGAAGGCAAGAACAAAATGAGCATAAATAACCAGCAGAAATGTGATGCTGACACAATTCTGCTTGACACAGGATAAATGCTCACTGCAAAAGTGCAGGCACCTCCACCCTCCATCTTCTACTCCAAATTTACAAAGTTCCCACCCTGGATACATGACAAGGACAAGACTGTATGAGGCTGCAGTTGGAAAATGAAGGCACAAAATCCTCTCTGCTCCTCTTTGATCTTCAATCTATCCTCATATTTTAACCTTCTATTGCCTATGGAAGGGGAAAGTAATACTGAGAGGCCAAGAGAGTCAGGAACCAAACCACAACTAGTGACATTTCTCACTTGTGCTGCCCAATCCGGTGAGCTCTTGCTATTGCTTGCAAGTCATTTTGTGGGTTAAAATCACTATCAGTAAAAATAACTGTATCTGCTGCCGTCAGATTCATGCCAACTCCACCTACAAACAAAAGAAGAAGGTCAGAAAGTATGTCACCAACAGAAAATAAAGGAGAAGCTGGAGAACTTATGTTGTGCAAAGTTCTGTCAGGTCTGACCAACTGTATCTAATCCAATCCATCTCTCAAACCCAAATCTAAGTCTCATAAGGATTTAAACAGATGGGTAAGCCTTCCATTTCCAGCTTTCTGCAACAGTCCAAAAAAGAAGCTATACAATGCAATGTAATCAAAAAATACAGGGTGTGAGTGAACCAATGCAAAAGGGACTGATCGTCAAGACTGATGAACATAGACGTAATTCTTCTGCTGGCAGGCAGATTATCCCTGCATGGACTGGCTTCCCTGAAGCCCCAAGGGACTGCCCAAGTCATGACTTGGCTACAGCACAGACCCAGCTGTAAATACACCACTGAAACAGTGGAAAACACCAAGCCAAACTATACAATAACCAGAGCCCACGTATTTACATGACTTAAAGGTTTTGAGGTTAGAACTTGGGTTCTCATGAAATAAAAAGATTAAAAAACCCAGTTAATTATACATTTTAAAATACCTCTAGTGTGACCACATTGTGTAGTTAAAGAGGGGACAGCCTGCTGCCTTACATTTGCCCCAGCTCACAACAAGACACCTTCCCTGTAATCAGAATATCCCTGCAAGTGGAGACAGTCATGCACCTGAAAATCTCTGTCCATAATATAACAGCAATGGCAATACTGCTAGCACACCTGCTCCCAGCTGAATACAAGATGCTTTGGCCAGACACAGCAGTGTGCTGTAAAAAACAACCCTAAGTCTGCCTGGCATGGGAGGGAGAGCTCAGGCACTGTGGTGAGAGACACATATACTCCTGACACACATCCAGCATTAGGGTCTTCCCTTCACTATCCCCATGTGCTCCCCTCGGTGCACTGTGGTGCAGGCTCACCATGACAAGTCTAACCAGAAGCCCAAAGGAAGGCTTGGGTCCAGTTTGATGTTTGCGACCAAGCAGTGTGGATTCCTCCTCTGGAGACAAGCAGAAGCCTGGCTCTGTGCTTGTTTGAACAGAGAGACAGGGAGGTTTGAAACTGTGTGGAAGACACAGATCTGCGCAGGGAGTGCAGAGGGGAAGCAGCACAGATGGCAGTCCTATGGAGTTCTCTGCAGCCTCGGGACGGTAAAAGGCTCTCGTTTCAGTCTGTCTGCCAGCTAGAGAGCACGTCCATCTTTAGAAAACTTAAGAAGCAATTCCACCAGCTTACTCAAAGGAAGTCTGTTCCTGCCTAAAGTCTGATGCTTGCAGAAATAAACTGGTAGTGAGATTCCTTAAGCTCAAACTGGCACAGAGACAGGCATTATGGAACTTGGAATAAAATAAACTCAAGAGGCTGCAATATAAAAAGGATCTTGGCATCAGCTGCCAAAAGGAAAGCACAGAAACCAGATGTCCTAGATGAGAGATCCTAGATCCCAAGTTCAGGATGTGTCCTGTCTCCCTCAAAAATCCCCCACATGAGCAGGCTCTGCAGGATTCAGAATTCCCTGAAACCTTGCCAGAGGGAATAAAGTAAGAGTGCAGAAGCAAGATGGGTTGTTTGTCTCTCCTTACTTACCTGCTCTGGTGCTCAACAGGAAGATAAAGATGGGCTGCTGACCAAAGTTCTTGATGGCAAGGTGTCTCTCCTCACCCCTAACAGAGCCGTCCAGCCGCTCGTAGCTGTAGCCTTTCCAAACAAACAGCGTGAATGCTTCTGAAATTTCGCCTTTGCTCTTACCCTCTTACCTCATTCTCTATTGTCTCATTGCCATCCTGAATCTTTTTGCCAAATCCGCCTGACTTGGCTCTCATTTAATTGCCTTAAACGCCTTCATTTTTCCCCAGTTAAACCTCATATAAACTGAGGTAATGACCCTGACGTCCAGATTGACTGTTGGTAAAGAGCAATTTAGCTGAGTCTGAAGCAGAGACTCCTAGCATTTAATTTACTGCTTGGAAACACAACAGGAAAATTCAGAGCCCAAGTAAAAGAACATTAGCACACAGTCCCATTTCAGACTATGCTCTGCTGGCTTTCGGCCCCACAAAGCAGGCCAACAACCATCAGATCCTCCTTATCCAAACTCCCACGGTCTTCAGTGTACTTTGCTGTGAGCAAGCAGTATGGGATATGGCACTACATTTGGCTTTATCCTACTTTATTAGTCGTCCAAAACCATAAACACCAAACAAAAGCCTCTTTCATGGGAAATCCTAAGTAGGCATGGAGCCACGTGGATTGAAACAAAAGAAAATGTCCCAAGAACACATTGCTAACCTTGCCAAAAACGGTCTGATCCAACCTGCCCTCACAGACATGTTGGGGCCCCACTGTCAACAACTGTTTTAATCAAAACTTAATTTCCTGGTATAACTGTAGCTCAGTTTGTGTTTTGTGCTGGACAAGGTGAATCTAGAGCAAGTCTACTGCCTTTACTGCAATGACTTCAGGACACAGGTAGACAATTGAACACAAGTATATAATGAAACACTGCTCCCCTGCCATTTGTTAGCTCCATTTCATCAAGGCACAAAAGATGAAGCTACTTTGAAGAACAACACTTAACTGACAGCTCATTTCAGGACCCTCCCCAGCTCAGAGAGCTGCTGCAGGAATATGGTCCATATCTACTAAGAACCAATAAATAATCACATTCCTTTCTCCATCCCAGGCAGATCAACCACAATCACAGGAACAATATCTGGCAGAGATCATTAGGATAAGCCCCCTCCTATCAAAGTGTGCAGAACATACCTCTGTAGTCCATGTAGTCCTGCAGGATATCGAGCAGTTGAGTCATCTGAGAAAAGAGCAACACACGGTGGCCACTGCAAGAAGAACATGAAACCCTGTGATCCTCACACACTGTGACAGCATTTCACAGCGTGCTGGGGGGTCACAATAGCTTAACCAGTCATTATTAGTCCCTGTTACACAGCAAGGCCTCCCAGAATCACAGCCTGTCCCCGCACCACATTTTCAGGTCCACATCTAAATGCAACCAGTTAAGCTTTATCTGCCATCATCATTTGCCCTGTCCAGAGTGTGGAGTCAGGGAAGTAACAGGGCTCTGGCACAGCTCTGCTGCTGGCTAGATACAAGCTGGTGAGGAGCCAGTCTAAAAGGACCCCCAGCTTCAGCCTAGCATGATGAGGTGTTCTTCACCACGTGACTGCTCTCAAATCACACAGTACAATGCATCTGAAATACTGGGAAAATGTAATATCAGCATCTCTGTGACAGCAGAACATTTCCTCCCGCAGCAAATGGCCTTCAAAGATCAAGCTCTATCAACAAAGGTGTGTTAGAAATCAACTCTCTTCCCTCCCAGTCCCAGGCCTCAGACAGTGCTCTGTTTAAATCAGACTTGACCCTAGAGCAGAACACAGACATTTTCAAGTCCAGAATTTGCACAGGGCTGGTCCTGCGGCAAAGACATTCAATGGAGAGGTAGCCACTCACAAGGTGCTACAATGCAGGACAAAGACAACAAAATCACAGAACTTCACAAGGGTTGTTGAAGCTCTGTTCTTTGGTCTTTGGATTCCAGGTTCTGAACTCACCAGAGCACAACACAAGGGGTTCTGAACATGAATTCCAAAACTTCTGAATTTTCAGCTTATTCTTGGGTTTTTGTTTTTCACGTTTGCCATGGATTGTGCCTCCCAGGCTAACACAGGCATGTTAGCACAAAGGAACTCAACTGAGGCATTAGAAACCACTCTCAGGAAACTCACAATCAGAGTAGATATGCTGAGTACCAAGTCACATGGTTATTATCCCAGGTTCTCAAATATGGCAAATACAAGAGTATGTGAGAAAGTTAGTCAAGTGCTTTGAGAAATGCTTAAAGGGAAGCTACAAAAATCTTAAAGGTTCCTCTACCATCTCCAATACAGCTTTTTTTACTTCTTTCAGGTAGTGAGTGACATGGAATAAATAGGTCAGTGCTTGTGTTGTGATGAATAACTGCTCAATCTATGGCTAAATAAAGTAGTTTGCTTTCCCAGTTTCCTTTTTCTCCCTATGTCAACCCCATCCCAACATGACATACCCAGCATACAAGAATGAAAGGAGTTTATCCAACAAACACATCTTGCCACTGGCTTCAACAATATGGTCTCCAATCTCAAAGGGTTCTGGCTCAACACCTGGAACAGAAAGTAGTTTCAAAAGCAGAGTTAACACCACAGAAATAACAATTCTGTGGCAAACCTCAGTGTGTCTGCACTGTCACTTTTGCTGAGCAGAGCCACACAATGCTTGCTTGAGAAGTGATGGTCCTTTTCCATCTCCAAATGACACCCTCAGTAGTTCACAAAGCATTATGACTTCTTTGTTTAGATGAGAGAAGACATAGAAATAGAAAGCTGCAGTCAGAAACTCAGACTTCACACAGTCTCCTACTTTATTCGTCATTATTGATGAACTGTCATGTGTTGGAACTGGTCACAAACTCACAGCTGCTACTGATTCAAGTACAAGAGTGTTTATTACTTGCTTCTTCTAAGCATTACACTAATAATAGAAAACCACTGTGTAAATCAAGAAAGTTATTTTTTTCTGTTTCAAAAGAGAATAGTGGTTTCCTACCATTGAAGAGGTATGGGTGGGCAACACACTTCCGAAGCTGAATTAAGACATTCTGGAGTGTAACCTTCCTTCCTGTTTCATTTTCAAATGCATCTGGAACAAAGAGCAGAGAAAAAACCAGAGCAGGAAAGCCCATGCTCCATTAATGGCTGTGACTGGGAATGTCTTTGTACTAAGCACTGCTCTGAAGTACACTTCAGCACTGGAGTATTTCTCTCTGTGAATCACATCTGGATTTGAATTTCCCATCTCAAGACTAATACATCTGTTTTCATGGACCAAAAAAATTTCCCTCACACTTTTTGGACAAGCTTTTAGAAATATGACCCTGATAAGCACTGCTTACCAGACTTGTCAGACTCACTGAACTTTCTGGACTCCCTGGAAAAGGTCACTGTAATTTTTCTGAGAGTGAATCATCCAAATAAGTGAAAGAAATTTGGTGCAGCTCATTTGCATTTTCAAAAAAAACCAAACACAGCACAGTCAAGATCTCCTGGGCAACCAGGACATTAAGAAGAGTTGCATTTTTGTGAGGAACAAAAAAAAAACCTGCACGCACATATGCTGACTACAGTAGAAGATGAAGTTTTGGATTTCTGGGTGATGTTCCTGCAAAGTGCTAGAAAGCCCTAGAAGAACAAAGGATCTGCAACTCCCCAGTTTTAATTTCCCTACGACAAATAAGCATTCACAAACCACGTGATGGTAGTGGTTGCACTGTCTACATAACCCTGCAGTTTCCCAAAAACTCCTATCTGCATCCAGTAGGTTGAAATTTGCTTTATGGCATCTGTGCTACTATTAGAAAACTTGCCGAGAACCACAGATCCAAAATTTATTGTACCACCCTTTTGTTTGCATACAAAAACATGCAATAGGAGCAGGCTAACTTTTTGATAAGTATTTTTAATTACTTTAATTGCTTTGAGATTGCCCAAAGCAGATGCTCAAGCTGACCCTTCCTAGCTCGTAATACCTGAGCAATAGATAATACGTATGTCTCTTATTTTGCCACAAGCTAAAACCAAAAATTAAGCAACCCAAATTTGGCATATTTATTCTGTACATATCTGCAGATCAAAGTAACTTCTGCTTCTTTACAACAGAGCATGCATGTACAACAGGAATCAGTTTGTATGTACAACAGGAATTAGTTTTGTTTTTAGAAATAATTTATAGACTTCAAAATGCCCAGTTACCTAGATCTTTTGTCAAAATGGCCTTGTAGTACTTCTTCTGCAGAGCTGACATTCCATGGTACAGAACCACTTCCACCTTCTTTGGCAGCTCTGCAGCCACCTCAGATTTGACTCTCCGAAGCAGAAATGGCTGCAGAAGACTGTGCAATTCTTTGGCTATGCAGAGGCAGGGAGAAAAAAAAAAAAAAAAAACCAAACCAAACCAAACCAAACAAACAAAAAAACCCAAAAAAAACCCCAAAAAAACCCCACAACAAAAAAAACCCCAACAAAAACAGAGGAGAATACTGTGTTAAAGGTAAGGAATTTATACAATACCTTCAGAAATACACTTTCAAAATAAATGTAAAAGGAATCTCACATCTATTAGTGAAATCATTCGAGCCACATTTTACAAACAGAGAAACCAAAACGTAACTGCATACCTGCAACACTTGGGAGCTACATTAAGAAAGCTCTTGCTTTAAAAGTAATCATTGGGTTTTGTGGCTTTGTTTTAAAGCTTGTCACCATTAAAAGAAAGCAAATAAAGAGGACATAACATGGTTGTTTCCTAGTCAAGATAAAAGCTGGCTCTGACTGAAGTACAATGTTGCTTATTACTGACCTGGCTCACTCTCCTTTTCAATAACTTGGTAATACACAACAAACTCTTTCACTTGTTCCCGGGGAAAGATGCCAGGTTCAATAAGGCTGAGTAAGGAATACAGCTCCTCGAGGCTGTTCTGGACCGGCGTGCCTGTGAGTAGCAGGCTGAAGCCTATTGAGAACTGAAAAAAACAGCAATAAAACAAAATTATTAGGAAAAAGTATCTGTAATGAAAAGTTAGTTAATACACAGGTCCACCCACACCACTGTTAAGCTTAACTTAAAAGATGAGTGGCAGCACAGAACTGCTCACAGAATGCTGCAGATGTGCCAAAACTATCCAAACATGAGGTATGATGTGACAGTCAAACAGCTCCAAACTGACTAGGCTGGCACCAGTGCAAGGAATTCAGTGTAAGCAAAATAAGAACAAAGTGCAAAACTGACTCCATTAAAATGCTCAGGTCCATGCAATCTACAGTCTAATACTGCAGACTAGATGTCAGATAAGAGGGATAACTGGAAAATGCAATTGGAATAGGACACTGAAATGAAACTGCATCAGACTAAGCTGCGTTTCTGTTTGCTGGGTAACTGACAAATACAGCAACATTATCAGGTCCATGTTGCTTACAGTAATCCCCTAAAGAGACTTGGGAAATATGTTTACCTTTGGAAAGATACAAATTTCTCTCAAGTTTGGTAATAGAAAATAGGTTAGGAGGAGAGATGAGGGGAAGCACATCTCTTTTTTTGTGATTATAACCAAAGCTCCTGATTTATAGACATCATGGACAATATGTTCGGAATATGCAAGACTTTCAGGAATTCAATAAAATTCAATAACCCCCCCCCTATTTTCCAAGGTGTATTGTAGTTCATTATTGCTGATGTCAGCACACACCAAAAGCTGATGTTTCAATGCCATGACAAGAAGTGCAGCCTTAATTAGGCATTTATGCTGCTCTGGCAGGGTGCTTTGGAAGCTGGAGCAATTCTCCTAATTTCTGTAAACAAGGGTGGCTCCATTAAATGGGACAGTGGAAGTCAGTAGTTCAAGACTTGAGGTCTCATGAGCTAGGCAAGGGTTCCTTCACCTTGCCAGAGCTGGAGATGGTCTCTTGTTGCTTAGGTCAGCCAGACTTTTACTTCTGCAGTAGCACAGCTGTGGTTCAGCACCATGTCTGGCTGTTTTACTTTTGCTCCAACATGGCAAGCCCAAACATGAAGCAGAATGAGAGGGAAGCTCCAAATACTGCCCACTGCCATGTAAAGCCAAGGCCTTTATCTCTCTGCCACTGAATATGGGAATCTTTTCAACAGCTCTGATGGGAACGAGTGATGATTCAGAGCTTAATGCTCTGAACAAACAGAGAATCTGAAAAGGGAAAAGTCTTAAGACACTAGAAGATAGACAAGTTACTTTACCTCAGAAAGTGTCTTGTAAAGCAGAGAATTTTGATTTTTCAGTCTGTGAGCTTCATCTACAACCAAGGCAGCCCAGTTAAAGCTGAACAAGCAAAAAAAACAGCATCTTCGGTTAGGGGCTGACAATTCATTCTTGTAAGTACCAAAAGACTGAAGTAAGTGGTGGCTCCGCTTGGCTCAACTTGAGGTGGGGTCCCACCCCATGAACAACAAGCAAACACCAAAAGTGGGGTGGAATTCACAGGTACTGTTTTTGAAGAGCCAACACAGGTTTTTAACTATAGTCTGGATGAGTTTTTTCTGAAATCAAGACTAACAAAATTCACTTGAATTTCTTGCTTCTCTCCAGCCCTGTTACTATCAGGAAAATTACATAAACACAAGTTCATTGAACATTCAAGGAGGTCTCTGATTTGGAAAAAGAGACATGAAACTAGGCCCTAGCACCTGTGCAAAAACTATCATGAGGCAGTGACAGAAGAGTGATCCCAAGGCTTCTGCAAATCACCCAAGACAGGAGCTTCAATTTATTCTGTGTTCATACAGCTCTATGCAGTGTCCTCTAGCAGGCTGCAGAATCACTGGTGATCCAGTAGATCCACTAGGCTTAATTGAAACTCCACATCTTCTCAACTCTCAGTGTTTGTCCTTATCACTAGGGTTTCAACTTCCACATCAGAGTCATTTCCAGGGGAGGGAAAGCATGAACCTCCATCTTTTCTCAAGCACACACTTCTCTTCCCAGTGGAATACAACATCTGAAATCACAGTGACCTACATTCTTCCTAAAAAGCCTTTTTGTTTGCCTCGATTTCCCTCTCTGCTATATCGGAGAGGTTCTCCATTGCCAGAACAATCAAATGTCATTACTCTTATTCTACGAGCTCAGGAGTTGAATTGCAGAAGGACTCTGCACTGTGAAGCATTGAAGAAGCTCATGTGCAGAGCAGAGTCTGATCCCTCATCTATTCCATTACAGCATGGCTCTTGCGCAACTCATTTGTGCTGTTACACTGCTTGTGAGGAGTAGTGGTGGGGAGACATCTGATAACTCTGACCCACCTTTACAAAGTGCTCCAAATGCTCCCACACAGGACAAGGTACAAACGATTAGCAACCACTTTTTTCGGAAGGAAGACTAAAGGGCAAAACCCTAAATTTGAGTGACATGGCTTTGAGGTTATTTGTTACCTTTAGAAGTAGGAAATTATTCTGGAGCTGACATTTCTGTGATACTAGGGCTGGCTACTTGCTCTCCCTGAGTGCTACATACCTGGGCTACACTTTAAAATAAACAGAATAATATGCAACAATGCAGAACATGATATGAAACTGTAAGGACAATACAGTCCTGGCTACCTTTCATTAGACCTGGTTTCTACCATGATGTGCAGCAGTCTGCTACTTCCAGCAGTGGCCAAGGACAGGTGCTTTGCTGAAAGACAGGAGGGTGCCCACTGTGGGCCTGACTAGTCCTGACAGACACAAAATTATGCTAGTGGGGGCCACTGGATTTCTGCTTCTACAAAGATACTGAGCTATTCATTAAGTAAAGCTGCTCCCAGCATTTGTCACAACACCATTGCAAGGCACTGGCATTACTGCTAAGAAAAAAGGAAAATTCCTCCCCATTTCAAGTGCACACTCCTGTGGAATTCTGCATGACCATGACAGTACCTCCTACAGGCTCAATTTCAGCTGAATAATCAGTCTTTGTAAAAGGCATAATGCTTCATAAGCCCTCCACAGTTCTGACTGGAGGCAATAAACTTCAGGACATGGTATTAGCACATTATCACTGTTGTATAGTGCAGGTCAGTTTCAGTGAATTTTGCAACTAATACCTTTATAACCTGAAGCTCTTGAGGATGTCCTCTGCTGGACTGATACTTAAAGTACTGCTGTAAGTCACTATGTGTCACATTGCTTTCAGTTAACTGGCTTGAAAACTGTTCTTGGGGGAAGTTCACATATATTTTAGCTGACATTAAAGACTGAAAGTTGAAAAAGGCAAAGTTCTAATCACAAGCCAAGAACATCCCTGTCTCTTGTGAAACAGCACAGAATCTTGCACATACAAACATCCACTTAAGAAATCGTTGACAGATATGCAGACTTAAATTTGAAGAAATTAAAACCAGACTCACGACTTTAGAAATGCTGCATCTTTCAGGCAAATCTGCAATGAAAGAAAATGAACTGTGATTATGATTTAAGTAAATACATCAGTTAAGAAATACAGCATTTTTCTGTCTGTTTGCAAACTATGGTGAAATGGAACAGAGTGGAATGAAGGCACTTACTACCTGAGGGAAAAAACATGACAGCTACATGACACCTTCAGCATGTCATGGTTTAACACCACACACCCTCTCACTCACACTCCACCCAGGGAGAGGGGGGAAGAGAACTGGAAGGGTAAAAGTGAGAAAACTTGTGGGCTGACAAGGCATGAACTGGGTGGTACAGAGGAATCAAAAAGGCAAGGAAAACTTAAGCCCCCCTTTCAAGTGACAAAGACATCACGTACCTCGTACGTTGTCAGGAGGGCATGGAAGTGAGAGTCCTCTTTCAGATTCTCCTGCAGTTTGGGTCGCTCTTCCTTGCTGCCTACATATGTCATGAAAGAAAGACCTGGAGCTAACCTGTTGTTAAGAGACAGACAGAGCAAAAGCAGTGAGCCAAGCTAAGTCTTGTCATGTGTTTATGACCCTGGACCCCATTATCAAACACAGCCACTGCACCGATGATGAGAATTCCTATCCAAACACTCTACACTCCTGTGAGATGTGTCTGGATCTCAGCTTTTGAATCTCACTCCTTCATAATTTTCACCTCAGGCTGGCACTTCAGCTGTTGGCTCTGGTTTGGACAAGACCTAAATAAACCTGCATTCTTCTAGGTGTAAGAGTCCAAGGCAGATGATTGAAAACCAGTCTCATGACCTAACTGCTATTCTGAACAAAAAAAAGTTCCTAAGAAGCAGGTGAATGAATACAGTTGGCCCAGATGAGGCCAAAGAATTGGCCTGAATCATACTAAAATAAAGACAAAAATGTCTGCAGGAAAGAGGCCCAAGTCAGGGCCTCAAAAATATATTCTCTCAGTCAAAAAGCAGATAAAATCACTTCCAATTGCTGGGACCATAAAATTCTTCCTCATTTAATCCCACCACTGTTATTTACCTAATATTCCTTCTGGAAAGCTTCACTGCTGATCTATGAAGGAATGCACTTTCTCCCAACTATGAAGTCTATCCAAATCAGGCCAGCTCACTTCAGAATGGAACCTGGATGACTTCAAATGCTGAGAGACAGCATCAGCCAATGGCCACACAGACAGACTTCTGTTCTAACCTTTAACTTCTGTCCCTTCCTCTTCAAACGAGTCTGTGGGCTACAGACCACAAATGTACATGTTTCAGGCACAGCAGACACATCATCAGCACAGTCACCCCAGTGAGGATGGGCTGCATGCACAGGTGTGATGTATTTTATGTGCATATGTGAGCATGCCCCCCAACTTGGGTCTTACCTTTTATTATGAAGATTCCTGGCTGTCTTCAGCAGATTTTGCCTAAGAGAGGCTGAGCACGGAGGGTTACAAATCAATAAAAAGCAAGGAGCTAGTGGAGGCATTTGGGCTGAAAGTCAGCCAATAATATAGGATGGATGGATTCATGTATACCACAGCATTGTAAAGACTATGCATTAACTGCATAGTCTGCATTGATTTGTTGGTTTAGTAGCAGCTTCCCTTTCTACTTTTTATCCCTTTGAAAGGATAAAAAGAAAGTGTTGGTGTGAGCACATTTGAAAACAATCTTTCCAATCTTGCAAGTTGCAAACTTTGCAATTGCAAGTCTGAGCAATAATATAGTAAGCCAGACAACTGTTGAAACTTACCTCTCCAGCTCTTCCTTCCAGTTGCTCAGAACTGACAGAGGACAAAGTATCAGAAATCTCTCTTTGTTGGATAATTTTTTTGTCAAATAAAGAAGTAGAGAAATGGTCTAAAAAGCAAGGAAAATATTTTTTCTATAACAAGGGAAGAGTTCAATCCAATAGCCTGCCTGGTCCTACATAAGCTGTAGCTTTGCAGCTAGTTTCCATAGGTTCCTTATCACAAATCAGAGTTAACAGAATATCAAGTGGGATACAGACAAAAAGGCTTAGATCCTAAAACATTACCTCAATATATTGAAGCCCCTTTCCAAAGGCTTTTCTTGCACAGTCACAAACCAGATCTACCATGCATCACTTTCTAAAACTATTTGTAATTTAAGACCTATTGAATAAAATCAGCTGATCCAAAGCACAAACAGTCATTTTCCAACAAAACTGAAACCCACTGAAAAACTTAAAAAAAATTAAACAAACCTCTGAAAAAATTAGACCTATAAATTTTAATCCATGTGTTGACACACACAAAAATCCCCTTGGTGTAAGTGCATCAAAAGGACATTATTTTCCCTGTACTGGCTGTGTATTGTGCCTTCAACTCTGCACATTATGAATTATGCATTAAGGTGTTTGGATAAAATGGCCACTCATCTTTTTACAAAACCCTGAAACCTATTTTGAGTTACACAGGACTTAACTCAGGATTTAAGTGGTTAAGGACTGAAAGAGACAACAAGCTCTCACTTGAGTATGGAATTCTGAAGGGGTGGGGGGGAACCATTAGGGTACTTTTTCTTTTCCACTCTGCAGAAACACTGGGCTAAAAACCTGAAAATTTAAGCAAGGATCATTTTCCAGAAGAAGAAGACACACCTGACAAGTCTTCCCAAGGCCCATCTCATCACCCAGGATACAGCCATGCTGGACTCCACAGCATTGCACCAGCCAGTTTACGCCTTCTAATTGATAGGGACGAAGTTTAATGCCTGAGAATAAAAGTGATTTGTCACACTTACAGTCACCCAATGCACTCTCTACACACTTACACTAGAAACAGGTCCTGCCCAGAACAGGCCTTTCCAAACATCTGCCTTATAGAAAAAGCACAGCAGCCTTTAGCAGAAGCTGGTTTACCCTCCTGGACAGCAAAGACCCCAATGTTACAGCAATTCCATTAAATTAAAGCATATTCAGAAACTTACACACACAAAAATGCCCTGAGCCATTGCAACTGACTGTACAAGGAGCCTGATCTAATAATAAAGCTGGTACTTTGCATTCCTAAAAGACAGCTTAATTTTCAGCTTGAGTCACTTTTTTAAATATGTAAGTACTAGAGCCAAGGACATGCTTTAGGCTACCTGAAAAGTTTGTCACAGACTATTATTGTATAATAATAATTTCTCAACAAGGTGTTTTCCAGATTTTCTGCACTTAAAGCTAAGGCAGACCTCCACTACAGGCCACTGTGACTACTACCACCATTGCAATCCTTATGGGGCACAGTATGTCAAAATGAATACGAAACAAGTCACATAGGAGTTGGTAAGACCTTTCCTTGTACTTGGACTCAAGTGCTGTCTATTGTGGCATTGCTGCCCTCTCTTCCCTGGCAAAATGTGCACACTGAGTGCATGAAGTAGCTCACCAGCCTGCAGTATACACAAACCCAAACCAGCCCGGAGACTGAGGTCAGGACTTCCAGCAGCTAAGGAAAATGTGTGGGCAGGATGGATTGCCCTGGCCTTCCCCTTTAATATCACCCTCCAGGCAGTGGAAAGCACTTTAATTCACGCTCAACATCAGCCCATTTCAAGGCCACTGAACAGGCCAACCCTTGCTCATGTCCAGAAGCACAGAGCTGTCTGAGGCTGTGCTGAGGCACTAGGGGGGTTAAAGCCAGGCTCAGCCCTGGCCCAAACACGCACCTAACCACAAAGCCAAGGACAGGGGCTGCGGCATCTAGGAAAGGCTTGCACAGAGTGGCGAGCATGGCTGCAATGCCATCTCTGCACCAACTGCAGCTCACTTTGACAGGCTTGGGAGCCACTTTATTTGTGGCTTTATTTATTTCCGGCCTGAGGGCTCTTAGTACAGAGCCCAGACAACTACAGCTGAGAAAACTGGGGTTGTCCAGCCTGGAAAAGAGAAGGCTTCCGGGTGACCTCATTGAGGCCTTTCAGTACCTGAAGGGAACTTACAGGAAAGATGGGGCAAGACTATTTACAGGAGCCTGCAGTGACAGGACAAGAGAGAACGTGTTCAAATTGAAAGAGAGTATATTTAAATTAAATATTAGGAAAAAATTCTTTACTGTGAGGATGGTGAGCCACTGGAACAGGTTGCCCAGGGAAGTTGTGGATGTCCCATCCCTCGAGGTGTTCAAGGCCTAGTCAGACGGGGCTTTGGGCAACCTGGACTAGAAGGAGGCGTCCCTGCCCATGGCAAGGGGGTTGGAACTGGATAATCTTCAAGGTCCCCTTCCAGCCCAAGCCATTCTATGAGCTGGGCAGCACCAGGCAGCGCGGGGCCCCTCCACCGCCTCCCGCCATCTCTGCCAGCACCCACACCCCTAAGGCTCCCTGCCGACCCTTTCCCCGGGCTCCCCGCTGACCTGTCAGCCCCCACCGCTGCACGTCCGCCTCCTG
>VXAX01006474.1:154764-189297 GCA_013399835.1 Leptocoma aspasia
GGGGGGTCCGGAGGGAGCGGGGCTCGGCGGGGGAGTTGTGGCTCTCTGCGTGCCCTCGGGTTCACCCGGCCCCACAGGTGGGATGCCGCGGGCACTGGGAGCGCCGGCCTCTGGCTGAGGGGGTCCTGTGTGTCTTCGGGTGTGGAGAGCCCAAAGGTGACGCCAAACTCGAAATACAGCTGCCAGCAGCTTTCCTTGGACGTCAAAGGACTTGGGTCCCTCAGCCCTCTTAGGGGCGTTCCAGCAGGGTGCTGAAGGCAGCTGTGCCCTCGGGTGGGCTCTGGCGTGTTCGGGAGCCTGCGGGCTGATCCCGCGGTGGCGCTGGGATCGCTCGGTGTCAGGATGCAGGGGGGACAAAAGCCTGCATCCCCGGGGCACTGCCCACCTCCAGCTTTTGCTGGAAGCAGCTGGGTCTGATTGCTCCTGCTGTTGCTTGGCCTTTCCTTTTGAGCGAGATAGGCACTAAAGTTTCTTTTCAGCCGTGTCGCCTGTTACGAAGCTTGGTGTCGGGCTGGGCCTGGAGTGAAACAGCTCGATGGGCTGTGTTTATTTGTGAGAATACCTTAGGAGTGGCTTTCTGTCAAGCTGTAACAACCAGAGTACCTTGTTATCTTTTGCTTTGTGGCTGCTTCTGGTGCTTGGCGAAGGGCTTCTTTCCTATGCCGAGATCTCTCTTGGAAGGGGAATGTGGGATTCTCAGTCTACGGGATTGTGCTGTGTTAATTAGATGTAGATTAGGAGATTTTGTATTTTCAAAAAGGTGCTGTAATTCTTATGCAATGTGTGAGGTAACATGCCGCTTTGTGGGACTAGCAGTGTGAGTCTTGCCTCAGACTTGTACTGTATTTGTACATCTCACAACGTGTTTCAGAAGTCCATTATTAAGATACTAAGACAGGCCAGGACAAGGCTGGTCTCTTTGGGACTGCTGATGCTGGGAGCCAGGGTATGAAAGAGTATTTTCTGCTCTCTGCTATCACAGAGTCTCTGAACTTCTCACACTTTTCCAAGTTGGCTTGTGTTACTGCAGGAGCTGGTTGGGAGATGGGAAGGGTCCTAATAGTAAATAAAATAATAAGCTCCTGCCTTATCCAGTGTTTGCATAATCTGTGGAACATGAAGAAAATAACGGATGGGAGCTATATAGATGCTTCTTAAAAGTGTTGCAGGTGCAGGCTTTCTGTGTGAGTCAGGGAAAGACAAAGGCAGAAGAATCAGAAGAATACTCTTTTTATAATTATATAAATATGAGAGGTGGGGGGAAAGCATTTCAGGCCATTTTTGTGGTGTAAAATACAAGTGTTTGTGCTGTTTCTTTACTGCATAGCATTGTATGCTCTCTAGGGTGCTCTGAGCCTGCAGCAGTCGTGAGCATATTCAACATTCCCTGGCTAGTGAAAGAAGGTGTTCAGGTCAAAGTTGCTGCAAACCCACATTTTTGCTTGCTTTTTTCCTAGGCTTTTGGGCAGATCTGCTTACTGCCGTTCTTAGTGAGGTAAGCGTGGGGACTTTTCTCCCACTCTGAGTTTCTTTTATTTCTTCTTTTAGGTTTAAGGTACTTGCATTGCACATTGCTTGTGGGTTATCTGAAATTGTATTTTTTAAAAAGAAAAGCTGCATAATTTCATTGGAGAGTGAGTAAGATTATTTCATAGATGTTTGCTAGATTATTTTTTAACTACTGTCATTTGAATGGGTCTCTATGAGAAGAAATTAACCTTTTTTCACACTCAGGCAGAGTGCAGAAGAGTGCAGAAAAACTTTTCCAAAGCGCTTTTCTTTTTGCCTTTTGTTTGCCTTTATGTCTCTTTGCCTTTGCTCTTTTGTTAAAGGACAACCTTTTTTTTTTTTTTTTTCCAAAGCTGGTGGATGTGCAAATATGCTGTTCTTATCACTGATAGGGTTAAAAGAATAGTAGTAGTGGGGAAGTGAGGCCAGACATAAAGTTCAGAGGTTTTGGTAAGTTCTTTCTAATTATGTTCTCTATTTTAGGTCAGTCTTTATTCTTTCTCTCACATGTGTTTTTGTTCAGAAACTGATTCAGAAATCAGAAACTAATTTCAAGTGTACATTGCACAGGGAGACACTTGAGTAAGAGGTTCAGGAACCTCTTCATGCTTTTTTTCATATAGTTTGCCCATCATTTGAAGGGTCATCTGTGCAAATCCCAGGACACTGGGATTTTTACTTGGGATGTGGGCTTTTTGAGCAAATTAAACCCAGACAAGTGTCACTGCTGTTACACCTGATCATTCCTGCATATCTGTGACAGGATTTTGATTTCCTTGCTTTATGTGGTTCAGGCTATGGATTTGTGCTGCAATCCCAGTTGTATTTGATTGCAAACAAATTACGTTGAAGCAGGGCATGGAAAAGTCTGAAGAGGTGCTTGTTTTAACAGGATTAGTGGTTGAATATATGGCTTACACTACTTTCTCCTTTTATTTTCTTCTCCATTTCTGTCTTGTTTGGTCTGTGCATGAGAGGTCTAATTAAAGTGAATCAAAAACTTCCACCATTTCTTTCTCAGCTCGGGTTTACAGAGACTGGCCTTATGTCAAGAGGTAGGAGGCTTTGTTAAGCAGGCAGAATAGATTTGATGCTGCCTTTAGGAAATATGTGAGAGAGATTAGCTTGTAACTGTTGCAACTCCCTGCTGTGAAAGCAGATTGCTAAAACAAAATGTTCTTTGGTAAGGTTCCTTCTGAACAGTCTGAAAAATTAGTCATAGTCGAGGTTGAAAACTCCAGCAGTGACTCTCTCTTATTCAGAATGAACAACTTCTCGCTTATGCGTTCCCTTGACATTCATGAAGATCCCACGTTTATCCCGGAGGTTGCTGCGGGGGTTACAGAAGACAAGTCCGAGGCTACAAGCCCTTCAGATGTTATCAAGCAGCTGACAGATGCAAGGTCAGTATGTGATGTGTAAGAGAGAAGTGGAAGAACACACGTGCTGGCACTGTTACTTTAGTGGGAAGCTGTCATTGTCAGCAATTTAGATTGAATTCTTGTTCCCATGCCCAGCCACTTCACAAAACAAATAGCGCTGTCAGTCATCTTGCCTTTCGTAACTTTTAAATCCTTAGTAATTACAAGCAGTGTGAAAGGGAGAAGCTTAAGGGAGTCTGCCTATTGGGGAGAGACCAAATTCTGCCCTTAGAAGGGCTCTGGTTGCACTATTAGAGCAGGTACACTTAGTGTTTGGCTAGTCAGTAAACAGATTCCTCTAAGTGACTTTACAGAAATGCTGTTTCTAGCCTGCAGGGATTCTCAAAGAGAACACCAGGTTTGCTTGGAGGAGAGAAGGAACACAGGTTTTAAATAAAATGATGCACAAGAAATTAGCTTTGTTAGTGATGAGAAATGGTCTACTGCTTATGTGCTAGAGCCACTGACTTTGTGTTGAAGCCGTTTGCTTGTGTGTATCCTTGTGTGGGCTGCATGGTGCCTTTTCCCACTCCTGCACTACACACCCAGATGTGCTGCTGGCTGTCTCTGGATTGAATTTTTGACAGAGGTCCTGGGAGTAGGTTCACAAGTATATTCCAGCTAGGCTATAATGTTGTAGTGGTGAGTAGCAAATGTAAATCTGGAATGCATTTTGAACAGTTTAATGACTGCTGTATTTCAGTAGGAATATGAAGAAACCAGAACATACTGGCAAAACTGATCCCTTATTTCTGTGGCATCCATAGTGTACCTGTTGCCTGGCTTGTGTGCAGGGAGTCTGACAGAGTGTGAGCTGCAATGCAGGGGCTGGCAATCCACATGGTTTGCTGTGAGTGATGCCCAAATCTGCATTGAACAGTCATGCTGAAGTCTACAGGTCTAAACAAACCCGGCTTTGGTGGCTCACAGTTGCCTCTTTTAATCCTTTCTTTTGCAGGTCTGATTCTGCTAGGAATGGGTTTAGCTTCAAAGGGATCAAAGACTATCTGGAATGCTACCGGTAGGTGAAATTATGGTCTGGAAACAACCTGTCCCGCATGTTCCACTGCTGTGGGCTGCCACTGTTCCACAGGCCCTCAGGCATCTCTTTGTTAGCATTGTCCTTGAGGTGCCATTGTTTATCATCACTTCCTGCTGTTCTTTCCATTTTGTAGAATATCAAAGGAAAGTCAGCTGGGAGAGCTGGCACAACTTCACAAGCCCTGCAAGGATATTTAAATGCCCTTTTCTTTGGCTTATTGTCAGTCTTGTCTGATAGAGATTTCTACACATCTTGTTTGCTCAAACGCAAGTGAGAAGTTGATGAAAGTTGATCTGTATTATGCAAGTTGTGCGTACTGTGGGTCTCTGATGAATCCCTTGGTTCCCCAGCTCCTTGTGCTTCTCTGAGCATGACACCTGCTTTCACCCAGTAAATGTGTCCAGCTTGGAAAGACCTGAAAACAACCCCTGACTCTGGGGTTCGTGAGCTGTTGGCTGCCTGGTAATCCTAGTTGACTCTGGGACATGTGCCAGAAGTGGAGTCCTTGGACAAATATTCTTGCACCCCTAGAACTTGTTCCTCAAGGGCCACCTCTGCCTGCAGGCTGTGGCATTGAGCAAGGGCTGACACTGCAGTCTGGTGTTACAAGTGCATCTTGGCCACGAGACTCTTGTGTCAGCCAGAGATGGTGTGTTTGTGGTGTAACACAGCCTTTGCCAGGAGGGAGGGGAGGTTTATTAAAGGTGGGTTATGACAGTACTGCTGGCAGCCCCTTCTCTGTAATGGGAGGCCTGCATAAAGGGGTTTGACCTCTTGGTCTTAGCTCATTATACTGGCAGTTTCGTAGCTTCCAACCTTTCAGGAGCTTGAAGACTCTCAGTATATCTGTCGCCTATTTGTCCCTGTTTATCTGTCTGTTGGTTCAGGAATATTTGGGTAACTCTTCTAGCTGTTGCCCCTCCTCTAAGGAGCATTCTGTGTAGGCAAATTCTCACTTTAAGGAAAAGAATCTCCTGTCTTGATGGTGGCAGCAGTGTTCAGATCATCACCACACAGAGATTCTTACCTAATTCTTGCTTAAAGCTGTGGCAGCTGCCATCTTGCTGCATGAGAGACAAACCCTGTGAGTTGATGTGTAAGGGGAGTTCTTGTAACAAACTTCCACCTTCTCCTGTCCCGTAGGAGTGGGAAGCTGACACCATCCCAGGTAGCCAAGAACATCATTGCCATGTTGGAGGACTGCGACAAATCCACGCCGCCACTCAGAGCCATAGTGCAGTGGGACCAGGAGCAAATAATGCTGGTAATGTCTGCCTCTGGTAGGAAAGGGGTCTCTGCCACCCCAAGGGCAGTAGCATCCATTAGAAGAGCCAATATGCACTGAAAAATAAGTACGTTTTTTCTTCCTCTGTGTTTAGAGGACTACAAACAAGTTTGCTTTTTTCCTGCAAAGAGAGGTAGCATTAAAGCAATCTCTTTCCTGCTGGATGACTGTTTATAATAGGACTTCTGTGCTTATGTGGCTTCCATTAGTGTAGATGGTTCCAAGTTGTAGTTTCCCACCTTCCATATGGTGGAAGAAGAAAACTTTGACAGACTGGCCAAGAAAGCCATTTTTTATATCCATTCCAATACTGGTGATGACCTTCAGCTCAGCTAAATATATATAACATATGCTTTATGCTTTTTCTTTTTCTCTGTGCAGATGGCTGAGGCCTCCACTACTCGTTACAGGAATAAGTGTACCCTGTCTTGTCTGGATGGCATCCCAGTGTGCCTGAAAGAAGAGTTCAAAGTGGTGAGTTTCCTTGTCTAGCTGCCAGTTCCTGCTGCAGGTGGTTAACCTGGACAACTCACTGTGACAAGGTTTTAGGACCAATTTCTCAGCAGAAGCCTGAGAATGTGTTTGTAATGAGGGGTTGTATGTGGGTTTGTAGTGAGTAGGATTAACAAGTTTTGCAGGGTGAAGACAGATCTTGCATACAGCAGGCGTGTTCCATATCTTGTACTGATCTCTTTAATCTACAGGGAGTAGAGGGTGGGTGTGGGAAACAGTCTCTTATGATGAAATGAGAATGTATAAAAGCACCTGTACAGTGGGTGTAACTTGTCTGTATTTCCCAGGCACTGACTGCTCCACTGGGGAAGCATCCCTCTTTCCTTACCTTAAAATACACGTACCAGAAATACACAGGTTCCTTTGAAAATCCCTACTGACAAAGATTTTTACCTGTGGTCTAACAACAGCTAGCAGTAAATACTTGTGGCAGTGCCATCAGGCTGTTGTAGGCTCTGCAGAGACCTACCCCTATGGTGGGAGTCCTGTTTATGTACAGATTCCTCTGTTGCTGCCTCCAAGTAAAGGGTACTTAGCGTATCCTGAAAATAAGCCCGTCTGTTATTTTGGCATTCGACTAATCTTGATGCCATGCTTCAAAGCATGCAGATCTGAAATGTTGTAGCTCTGTCCATAGGAAGATGGAACATAGAGCTGTGTGCTGTGGGGCCAAGGTGATCTTCAGCCTCTGGGCATAGCAATTGCATTGCTTCAGGGAGGCAGGCTTTGACCATCTACACGTCTCTGCTCTTCTGCATCATGGTGTGAAAAAAACTTCTCTGCATGGGAGAAGGACCAAATATTGAAAGGTTAAGTGTCCCTCCTGACACCTAACCTTGTAGCAAACTCCCACCTTCTCCTGTCCTGTAGGAGTGGGAAGAGACCAACACAGGATAAGTTGAAGAGTGGTGCTCCCTAGCCCTTGCTTACCTCCATGGGTCCTAGTGTCTGGGGTCTGTTGTGATGTTGAAGGAGCGTGTGCTTCTTTGCCAGGGTTTTAGAATGAATAATCAGGTGTCTTCTTGCTAAGGTACCTTACCATCACCGAGTGGGAACAGTGTATCTTGGGACACAGCCAGAAACAGAAGATGCTACTGTGGCCAAGAAGCTGCGAGAGGCTGGGGCTATCATTATTGGGGTCTCAAACATGCATGAACTAGGGACTGGAACAACTGGATGCAACCCTAATAGGTAAAAATCCCTTTCTTCTCTCTTCTCCCAGTCTAGAAATACCTATGACTGTCCAGAACTCACAGGGAAGGGTACAAAAATAAAGGGAAGCATGACAGAACGCTGGGGTATGAAAACCTAGTACTGTAGATTTGAGGGTTAGAGTAGCTGTGGAAGCCTGAAGGCTCTTGAAATCAAAGGGAGGAGAGGCTCCAAGTGTTGTCTGCTGAGTAAGGAACTTGGTTTGTCAGACTTTACAGGCCTGGAGGTGTGAATGTTTATAGGATGAGTAGTAGACAAAAGCTGTGACAGAAAACAAATAGTCATGTAATGCTCAGCCTCAGTGGTGGCTGAAGGCCTAGAACATTGAGAAAAAGGTACAGTCATCTCAGAAGATAGGGGTTTGACTTCCTAGCTAAAACAGGTTCACTGAATTTGCTTTACTATGGTGAATTCTCCAGCTATAGCTAAGCTGAGAACTCAGCTCCAGAGCAGTGGTGCTCACAGCCTTGATAAGCCTTGTGTAGAGCCACACTTGGTGCATGTGCAGCTGGGTGGAACTAGGGCTCCCCCTTGGCTGCAACAGCATGCCAGCATTTCCAGCATTTCCTCACCATGGGAGGGCAGCTGGATACCCAGCGGCTTGGCAGGGCTCTGCTGGCTGGGGCTGTGGTCTGGCTGGAGACGTGGAGAGCTGCTGCTTGGGGATAAAGGGCAGAGCTGACTTGCTTGTCTGTAAGGATTGCTGGCCACCAACTGCTGCACCTTTTAGAATTGCATCATGCACTGTGGCAGGCAGTAATGGCACGGTGCCATTGCCAACAGAAGAGCTGAAGCGGCATCTCTTCTCTTGCTTTGGGCCTCTTTTGGATGGGCTGCTTATGCTCACAGGAGATTAGGCTCTGAGGCAGAAGTCTTCTTTGCATCCTGTTTTCTAGGGACATGGTACTTTCTGAGATTAAATGGCATCTCTTTACCAAGAGATCAGAATCCCTGAGCTGTGTTTCTGGATCTTTTCCTGACCCGAGTGCATAGAGTCCTCCTAAGAAAAGGTTAAAAAATCTTTGTTTGCTTCAGGTACCACAAGATCCCTAGGAATCCCTACAATCCTAACCACTTCACAGGTGGGAGCTCCAGTGGGTCAGCAGCAGCTGTAGCAGCAGGTAGGTGGTCCTAAATGGAGTTGGTGGGAGGAATGTCCTGAGCCAGAGTACCTCAGGCATTTCATTTTTATGGGGGGTTTAGGTTTAGTAGCTGGAGGGAACTTCTAGCTAAACAGAGAGCTCTGTGTGCTGTCTTGGATACAGCTGCTGGTAGAATGGACAGGGCAATGTGATGTGTCTCTGATCACAGGCCAATGTGTGGTTTTTTTGTAGGTCTCTGCCCCGTGGCTATTGGCACAGATGGAGGAGGCTCTGTGAGGATTCCTGCTTCATTCTGTGGTGTGGTGGGGCTGAAAGGTAGAGCCCTTTAATCATGGAGGGGTGTGTGTTTGTCTTGTTTGCTGTTCCAGATAGAATGCCACAAACAAGTCAGACACTTAATAATTCCTGTGAAGTAAAATTTGACCAGAGAAACTCTGAAATATAACACCCTGAGAGTCATGAGGGTTAGACTGGCAGTGTGGAAGTATTCTCTACTCTCTGTTGAGCAGATGTTCAAAAAACCTAACTTACATATGTCAAATACTAAACAAAATATGCGTGCTGCTTTTCCTTTCTACCCTTTCCTTTCTACCTTTCATCTGAGACCAGATACTCAGCCACTACTCTCTTTCTATCCTTCACATGTGGTCAACTCAACAAATCTTAATTCATCTGAGAAAGATGATGATGATGACAAAATGCAACTGGTCAGAAAGGTGATATGATTACTTGCAGAAGACAGCTGGTGTTAGGCATGAAGTCTCACCAATCAAGTGGGTGAGACCTCCCATGGGATGCTGCCTCCTGCTGTTGATAATCCTGCTCCTGCCTCTCCATCTTCCACACCACAAATGCTGCTTCTGCATATTTAAATACAAATATTCCAAAATGTCCCTGCACATATTCCCCCTCAAGGAAATAATTTCTATGGGGGGAGACCAATTTCACTATTCACATGTTTCACTGATGAGACAGATCGGGGTCAGCAGGAAAGGGTACTGAAGGATGAGAGACTGGGCTCTGAAACAGCAGACATAAAAGTGACTGCCAGGGGTTTGTTGTTTACCCTGGGTGCACCAGAGCCATCTAGGTGGCTCTTCCCAGTGACTGCTGATACCCAGCTAAGTCCCATTTCTTGTTCTCCAGGTACATTTGGGCGCATCAGTTGTCATGGCAGCTTGCCACTCTCCTACTCCACAGTCAGCGTAGGTAAGAGGACTTGTGCTCCAGGGACCTTGCTGTGTGCTGCTCTCTCTCACAGGGGAGGCAATCTCTGCCTAGAAAAGACCTGGGGAGGAAGGTACTATTTACCTCTTGCCACTTTTTTATAACTGGTCTCCTTTACAGGCCCTATCTGTACATCAGTGGCAGATGCAGCCATTGTTTACAGTATCCTTGCTGAGCCAGATCTGCTCTATCCATATGGTAGGTGAGCCCTCTCCCTCGCTGAGCCCAGATGCTCTCCCTTCCAAGAGGCATTCTAGAATAAAAGGAGAAACTCTTCTTTGTTCCCTGCAGGACTAAAACAGCCCAAAGCAACCCTATCTGATATGTGCACTCCTGACCTGAAAGGCTTAAAACTGGGAGTGGACTGGACATTTTTTAAGGTAACTGGTTTATCTCTATCTTTCTGCTGCTTTCCAAAATAAGATTTTAAAGGAGCCCAGTGCATTCATTGTTCTTTTGCCTGTCATCATTAAAGCTTCTCATATTTAGTCCTGTAGTTGGAAGATAATACAGCCTGTGTGAAAACATCAACATGGAGATATTTTTTCCTAAGGCAGCCTTTTGAGTAAGAGTCTGTTGGAGGCATGAGGAAAGGTAATGACTGCTGCTGATTCTATTGGAAGCAAGGCTTCTGAACTGATTACAAAAGGCAGTTAGTTGAAAATTAAATGAGGAAAAGGAGTGTATCCACTTGGTGACAGTGCTGTAGCTGCTGAGTGTTATTTCATTAGTCCAATGTAGAAATCGGGCTTGCAAGCTAGAACTGCTTGTAAACCATAATGCAGCCCAGAAATATGCTCAGGATTTCTTTCTGGAGGTACAAAAAAGACTCATACTCGCTCTGGCACAGTGCAGACAAGGAATATTCTCTGCTCTGGAAAAGGTGACCTTTCCTTTTCATTAGGGGTGTGACCTTCAAGCTGTTCTCTTGCAGCGTGTGAGCTAATTCTTGTAGGACTGTGTGTCACTGCTGTTAGGGACAGGAACAAAGAAAGCACCATGAGGACTGAAATCCTGGTGAGTGTGCTCATGAAGAGGAGGAGACCAATTATTAAAGTTACTAAAGTTCTTGCCTCTTATTCTTTAGGCATGTGATGCTGAAGTCCTGTCTGCCTGTGAGAAAGGTAAAGAGGGAAAGTCTGTAAATCTCTTATTGTGCCTGATGTTATGGTGTCACTTGGTGCTCCTCTTATATATGCATTAAATAGCTCTTGCCTGAAGTCCTTAAAGGCAGTTGCTTAAAGGGGTCTGGCTGGATAAACAGCAGTAACTTTGTATTGGGGAAGCCCCCCTGACTGCTGAGGGTTAAAAAGCTCAGCAGTTGTAGGCTTGTCAGATTACAATGGAAGAATGCAGTCCAGTGTGCTCAGCCTCTCTGTGTGTATAAAGACAGATCTGTGCTTGGTAATACTTACTCAGCAAGCTTTAATGGTAAAAGACTTCTAAGGGAAGGCCTTGTTTCACAACATAATGCTCAGTAGTAATACAGTGCTAGGTCTTTGTGATATATCCAGTCCTCTGGTATTTCCTTGAAATCAGCCAAGTGGTGCCTTTATGGTGCCTTTGTCAGAGTTTAGACTAAGCAAAATTGAGCCTGGTGAGTACTTGGGGGTGGGGGAGAACCTCTGCAATGCCTGGTATAGTAGTTGCATTGGAGCTGAGTATTCAGGCTTTGCCTGGATTTTCTTCATCCTCCTTATTTCCACAAACACACTTCTACATTTATAGAGTTTTCATAGGAGAGATGGACCATAGCAAAGCTTGGGTATTTATGAAGAAGCTGGGGTCACAGACAGAAGAGGATTCTTTTCAGACTGCAGAAGATTCACTTTTCCCAAAGTCTTGGTGTTCAGCCTTGTTGAAATGCATCAAGATTTAGTGGCCCTGTATTGTTAGCCTGGTCTCTTGAGTATTCCCTGGTTCCTTTACCATTATGGTTCAGAAGAGGTTTTGAATGGGAATCTCTTGATGCTAAATAATCACTTCATGCTGTTGGAACACTGGTCATGTGAAGTGCTCAGGGAAACATAGTCAGTCCTTTTACTCTTTGGCTTAACTGGGAGGCTAGAGGGGTGAGGTGAATTTGCCTGAAATCCAGCAGGTAAGTTAGGAACCTGCCTGCAAGCCCCTGCCCTGTTGGAATACTGAGATGTAGTTAGGTTGAAAGCATTTCCCTAGGGGAAGCAGCTGCAGCCGTGCATGCCATGCGGTGCACTGGAGATGCTTGCCCTGCAATGGTGTATGGGGTCTCTCACTCTGCAGGGGTTGGGGGTTTGCAGCCTTTCTGTGAAGTCTGGTGAACTCAGGGATGCTGTCTGTGCTTTACCTGTCCTGTACACAGCGGTGAAGCACCTGCAGAGTTTGGGAGCCAGTGTGGTTGAAGTCTCTCTTCCAGAGATGGAGGAAGCCCGAGTGGCACATGTGATCTGCATTCTCAGTGAGATGAGAGACTTCTTGCAACCTGACTTCAATAAACATTTCCATGAAATGGTAAGTAGCAGCAGCTTGGAGCACTGTCAGTAGTTGTTCTGGCTGATACAGAACAAATGTCATGTCAGTGAGATACCTGAGGTCCTCCTGCTTCTTCTGTGACAAACTACCTGTTGGATGACTACTGGTACGGAAGAGGAGACCTGGAAGAGAACTCCTGGGCTGTCACAATTCAGTTTCCTGCAAGCAGAGCCTTGATCAATTTTTTCTATTTCAGAACTTGGAAACTCGGGCTAGCCTGGCCATGGCTTGCCAGTTCACAGCTCTGGATTATATTAAGGTAAGGAACATACTGGGATGAAGGCTGAAGGGAGGCACTTTGTAAAACTGTAAAGAGGGGGTAGGGGCTTCTCTTAGCCTCGCCATACCCCTGGGAAGATGTCACCCAGCTTTAGCTGTCCTCTGCTGTGAAAGCATGCAGGATGGTAGGGCACCACAGAGGACATGCCACCTGTTTTGTTTCAAATTGCCACCCTGATTCTAAATTGCAGGAATGGTGTCTGCTTTTGGAAAGGCAGAGATGCTGATAGGCAGTCTGCCAACATCAAACATGAATTTTGTGAGCCAAGAGGGCCCATCAGACAGTATTCTCTCTGCTTGCAGGCAAATCGCCAGAGAACTCGGAGCATGAGATTTTTGCAAGAGATCTTCAGCACTGTGAATTGTATCCTTACACCAGGTATTGCCACTCTTGTCTAAAGAGGCAGTCCTCAACAGCTGTGTGGTGCCTTTTAAGAACAGTCACTTCATTAACTTTCCCTCCTTACTTTTGAGAGTGTGACTTTTGTGCACTTTGCTGTGCCTTGCACCCTTAGAGGATAGTGCAGCCTGATTAGAAAGACCACTGTGTATTTCTAGACTTACTAGTTGTATCCATGGCACTGCATCGGGTTGCCCAGAGAGCCTGTGGGATCTTCATCCCTGGGAATATTCAAAAGCTGTTTGGACATGGTGACGGGCACCCTGCACTAGCTGACCATTCCTGAGCCAGTTTAGACAAGATGACTTCCTGAAGTCCCTTTCAAGTTCAGTCATTTTGTGATTCCTCCACAGCTGTTCCGTGCACTGCCCCAAGAATTTATGAATCTGACCTCTTGACTGGGAGCAGCGATATGTCCTTCACAGTCCGCTCCATGAGGTAAGGAAAGGGCTACTTGCACTACAGAAACAAAAGTTTGGGAACAGCTGGAAAAGAACCTCAGACTGTAAGGTGGGAGAGATTAATCATAGCTGCCTCTACTAAAAAAGGATGCATTTGCTGCTGTCCCCAGGAATACTGATTACAGCTTTTTCCCTCTAGGTTCATGCAGCTTGGTAACTTTACTGGGATTCCAGGCATTGTGGTCCCTATTGGATATTCTACTGCTGGGCTTCCGATTAGCCTCCAGGTGAGTATTTGCTCTTTGTGAATGCTAGGGCACAAAGTCCCCAGCTTTGTTCTGAAGCATCACAACTAGGTCTCTGCTGTTCCACATAGCTCACTTGCGGAGCTAGCAGGTACTGGAAATAAAAACTTTATTTTGGGGGTGATTTGCCTCACTCCTAAACGGCAGAGGTCTCTCTGGGTATCTTTGAGAAAGATTTCTCTTTCTCCCTGTCTACTTGCATCAATACCCAGTATTGGTCACTACCCTTTCCTCTCTTATTTCTCATTTCTGTAACTTCTTTAAATCCCTGCCCCTTGAAACAGGTCTCATGTAAAGGAAAGATCTATGTCTTGCAATTTAAAGTCACACAGCTGCCTTTATCCCAAATACAGTGATGCCATACTTACTGGGGTAAAAGGAGAAAACATCTTTGGAGGATGTTGAGGGGGGGAAATTGTTTCCAAGGCTTTCAAGAGCATCTATATGGTGCTACTTTTTTTCATTCATCCTTCTCCTTCTGCCTCTCATCTTTTCCCAGGTCATGGCAAAATGGTGGGATGAAGCTGTTCTTCTGAGGATCGGCCTAAAGCTAGAGCAGTTCCGTGACCAGACCAAAAAACCTTCCATTTATTATGACATCCTCGCATGATGGAGCAACCAAGATGGGGAACAAGTCTGGTTTTTTCCTAGTCTGACCTGACCAAGTATTAGAGTGAACTCGTTTTCAGTGATCATCAGAATAAGGCGTAGTAGCAGGCCCATCTCAGGAATGGGGACAAACCACTGATCTAATCAGGCACTGAGGCTGAGCAGACATGATTTCTGCTCCCTGCTTGGTGAATGGTCCAGTTTATACCTGGGAGACTAACTGTGCTAGCTAGTTGGGTTTTTGCCAACAGGGGAAGCTGCAACTATCTTCTACAATTTCTTGCCATGCAGGGATCCTGTGTATGGGTGGAAGGCAGTTGCATCTGCAGGACTGCGTGCAGGCAGTTCATACTACTGAATATGGCAAGGTACAACCTTAACCTTCTCATGGAACTAACTCCTCCAGGACAGAACAAAGGTACTGTTTCTGAAGGGGAAAGGCAGCAAACACTGCCTAGCACCCTGGAAACAAGGAAGATCTTAACCCACCTGCACTTGGGCAATGTTTGTTTAGGCCCTGTACTCAGGCACTGGGAGCAAACCATAAAGCCTGTAGCTAAGGAGGTGTTGCTGTGCCTCTGTCCCTCGTGCTGCCAACAGTGCAAGGTCAGCCAACAGCTGCACAGCGTCTGGGTGTGCTCACTGCCCCAGTGCTGCCTCCCTTCGGCCTGGCATGCAAGGGGAGGAAAAGCCACACCGTGAACCCTCCCTGACTCCACCTCCAAGCCCTGGTGCAGTGTTCTGGCTTTCTTTTGCACATTTCCATTTCCCAAGCTAAGCCTTGGAGAGCCTCTTTTCTCCTGCTGGTTGCTTATATATAAGCCTACTATCATCTAGGTGTCCAAATGGAAGAAACCACTGGATAATGCTATGAAATACTGTTCAAGGGTGCTGAGCCAGCTATTAGAAACAGGTGGAATTGGTAGGAAATGCTACTGAGCTACTGCAAAATTGAAGCTGGATGCAAGAAAGGTGTTGCACAAAGAGCAAAAGAGCATATGCAGCAAAGAGCCTGCTCTAGATAAGAAGCCAACCTTCTCTTATCTTTAAATTACTTCCTAAAGTAATCAAGGTAGACATGGATTACTACATAAAGCAGGACATGGCTGTAAGCCATCATGCTGTTTTATTGAAAGGCTCCAGACTGTAAATTCCCTACTACCTTTGTCCTGCCAGCAACATTAGGGCCATGTGAAAGGAAGACTTAGGAGTAACTAAACCTAAGCTTTTGTGTTCATCTTGGGGTGAATGCCCAGAGGCATCTCCTGTTGCCTACTGTATCAGGCATCCTGGACTTGTGATCAGGCTGCTGGAGCAGCTGTCCTAGAGACAGCAGAGATCACTGTATTCTTATGTAGCTTGGAAGGAAAGAAAAAACAGAAAGTAGTTGTAGTTTCTCCCAAACTCAGTACAGTTTTGGGATTTTTTCTTCCATACCTACGTACTCCTTAACCAGAGTTAGTACTTTACTAATGGTTGAAGTTGTCAGATGGCATCTGAATGCAAGAACATTGCATTGCTGTCCCCTCTTAATTACCTGAGTTAAAACATCAACTCCTACCATCAGCTGTCACCAGCATGCACAGTTAATAGTATGGTTGATAATACTTTCTGTCTTGAATTCCTCTATGGGATACTGCCACAACTGTTTTTTCACTGGAGTCTAGTATAGCTCAGCTTTAGGAAGAACAGTCTCAAAGCAAAATATTTCCTCTATTATTAATGATAAGTTATTAACATTACCAACATAAATTACAATAAAACTGCTGAAATGTACTGCTTAGCAATAAGGGAGTTGGTAAGAATTTCACAAGAATAAATTTTAGCTAGGAACATTACTGCTTGAAGGAAATAGCTGAATATTTCCTAGTTCAATGGTATTACTCAAGGAATTAAGAGATGAGTGTCTAAAATATTTAATTACAATCCTGCTAGGTAAAGCTATTTATTTCAAATCCCTTCCTAATGCTACACTATCCTAAAATTCTAATTTCAATATTTAGTTCATTCTGTGGGCATGGTGAGGGAGCTCAGGTTGCTAGGAGGAGAGAGGCTACAGTAAAAAGTTCTTCTTTAAAAATACCTGCATCCTCCTAACAGTGGGAAGAAAGAACTGAGTTTTCACTGGCTGACAGTAACACTACTTCCTCCCTTTGCCTAAACATATCTCATCAATGCACATTTGCAGTGCAAGACTTTCCTAGTACTGAGGTCACTAAAATAAACTTCACTCATCCTGGTGAAAGGCCCGTGTTTCCTTTTTTCCCGTGGCTGTTAGTTTATCTGAATTCTACAGCAGACCAATTCCTAATTACCAGCAGTTCTGTGAGCAAAGCAGACACAGTGACCACACACACAATCCTGTTGCTTCACATAGATATATGTATGGGTATAGATATATGGTATATACACAGGGATTTTTTTTTAATATATATATATATAAAATAACACCTTGTTTATAAAGCGACATTTAATTGCCACTGGTTCCCTTCCCGCCCCACAAAAACAATAGTATACAAAATATAAAATATTTTAAATATTTATAAACGTCGCAAGAAAAAAATAGAACTGTACGAAAATATTTTTTTTTTCTGAGTTTCCCTCCCTGCCCTGTGGGATGAGGAAGAAAAGGGGTACACGTCTGGCCGGCCTAGTGTGCCTTGAGTCCATAGTTGTTAAGTGGGTAGGAGTATGCCCTGCCTAATACTATCCGGTCCCGGAGAAGCTTAAATAAGACATAATAATTGCAGAAGAGGATGAGGGCCATGGAGAGGGTGTGGTTCCACTTCTCTGAGCGCAGCAGGGAGTAGAGCTGGTAGCAAACCACACTGCCTTCGATGAGAATCAGCAGGTTGAGCAGCCGTAAGGGACGGTGAAAGAGGAACTGCAGGGAAAGAGTTAAGGAGAGATTTCTGTCATTTGTTGCTGGGTTGAAGTGAGGAGGAGTATGGACATAATGCTGTCAGGGGCTACTGTGGGACAGAAGCAATGCTTGTGCTTCAGCCACCACTAGCTGCTACTTAGGGAAAAGAGTAAGAAACAAGGCATGTAGAAGTGGCATTTTGCTCGAGAAGGGGAAGTGGGTGAAATAAACCTATTGGCCTGCTGACACACTTTCCTATTTCCTTGAAAGGTGTTAACTAGAACCCTCTCAGGGGAATGCCACTGCCTGATGGCAGAGCTGTGTCACCTCCATGAGAAAGCACTGACAAGGCAGCCGTGGTTCCCATCCTTCCCAACGGTCATGGTAAGACAGAATGGGAAAGCCCCACTGCTGCCAACATGTTTTTGCTCAGCAGCACAAGCTTGTCATGGAACACTGAACTCTGTCCTGCATGGTCTGCTCTGCTGCAGCTGGGTTTGACCCTCTCCTCCCTCCCACAGTCATAAGGCACCAAGCAAGGGAAGAGATACTTGCATAAAAGCGGGCGTGGGACACGTCTGAAGGCACTGCTACGTTGTAAGGCCCAACTGCTTTATACAGGCACCGGCTCCGTCGCACCAGAACTCCCTGTGGCCATATTGTGTTTTCTGACCAGCTGTGGGGAAACAATGCCAGAGTGTTACCATCTGGGCTCCCAACCCCCTGAATGAGGGTTCACGGGAATGCACTGCATCTTGAAAAATACCAAAGCCTCTGCCACAAGGACATGTCCTAGCTCCCACTGGAAAAGCACAGAGGGGTGATCACAAGCCCATTCAGTGGACTCTGAGAAATATTAACAAATGACTCCCAGTGCAAGAACCTTGTCCACTACAGTGGAGGGGGCCATCCCCTGCCTCTGCTCAAGAAACTCTCCAGTGGCCAAGAAGAATCTCAGCATTTCTTTCTGTGAAGGCACCAGCAGTGACTGGAGGAGCTCAGACAGCTCTCTAGAGCAGCCATTTCTGTTTCCAGTGAACAAGGCCAATAGAGTTGCACAGCGAGTGGAAACATTTCCTCAGTAGATAAACACTGCTGGTATTTGCTCATCCACTAGAGCTCTCAGCCCTTTGCTAGGCATGCCAAGCCCTGCCCATCCCCACACTCACATGTGCTGTGGAGCATTGCTGTAGGAGCCATGTTCTAGTTTCTGCCACTTGCCGAGGTGGGCGGCAGACCTGTGGAGCAGGTCACAGTACTTGGGAGGCAGCAGCTGCGTGGTGAGCATGACAAAGGCATTGATCCACACCATGATGAGGTGCTCGCAGGACCAGCGCATGTCATAGTACTGGGTGCTCTGCGAAGAGACCAGACAAGAACTTGGCACCACTGTCACGAAACAGAAGGAGGAATGACAAGGGACACACTACATGTGCATCCAGCAGACCCACAACACACGTTACAGGCATGCGCTTTTGGAGCGGTGATTTCGGAGGGTTACGGCTTAGGAGGCACTCAAGGCTCCCTTCTCCTTGAGCTGAAGGAGAAAGGGCAGGGGATGATGCTGCAGCTGGTGCACCTCCTCCTCCAGCAGCAGGAAACAAGGCAGTTTGCTTGCCACAGAACTGCCCCAGGAGCACCAATTGCACCAAGACTGCTACATGGATTGTGGAGCCCTGCCCATTTCTCTGCACAAACTGGAGCTTATTCAAGTTAGAAAAATGACAGATGAAAAAATACAACCCCCACATTGATAAGAGGTTCTTGGATTTAGTTTGCCAAGCGTCCTAGTTGGCTCTAACAGGCTGACCACCAAAGCCTCTGATCCAAGCACTCAAAAGCCACGATGTTGGATCTGAGATGGGTAACAACAGGTTCTCTTTTCTAGGAAGAACACAGCTATCCATCTGCCTAGGACATGGGGTGGGAGAAGGGGAGTTAGTAAGTGGGGTGATGGGACTAGAGGTGCATCACATTTATGGCAATACCTATCTGCCAACCAGGAGCAGTACTAGTGCACTCCGGATGCAGCCATGCTCCGCTATCCGGGCTGCCAAAGGGGAGACAGAGAAAAGGGGAATTAACCAGGAATCTGGCCTGGCAGCAGTTCACACAACATTCAGAAGGAGACGGCGGGCAGGGGCACAGAGAGAGCCAGACAACAGCTACCTTCACAAAGCACAGTGGCAGGAATGCCACGTAGTAGGCACTGAAGAGAGAGTTGAAGAGAACTTCCTTGATCCTGCGGTTGAAGTCTGCTTTTAGGCACTCCACCTCATTACGGATGAGATCTGGGGAAAGGGGGCAGCTGTGGGTGGGGATAGACGTAGGATTATTGAACTGTTCTCTCAGGGATTCCCACAGAAGCGAGAAGAAGTCTTTGACCAGGCTGCTGACAGCTGAAGCTCCATCATCCGCCACCTGGTCCTGTACCAAGTAACCACAGTCTGCAGGTAGAGGCTGTGTTCTGCTGTCCTGGTGGAAGCAGCACAGAGGGACGTAGACACCAAACCTGCCATGAAAGAAAGAAAAAAATGTCTGAAATAACAGCCATCCCAACAGGGAGCAGGGGGCACCTCCTCAACAGATACTGGCCCTGACGAGAGTGACAGCACATAGGAACCCTCACTCCAGAAGCTAACAGCCAGCTCCCCACTAAAAGGCCAGGGGCTGCAGCTTCAACACCTGTGCAGAGAAGTTTTTTTTAAATCCCATTTGTAGAACCAACAATCCCAAAAGCTCAGTTTTCAAGCGGCAGTAAAGGCCCCTCTAACAGCAGCTGAGGCAATTCACTTCATCAGCTCAGTGCCACCTCCTCGCACCATCTCCCAGCCACTCCTCCTTCTTTTTAATCCTAAATCCAGGAGACATTACAGCCAACACTCTGCTTCCCACAGTGGCTCATGGCACCCGCAAGAAGCAGCTGTGCCTGCCCTGCCCAGAAGGTTCAAAGTGGTGTCACTCACGGGTAGCCCAGGAAGAGAAGGTTGAGAACAGAATGGCTGCGGAAGAGGTTGACCAGAGTCCAGCAGAGCACCCATCCACAGAGGGTGAGCAGCACCAGGCGCACCATGTAGCGAATCAGTGATGTTGCACCCACCTGAGAGGCCTGCAAATGGAGAGGAGACACTCAGCAGCCCTGCGACAACCAGTGCTAGAAGATGAGCACAAGGGATGCCCATGGAGGAGGAGCAGGGAGAGGGGTGCCAGGAGATACTAGGAGAGGGATGCCCTCTTCCTCTCAGAATCAGGAAACTGATTCTCTTACAAACGTAAACGCCTTTGATTTTATTCATGATTGACAGGATCCAAAAGATTCAAGTAGTCACAAGTTGTGGCACATGACTAAAATAGGGCCTTTGAAGAAAAATTCAGAGCTGCAAAGTAGAAAAATATTTTTGCTCAAGTCCCCTATTGCTCCAATGATAGTCCAGGATGGTCTGAAACCCATTTCCTCTCCCTCTTTTCTTTAGAAGGATCAGGTCTCAGCATTGTGAAAGGTCACAGTTCGCAGCTGAGGGAAGAGAAGATGTGCACCTTGTCAATCCCAAACCCAGATTTCCATAATTTAGCTCTATTGGATGTGCAGGCTGCAGCGTAGTGAGGAGGCACCATAGCAAGAAAGCCTAATCCAGTCTCCAGAGGAGAGAAGGAAACAGAACTATGAAAAGATTCTTAAGGGTTAGAGCCAATACATGGGATGCACAAGAACCTGCATGGAAGATTTCAATGCAGAAATTTCAGTCTACGGGAAGTTTTACAGAGGATGTGAACATAAATGAAAATGGAAGGAATCAGATTAAAAGAGACCTTCAGAGTTCCCACCTTTTTCATTTATATATTCAACAGGACAAAATTGTTCCTTTATTTAATTTACTTATTTTTAAACACTGTTTAGTTGCTTAGCCTGGAGTTGTATTTGCCATTTCAGTGGACAAAACTTCTTTTTTCCTGAAAATGACCTTTTACAGAGACCTAATTTGGCATGGTTCTGCTCCCACAAACACAGAGAGGGTCTCAGAATCTGTGGTGACATGACCAGAGTCTGAGTTACTGAGTAACCAGGACTGGAAAAGCAGTTCTACCAGTATTCCTATTTCACTTCAGTAGTCAGACATCTCCTCCTGACCTTACCCCCTCTAATCTCCTGTTCATTCTTCTTGTCTTGGCCAACCTCCCTATTTGCCTTTTTGCTACCTGACTTGCAATTCTCTTGGTCACTTCTCTAGCACGAGATAGTGGGGTACAGTATTGTACCTGCAAAGATAAACAAGCAAGTGGAACCATTTAATCTCCTCCTAGATGCAGAGCCAACAGAGCTACCCAATACTACAGGACACAACTGGTCTCAAGGAGAAAACTCCAAGGCAGAAGGGCATCCTGAAAATCTTAGTCCTTCATAACCAGACTCTTCTGAGGGAAGAAACCTTCCAACCTGCAGAATTTTCTTAGGCCATGGATAACCATGTTCTGCAGCAAGTTCTACAGGCAGGAGAGGGAACAGTGGGAATGTTACCTCAGAGATAATGGCCCACACCAGCCTCCGTGCCAGCATCACTGTGATGAACGCCGCCAGGTGGTAGTCAATGAGGTGAAAATTCTGAAGGAGGAAAGAAAAAAGGTCTTCACCAGGAACAGGGACTCTGAATCCACCCAGATGGGGTGGGACTAGAAAGCTGGCTGCTGGAGAGTACATTAGGACTGTTAGGACCTCACATAAGCATTCCCCAAATCTCTCTATTAGGGATAAAGGAAAAGCAATAAACATTAGTAACACAGGAATGGCTCCAGAAGCAAGATCTCCTCCACAGGGAGATTCCTTCCCATGGAGAGGTTTCCACAGAAAACAAAACAAACCCACCTTTCAGGCAGGTATTTTTGGGGTCAAAAGGACATCTAGAACCAGAATCCTACCATGGAGAATAGGTTGCAGGTTCTCCACAGAAAAGCCCCTGAGCAACCAGACAAAGGACAGCCAAACTGGAGTCCAGAGTGAGCACACCAGCTCATTTCCCCTCTAGGTCTCAAAAATGGTCTGTAGTAACCAGTGCTTCCTGATGAAACCAAACTGATCTGAGAAACCTCATCTTCATTGGCCATGAAGTTCTCTAGCTGCATCAAGTCAGATACAGCTCTTACAGCTTTTCAGTGAAGCCATCCAATATATTCTGGCCAGAAGAGTTAGACTCTGAATAGTGCTGGTTTTGGTACTTCAGGGACATTTTGGGTTAAAAAGAATGCTTGAGTTGTGATGGGAATAAACAAATGACCATTAAATCCTGCTGGGTAGGGAGCCCCAAACAGAATGCTTTTACTTCTAAGGCAGCTGTACGGCAGAGCTGAGCAGGAGGCTGGTGACTGGAGCACCAGCACCACCTGTCGGTACAGGTAAACTCCTCGTGCTTCCAAGCAGCCTTTAGGACACAGTTCCAGCTGCACAGGCTGGCTTTGCTCACGTGAGGCTCACTGGCTCACAGGCAGCTTATTGGGACAGCAGGAACACTGAAAGCGAGGAGGTGAGAGCTTTACATAAGCTGAGGATCTGATGCCCTCCCCAACTGTGCTGCTGACCTGCTGTGGGATTTTACAAAAATCTGCATATCTTCCTTCTCTCAGGCTCTTGTTTCAACTGGCAAGGGGCACTCACAGCAGGAGACAGCTCCTGGAGTCTCAACTCTGTGTCAAAGCCTAGGGGCTAGCTAGACCATGAAAACATGTGCAAAAAATTTCCCCTGAAGGAGGCCTGCTGACTTCTCTCTCTCACCTACCATGTATTTTCTCCCCTGTAAAATGGGGAATACATGGCCCTGACTGATGGGGGTGCATGTGAACTCTCATTCACTCCCTTAATGTCAAATGCTTGGTGATTCCTGGACTGAAGAAGCATGAAAAGAAGCTGTGTAATGAAAAAGTCCAAGTGATGGCACTTGCTGGGGAACTCACCAGTGAGGTGCAGGAAGCAGGGTGATTGTATGGGTACCACCAGACAGTCTTGTAGATGTTGATGTACTGAATGAAGAGGGCTACCAGAAGGTAGATGAAGAACAGGAATTCAAAGAGAAGGCTCCCATCCAACGGCAGCTCAGGGATCCGGCAGTGACGCACAGGCTCTGGAGTAATCAGCGCTGTGATCGGAGGCGCCGACAGGCTGATGGCACTACCATTCCTGAAGCAGATGGACATCACTTACTTGGTAAACATTCCACATCATCTCTGACATTTTCCAGGATAGAGTGCTTGAGGTTGTGAATGTGAGACTGGGCATTACTAGGGGTGAGGTGACAGCAGTCTTGCATTCATATTTCTTACATAAAGTTAGTGGTGAGCTCCATCATCTTAGCTCAGACAAAACCCTTATGCAGAATTTTCTCTGGATGACAGCTTGATCTGTCAGAAGTGCTGTGACATGCCCAGTAGTATTTCAGTAAACTTACAGACTGAAGAGTAGAGATACAGAGCAAAAATCATTAAGGACTCTCTGCTACACCCAGCAATTAATACTGGCTCTTTCCACCCATCATCAGAACATTACAGTAGCATCCAGCCTCCTTCTCCAGCATGGCAAAGTGCCCATTGTCTTTCTGTCCGTAGTTCCTCTTTTTAAAAGAGGAGCAACTAAAAATGGAATGGAGTAGTTCAGCCACTTCCTAGAGGCTAACCTCTCAAGTGTTCTCACACTTCCTTCTTTTCTAGCTTTCAGAGGAAGACAGGACAACTCTGGCATACTGAACTGGTGGAGGAACTATGCTATGTCTGACTGAAACCAGATAAGCAATGCTCTCCCAGCACTCTGGGGCCCTGACTTCACAGCCTAGACAGTCACTTGCTTCTCAAGAACCTCAAACTGTGCTATCTGTCCCTCTGTCCCAGACAGAGAAATCCGTAAAGGCCAAAGCTAAATGGCTTGGATTGCTGTACTCTATAAGAATGAACCTATATCAGGGCCCCAGCATACAGCAAATAGCTTCTTTAGTCTGCCAACTTTTCTATGGAAAGAAGTAACACTGGGTCCTTTCAGTTTTTATACCAAATGTGGTAATCATAATGTCTCTATGTGTGTGTTCCTGTTCCAGCCCCCAACTTCCCCAGAAAATGAAGGTCATCTTTACCAACTATGAGAATTAGTTTCATCTGCAACCAGCAGGTCTAAAACAGAATATGGGCATCCTCCTGCCCTGCCTTTCTATTATGTAGGAGGAGGAGTCACAGCTGTGCTCTGACATGTCACACTAATTCCCCAGGGTAGTGAAAGCAAGTGAGTGAGACAAGGACTCATCATTTGCTAGGACTCACTGCACTGAAAACTGCTGCACGAAAGACAACTGGAGCAATGTGTGATTTCCACCCCTGGCTGTTGCGAGACCACTTCCACAATCCCCTCCATGGGGCTGGTTTCAATGCATGAAGTCAAAAGAGGGGCTACAGAGGGAAGCATGTACCACAGCAGAGCTGAGAAGAGAAGCTGGAAGACGTTTGTCATGCAGGACTTGTTCCCTCTTGGATGAGCCATCTCATAATGCCACAGCAGAGGGCTCAAAGTTCCCCTCTCCCAGTCCCTCACTTTCACCACAAAGCCATGCTCCCACACAGGGTTCAGGGTGGATCAAGGCTCCTTGCTTTCAGTGCTGTCCCAGCCACAGGTGTCTCAACAACCCTGCCTTTGTCCTCACCTGTTTCTCAAACCGGTACCGTTCCCACAGCTCCCGCCAACCAGAGTCTGGAGAGAGGGCAAAGCTGAACGGCTTAGCTGCTGCCGGCTGGGTCCCCTCCTTCCACCGGGCATGACCAGGAACAAGTCCACTTCCAGTGCCTCCAGCAGGCTGTGCCCCGACACCCAGACAGCGATCCAAAAGCCTTCCCAAATCTGCAAAGGAGGCAGAAACATCCCTTAAGCTTTAAACTGCTGGTCACACTCACCTAGTTCACACTCCAGCCAAGCAAATCCATGCAGAAGGAAGCCACTCTCATACACTCAGAGCTCTGTGGGACAGCCACCAGCGCTCTAAAACACTGTGCCACTTCAATGGCAGCAGGTCAGTGTTTGCTTGCACACCCAGAATGAACACCACTCACACTGTGTCTCTGAAAAGGGGCTGCTTACATCAGCTATCAACGACTGACAGCACTTATTGCTGCCTGGAAAGCACCACTGAGCATCTCCAGAGCTGGAGATGACACAAACGTGTGCTTTATTTCAAAAGCAAGCCTGGGAAGAGCCCTCTCCATGTTGTGGTTGAGCTAATAGAGCTTCACAGCTCTTTTTAGAGCTTCACAGCGTGTTACTTGCTGGCTGTGATGCTGGTAGGTAATTTGGACACCCTGTGGCAGAGCTCTGAACAGGCAGACTGGTGCCCCTGAAGGAAACTGCATGGTTCAGCTCCCTTCTGTGCTAAGAATGCCCAAATCACACCAAGGCAATACATTCATCTAAAAGTGGGCTTAGTTAGCTGAGAAGTGCAGCAAAACACACGTGTATGCATGTACTTCAAATGCACATATGGGCAATCACATAACCCAGCCCTGAAAAGAAAAATAATTCTGAAGTAAACTTGTACATATTTATTTATCTATTTATTTTTAATGACATACTTAAATCTATCGATTCCTTAAAATGAACTAGTATGAGAGAGGCTGGGCAACTCAGAGTATCAGAAACAATGGTGTAGTTTCTGGCACAGACTTTATCACTTCCCATACAATTTTTCTTCTATTTCACTCATCTCCCACGTGACACTGCAAGGATTTTGGCAGTCAGGAAAGCTTCCAATGGAAACACAGCAGACATAAGGGAGCAAAGGATTGAACTGGAGTGCAAAGAGACTGGAGAAAAAGAGACTGAGTGAGCATCTCACTACAAGGACTTTGTGCCTGGCGTCCAAATCAGCTGCCCTTTTGGAAAAATATCATAACCAGAACCAACCCAGGGGCCAAAAAAGCACACCCACCTTCTGGGAAACTCTAGATGTACCTTTGAAATGTACAGATGGAACCTATGGTCTATTTATAATTCAGTCATCACCTCCTTTAAAATCCTGAGAAATCACAGGTGGCAGAAATGCCAGAAGTTTTGTCAGTGAGTCACAGGACTGTCACCATGAACACAGTGTGCAGGAGTACTTCTCTAAAAGATTCCCTCAAAGAATTGCCCTTTGTATTAAAATTTCCCATCCTTCATCTCTACTCCAATAAACAACTGTCATGATTGAAACCAGGATACCAATTCTCAAACTTTCAACAAAAATCAAGATGTTTCAAAGGATGAATGGTTTTTGCATACCCACACGAAAGTCACTTGGAAAAATCAAACCAAACCCAAAAAAACCACACCAAAAACAGATCCATGAGAGAGAGAAGATATGAAAATGCATGAAAGGCAAGCAAACATTGGAGAACTTTGGTTTTGAGGTAAACAGTGTGTTTTGGCCGACTTTAATCTCAAAAACTCTTATATCTCCAATAACAACACAACAGAGACTGAAGCCTTCCTTACTTTTCTAGTCAAGCAAGACTTTTCAGACCATTTCCCTTAGAGTTTTATTCGGGAATATTTATATTTCAGGAATTAAATATAAACAAGAAAATTCTCCTGCATGTGTAAGATGAGCAGGGGCAGCAACAAACAATGCAGAATTCACTTGGGGCATTCAGACACTTTTGATAAGCAGCTAAAGTGAAGGAAAAAAATGAGGAAAAAAACCCCAAAAAAGAACAAACTTGAAAGCCATTTTAAGCCGAATTTAGCTACCACAGGGCCTGTGGTAGCTGAAACAATTGGTCTGATTCGACCTACAGTATATTTATGATAATGGATGCAAGATGTTGGTGGTCTAATTAGTGCTATTAACAGTGGAAGGTATTTTATACCACATTCAATAATTCATGTAAATAGTTTAACAGGTCTTATTAGTATCACCCCATTAGTATGCCTCACATGCTTGCCAATACAGACACTTGGACACAAAGTAATGGCAATTCCAGCCTCTGGCTTTACAAACCAGTAAAATGCAGGTTTCTACCAGTAAAAACAAATGCCCATGGAAAGAAGCCATCCCTAACGTCAGTGCACATATTTTAAATGCACTTGAATAAGCCCTTTCACGGTGATTCATGAACATATAGACTGGCCAGTTCCTCAAGCCAAGTTTTAAATAACTTTACTGGAGTTAGATCAAATTAGGGAGGCGTTTGTTGGAGCAAAATCTGCCTAAGAACCATTCCTTTTTTGCTTTTATTTTGTAAAACTAGCCACACAAAACTGAAGCTCCACAGATAAAGCTAAACAAAGCAGTGAGATTACAGATCAGATTGTCTCTTAAGTCTGCTTTTTTTGGCTTTGAACCAATCAACAGCCCTCCTTTTTGAGGAGAAAGACATGGGGAAAAGCCTTTTTATAGCTTTCAGTTAATAAACAAAGGCATGGTTCTACTTTGAAAAATATGTGAACAAGAAAAAAAGGTGTCCATAAACCCCTTACGCCAACAGATAATATTCCAAGTCGTATTAAGTATTAATGAAGAGTCCACCTTTCTCCCTTCTCTGTTTGCATTCCCCACCCCATCAGTGATCTTATTTTATAGAGTCATGCAGAAAAAATGAGAAATGAAAGATAAAAGCTTTTCCTGACAAGACTCTTCAGTCCATTAATGTGATTCCACACTGTTCTTTCCAGTTCACCTACAAATTCCCTCAAAAATAACTCACATGCTTGTAGTCCCTTCATCCTCAAATCCTCAGAACCAATACTACCTAGCCTCCAAGATCTCCTCTCTGAGGCAGATGTGGGCATCATAAAAACACACAGGTAGGATCTGGAGAGCAGCCACAGAAGAGCAGACAGTGGTCCTGCCCATGCACAGGGAGTGGATGTGGGTACAGACAGCTCTTGGGTCCTAGGGCAGACCATGCTTCAGGACAGAGACAAAAACCTTCATTTGTGACACAGTTACAAGAAAATCCAGAAAGAGAAGGCATCAGATGCTCTGATTTCCAGTTCCTGCTTTTAGGACTACAGAAAGCACTTGGTAATTTTTTTTCTGTGCCACAATAGCCCTCCTGCCCATCAGCTCCCCAGCTACCCTGACAAGGCAGGATCAAGGCAGACAAGAACCACAGCTGTGTGCAAGACTTTACTGATAACAAGCTAGGCAGAGGAATTATTCACCAATTCAGAGGTGAAGCAGTGGGCAGGCCTGTCCTGCTCCCCAAGGCCCATCACTCAGAATCATGTTCCTGCATCAGCAGCTGCCCAAACAGCTCTTTCAAGAAGCAAATCAGGAGAGAGTCAGTGACTCATCAGAATGGAAAGTGTGCCTGTTCCCCATCTCTTTGCTGGAAACGCTACAAAGCTCAGTCAGTTATTTTGATGGCATTAACATTTTTTAATTGGAGAAAACTCCGAGCCTCTGCAGTCCTGTTGGGAAGTTCGCTGCACTGAGACATGAGAACTCTCAGAGGCTGGAAAACATTCAAGTGGCTCTCCTTGGCTCCACAAGTCCTACCACCAGTTACTTGCAAGAGCAGAAAGGGAAATGTGACCATCCTCACTTGGTGCAATGTGGCTCAAGAAGACCACAGGTCTTCTTCACCGCAACTCAGCATCTCAATTAAAGCAACCTTCTTCCTGATGAGGAAGCATGTGACTTCTGGGGGTGAAGCAACACGTGGCCTTTGTGCTGAGGGACTCTGCCTGCCTCCTCTGCAGCAACACAGACACTCCCAGCAAGACTTTCCATTCAGGGTGTCCGTGCTTTGTGGAAACACACCTGCCACGTGTGCAGAGCTCCCTCGCAGGGAAGCGCAGCCAGCCACCCCCACGACACGGCTGCAGAGCACTGACACAAAACATGATTAGTTTCTGAAACTGAAAATGCTCTCTTGGTTGCTAACGTCCTCAATTCAACTCACCGCAGCTGGTCAGTCTAGCCCTAAACTTGCAGTTGTCCAGCAATCCTAGTATCTTTGCAAATTATCACACAAGTTTTCCTTTGAACTTTTAGAGTCCTAGTTACTGTAGGTTTTTACTTCCTTTTAGTGTGAACCTCTTATTTATTTATTTAAATTTAAATTAAAATAAAAACCAACCAAAACAAAACCAAAACCCAACTTTGACAGCTGGAAAAACAGACACAAAGCTAGTAATCGACTTACCCAACATAACACCAAAAAGCAAAAAAAAAAATCACCAGAGAGCCAAGGAACAGCGATGGCTGCACCCAAGCCTTGGTCACAAGGCCACCTTGTCACCACTCTCACATCGGCCACACTGGAAGCCAAAAAGACACAAAACTTCTGTGAAAGCCCCAACTAGTCTGGGAATAAAATAAGCATTTGGTTGTTGCAAGGGAGGAAACAACCAACAGGTTATCAGATGGAAAGCTAAATATTTGGCTTGCACAGAGCTGCCCCAGTGCTAAGTCAACACAACCTTTCAACTCCGGCTGGATCCAAAGGCACACACCCGCCACCTGGCCCAGAGCTGGGAGGCAAAACCGGTTAGGAGGGAGGTCTCCAAGTCAGCACATTTTCCAAGTCCTCATGCCATATGGAGTGATGGATTAAGATGGGGATTTGGCACAGAGAGAGACAGACACCCCCCTGAAGTGCGGCCCAAACACCATCAAACAGGAGAGCTGGGTGGGGAATCACCACTGTCAGGTGGTGCACCAGCAAGACTAATTTTTGCTCAGTGACTAATAACCTCCTCTGTAAAAACAAAACCAACCCATCAAGACCATGTCAGTGTAGGCTTTTCTGATACAGCACAGCTCTGGCTGAAGAGGCTCCATCTATCAGTCCTCTGCACAGATGCCAAAACCAAAGGGTTGAAGTAGCAAGACTAAGGCAAGAATTAACAAACAGCATATATACTGTATGACTTATTTCAAGAGTTTTCAGCAAGGAAGACTAGAGCTAAGCACAAAGGTAAGTGGGAAAAATAAAAATTTTAGCTAAAGACAAGGGGAAGGCAGTGTCTGCCATTTGTAGTTGCCATACTACTTCAAATACCCATACAAAAATGAGAACAGGGAAGAAAAGTTTTTTCAGGAAAAGCTTCTCAAAGTTAAAGCACAGCAAGCTCAGTCAGCTCATTCAGCAGACATGCTTAAGCATAGGACATAGATTTAAGTTCTTAATACTCTAGATAAAATTATCTAAGATACTAAGAAAGCCATTTTTAAAAACAGAAATCCTATACATTCCTTAAAAATCATCTCAAAGACCTTACTTTAGGAGGTGCAAGGAAGAAATTCCCAGAGATATGCAGAGAATAGTGTCCTCTTCAGAATATAGGCGAGTTCAGGCTTTTGTGAATCGGAGGAAAGCTGAGACACACACTAAGCGCTCCAAACAAACCTCTGGCAAGTGCAAGAACAAACCCACAATTCCTGGTGTAATAAAATAGTATTACCTTATATTATCATATAATTACCTTGTGCAACTAACTGCTGCAGCAGCTGAAAACAAACAGCTTAGGAAGACTTTAATGAATGACTGTCATAATTTTATGAATGAAGACAAGAGAATTTATATTCCAAAAGGAAGTGAAAAAAAACAAAACAAAGCCACAATATAAGACCCTCAAGGCTCAGCAGCTCCAAGTGGCCAATAACACTCCTCAGCAAGCCAACAAGTATTGCACAGCTAGCAGCAAGACATTAACATTTTCTTTGGCTTCTTCTGATGTATACAGTAACACTCACAGCCAAATACTGGATCTGGGAATAAATAAAGCATTGGCTTGTTCTTGTGTGAGAACAAGACAGAATTGCAAAGTTGAGCTTTTCCAGCAGCAGAGGGAAATGCAGGCCTGACCAGTTGGGTCACAGTCTATTTTGGTCCTAGAGTTCCCATGCTTCTGAATTGTGTGGGGAAAGGGACAGCAAGCCCTGCAGCCTCATCCAGAGTGAGAAGCCCAAACTAAAGAGCTGGAGGGAAACACTGAGCCAGACAGTTCTCTGAGTATGTAACAACACAGAAGTTTTAACTCCAACTCCACATTACTGATAGAAACTGAAGTTCTGTTTAGAAGGGGACGCTGGTTGGGAAGTGAACCACAAGGGCAGTGTTTCAGCAGACACAACACACGCAAAGCTATCAAAGCTGGCAGTTAATACAATTTATCAGCACGCACTCACTCCTAAGTACATCCTGCACCAGAGCTCTTCAGTAAACGTTACGCACAGCCACAGCTCTGCTAAAACACAGCTACAGATCACTCTCATTATACCATGCCATGTGCAGTAACTCGGAAAGTCAGGGAATTTTAGGTATGGCCACTGAAATATTTTTTTCCCAAGATACCAAGGCAAATGCACAACAGAACAGATCACTGCTGAGAGGGAAAAAGAAGGAAAAGAAATAGAAGATGCTCATGCTTTAAGAGCCCATCTTAAAATTTTCCATCAAGCAAGCCACCAAAATATGCATTCTCCTCCCAACCTTGAACACAAACCTGCAGTCTAATGGCCTGAGCACAGGCCAGGAAATCTTTTGCTTTTTAATCTTTCCTCTTCAACTGACTTCCAGGGAACTTGTTTTACCAATAGACATCAGTTTCCTTATCCAAAACAGGATAAACTGTTCAGCAAGTACTTCTTCTCCCAAGGGTCTCTGTATGTAGTAGTGGATATTTTTTACAGTATTATTTTAGCACTTTAGACAAGCTTTTTTTAATACAAACAGAAGCAGCTTTCCTGCTGGTTTTGTTCCTCTGCCAATCCCTATGTTTAATTTAATGGAGATCAGCCATGATGACAAATCATGGGGAGTCACTAGGATTTTTCTATTTTGTCCTCAAATAGCTAAAAATAAGGCAGGCATCTGCCATCTATAGCAATGAGCTTGAAGGCGTGAAGAAGAACACAAGTTAAAAACCACTTCCTTGAGCCTTACACCAAGTCACCCCACTGGGATGCACAGCAGAAAGTATCAGTGAGACAATGCTTTGCACATTCCCGACACTGCAGAAAAGCAACAATATTGCAGGAAATTTTAAACAAGTTGTCATTTGTATAAATCATAAATTTGCATTAAAATATAAACCACATATGAGAAAGCATCGATTCTTCCCTATTTGCCTCTTAAACAACAGGTTCAGGTGATATAAATATTCCCCACAAAACAGTAAGTCTTCAATTCAACCTCCATGATTCTGGTAGGCAGGAGTCAGAACTTTGTATGACTGTTTACAGAGCAACTAATCCAGCAGATTGAGAAAATGGAATAGGATACATTAATCCCTTGTATAATTAATTATACTGAGACTAATCCAGCTGTCTGAACCTGCATCCATGCTCCCTTATATGTATTTCTGGGCCACAGATGTCTACTGATAATTCTGCTTTAAACCAACAATTCCAAGCCCCCCAGTACACATGGATGCCACTGCACCCTGTCTCTCAGGACAGCTCTCCTGACCAGGTTGCATAATACTCATTTCTCACCAGAAGTCTTGTTTTGACTTGCAATACCCAAAAAAAGTCAAGAAAAGGATGGAAATAACTCACCAATGACAACAGCCCCCAAAGAATGGCATGGAATCATCCAGGACAGTTTGTGAAAGCTAATCAGCTATTTTCCCAAGTTGCACAGCTCCTACAGATTTACATCTGATTTTAAAAATCCACCTGCTAACAGCTGTGCCACTTACCTAACTGTGGTAGGGTTAGAAATAAATGGACTAAAGTTCCAGTTTTAACTGCCAGAAGAAAACTTCTTCCAGGATTTCAGAATTCTGAGGCACAGGGAAAACACTGAGACTAAGGAGAAGGATGGTCTCAGAATCACTACTATCCTGTTGCTTTCCACCACATCCATCTTTAGGAATTGTAACTCTGCTGAGGAGTACTGAGTGGCCCAAGTGGTTTCTGAACTGAATGCTCATGGAAACTGGAAGCCACCTTAACAAACATTTCTAGCACATTTGCTCTTGGATGTATTCTCAAACATCCAGATTTGGTGCCTACAGAAAGAAAGAAAGTGTTAAGTTTTATGACAACCAGGTTTGAGTCAATCTGCATTACCTGTCCTTAGAGCAAGATTTGTGTTCAGTGCTACTCAGTTTCAAAACCAGCAGAAAGGAGCAGAAAGACCAAAAAAGTGATTAGGCCTGTCTGCTTTTGAGCACTACATAACAGTACACCTATATTGGCAATGTTACATCAGCACAAATGTTGCTAATACGGGCAGGCCAGTAAGACAAGAATCGCTTTATTTCCTCAGCTACCACAGAATTTACTGTGGTAAATGCTATTAGTGTCTCTGAAAAATAAGTAATTCAGCAAGGTGCTAATCTGTATAATGCAAGAAGATTTTATAAGTATTTACCATCTTACAAGCAGAATAGAAACATGCAGTGCAAAGTAGGAAGCAAAATGTTTTATCCCCATTTTACAATCAGAAAGACTAAATATAAAAGTAAGAAATAAAAGGCCTGCACTTTCAAAGTTATTAATCATTTTCAATGCTCTGGTTGAGACATTCTAGACACCTCTATTAGTAGGAACATGGACATCCAGAGCTTCTGAAAGTCAGGTTTCAAATGCCTGCAAGTCTGCAAAGAGACAGCCAGGAATGAGCTGTACAGGAGGCATGCAGGTGTCCTATGCTCTTGAGATCAGGAGTACACACTGAGCACGGGTCACCGTGTCAGTGATATCACCTGAGCTTCTGTTGTTCCAAATAAACCAAACCTGGAAAACATTACCACCCGATGTGCTCGTTTGTATAGCAAAACCTGAGCCAAAGAAGCTCAAGAACAGAAATGAGGAGTAGCTGCATCTACACCTGGAGAACTTCCAGTCAGATAAGGGACAACAAGGAGCAGGTGAAGTTTCAGCCCAAACCCCAGAGGGGTCAGCATTGCCTGGCTACACATCAGGGAGCCCAGATTTTACCAGCAGAGTATCATCCAAGCACCTTGGCTGAGGAAGCCTGCACTCCAAAAGGTGCAGCTGGAAGCAGAAATGAGTGTCAGAAACAGTCCAACAGCAGGAGTGCCAGGAAGTGAGCCACGGTGCAGGCTGTGGGCTAAAAAGGGCTGATGTCCTCTGCCTTCAGCATCCTGTGAAACTGGAGCTGATCCATTCCAGTCCCATCCCTGTACTACTGTATCCCTCTCCCAAAAAACCCCTTCTGGTTACAGTGAGTTAACAGACAGAAGGGATGGTTACAGAAAGAATGCCTTGTCTCCAAAAATTTTGTAACTCACCCCTTTATAACACAGACATCTCATTTCTTCACTTACAGTCGTAACAGACGACAGGGACACGAGGGGCCCCTTACTCACAATGGAAAGCATGCATGAGAGCAATCAGAGATTGCAAACAAAGCTGCCTCTGTTTCTGCTGTACGTTCACATGTTAAAATGATGCTGGAGTAGAGAAGGAGCTGCCTCTTGTAATAGGGAAAATCATGTTCCCAACTGCTACCCTATATAAGGGAGAATGATTGATACACTGTTTTCACTGCAGTAAAAAAAAGAACAGCGACAGAAATGTGCACCCACATCCATTCTGGAAACGGTACCTTATGGCGGGTTGGATTTGCCTGGACTTACAGAAGATTGCCTCAGCTCTTCATCTTCCACAGGACAGTGCCCTTGCAGGACTGGTTACGAAGGGACAGTGCTTTAAAAGCCCAAAGCACACATTCCCGTGACCCCAGCCCAACTTCCTCGCGTTCAACCCTCAACCCTCCTACCACAGAGCACCTGGCTCCCAGCAGCGTGCGCGGACCTCCTGCTTTAACCCAAACATAGCAGGAAACGTCTCGAAGGAGAAGCCCGGGACCAAACGCCGTAACTCACCAGCAGGACGGAACAAGCCCGGCAGCAGCCTCCCCCCGCTCACTCAC
>VXAX01006474.1:189705-304671 GCA_013399835.1 Leptocoma aspasia
CTCGGCGCCCCGGCGCGGCCCTGCACAGCGCCGGCTGCCCGGGAGACGTGGCAGTGAGGGCTGATGCTCTCATCACACGGCGACAGCGGCGGCGGTCCCCGGCGGCCTCGGCCGGCCCAGGGAGGGCAGGAGCCGCGGGGCGGGGCGGCGGCCGCGCCGCGCCGCCATCTTGGTGGTGGCAGCCAGGGCTCCGGTGCTGCCGCCGGCCCGGCCTCGCTGCTGGGCCTCCTCAGGCAGGTGCTCCGTCTCCTTGTTTGCTGCGGAATCACGGGTTATAATAGATACAGAAACCTCCACAGCGAGTCACACAATCGATCAGGTTGGAAAAGACCTCTGAGATCGTGGAGACCGACCTATGAGTGACCATCACCTTGTCAACCAGACCACGTCACTGAGTGCCACGTCCAGTCTTTTCCTTAAACACCTCCAGGGTCCGTGACTCCACCACCTCCCTGGACAGCCCATTCCAATGTTTAATCATCCTTTTAGTCGAAGAAATTCCTCCTAAAGTCCAATGCAAACCTCCTCTGGCACAGCGTAAGGCTGTGTCCTCTTATCCTGTCGCTTGTTGCCTGGGAGAAGAGACCGAGAGAGTGATACAAGGTCCCCCCGAGCTTTCTCTTCTCCAGGCTAAACCTCAGCTGCTCCTCACGGGATTTGTGCTCCAGACCCTTCACCAGCTCTGCTTCCCTTCTCTGGAGTTGCTCCAGCATCTCAAAGCCTTTCTTGTAGAGGGGGGCCTAAAATTTGACACAGGACTTGAGGTGTAGCCATGTTTTGCATCATGAGACGCCATTTAAAACAAAATCATAATTAACTGCTTCATTACAGCCAGCACATCTATTTATCCTATGATTGAACATCAGCAGCTGAAAAGCCCTGCTGCCATTGCCACTCTCAGCTGAGGTGGAGAAGGCCCGTGCTCCCATTTGAAACCAGCACAGTATCCACCCCTTATTCTACATCATTTACATCATGCCAGCTCCCACACTTTCAAATATCCCATCACCCTTCCTGACCTTTGGTGTATACACACACACAGATACTATTCCTTAAGTTCATCTCTATAAAATGGCAGTTGAGCTCATTTTGTCAGTGACCTTGAGCTTTATTTGCCATTACAGTCTTTCAGTAATGATGAGATGATGGTGTGTGTTGTTGGACTGTTGCATGGTGAAGCCAGTTCTGATTACATCACCATTGCACTTGTCCATATTTATCAAAGTTCGTTCTCTATTAGTGTGGTAATCAAAAGGGAGTTGGGCTCAGATACCCAAATCTGGAGTTGGTAGAGAGGGGTGCTGCAAAGTGCCCAATGCACTGATGAGTGTATCACCACCATATGTGTGATAGTACACAGTCTTATACAGCAATTACATCAAACAGCTTAATGAACTGTAATTCCCATCCATAATCAAATCCTCTTGAGGCATGCACCAGACTTCTCCATCCTTCTGAATTACCCATTAAGTGCACCCAAGTCCTTGAACAAAAGCAATCCCATGGATTGCTTTTGCCTTTGCCTGAGGCAGGAATAACCCAGAGTTTTTTCCCCAGCATATTTTTTATGTGCAGTACTGGAAATTTACCCCATTCTCCATTTACATACCCCAGTATGTAAAAGTTTTGATTGAGCAGTGACAGCCTGACTGACAGATTCCCTAGTGCTGACTAACCAGGTGGCTTTTGCTAAATGTTTGAAGATTCCACCACCCATTGCTCTCAGCACAGTCTTTTAATAGTTCATTGCACGGATGAATTTTTCCTGGAGGCTGGTGTGCAATAGGGTGTGTTATATCCACTCAATACTGTGTCTTTGGCCCAGCTGTCTACAAGGGTGTTTTGGAAGAGTCCCACTGGGTGACTCAGTTGTTTATGGCCTAGCAGGTCCCCACAAGACTTGCTTTTCAAGGCCCAGGATAGTTTTCTGGGTCGTGGTATGGGGCCCAGAATATGCTTCTAACCCTCCAGTAAGCCCATGGTGGATTTGCAGGAGTGTGATACATTCACTCTGCCAGGTCTACTTGTATTTATATTTCAGCCACTGTCCTTCATGCTAGAGAGTCTTTAACCACCTGACTTGCTTAATTGCAGCATGCTGCCCATTCATGGATAACCTGGGTGACAGTGTCCATGGTCAAATCTACCCCTCAATCACTATCCCATCTATAGTTGCATCACTTTCTTGATAGCCTGAGGTGTCATGGACCCACTGAGCTATAAATAATTCATCTTTATGTTGCCAATCCAGATCCACCTGAGCCACCTATTGGTTGTTTGGATGTTCTGCAGTGGCCTGACTCGAGCACATGAGCATTTATGTGATGCTCCTTCCCAAGCAGGTTCTCCACGCAGGCAGCAATATCCTGCCACAGTGCAGCAGCCCAGGTGGCTTTGCCTCTGTACTGCCAGTTACTCTGCTTCCATCACTGCAACCACCTCCACAGGGCATTTGCCATCATCCCTGAGTCAGTCAAGAGGTAAAGTATTGGCCATTTTTCCCATTCAACAATGTCTAAAGCCAGCTGGATGGCTTTCGCTTTGACATCTGCAAACTGACTGGACTCACCTTCTCCTTCAGCAGTTTCTGCAACTTGTCATAGGGGACCCAATACAGCTGCCTTCCACCTCCAATGCTTTCCTACAACACATCAGGACCCATCAAGAAACAGGGCATATTGCTTCTCACTTTCTGATAATTTGTCATACAGTGCAGCCTCTTTGGCACATGTCACCTCCTCCTCTGACCATACTCTGAAATCTTCACCTTCTGGTCAGTTCATGATCACTTTCAAGATTCCTGGATGCCTGGGTTTTCCTATTCAAGCTAGTTGTGTGACCAGTGGTATCCCACTTATTCCATGTAGCATCAGTTGTCTGAAGTGCAGAGGAGACCCTCCCTTTGAACATCCAGTCCAGCAAAGCTAACTGGGGTGCCAGGAGCAGTTCTGCTTCAGTACCAAGAACTTCCAAAGCAGCTCAAACCCCTTCATAAGGTGCAATTATCTCTTTTTCAGCTGGAATGTAGCAAGCCTTAGATCCTCTGTATCCCTGGCTCCAAAAGCCATGGGTTTGACCTCAAATCTCCCATAGTGCTTTCTGCCAGAGGTTCCACGTCGGGTCAATCTCCCTGGCTGCAGAACAGAGCACATTTCTAACATCTTGCCCTGCTCAGACTGGCCCAAGGGCTATTGCATGAACTATTTCCTGTTTAATTTGTTCAAAGACTTGTTGCTGTTCCAGGTCCCATTTGGTACCACTCTTATGCTGGGTCACTTGATAGAGAGGACTGTAATTTGGACATGTGGCTGTTGTTTTGCTGATCACACCTACTGGGATCTAATAATGTTCATCTTGCCTGGGTGACATATAACATCTTCCTTGAAGGAATACTTTTCCTTCATACTTGACTGAAGTCACCTCCAAAGGCTGAGGACTTGTATCCCTTTTCCAATAAGCTTGTCAATGCCCCTTTCCCTAGAGAGTGACCCCAAATGCTTGGCTTCCCTACCTTCTAATTCCAGGCTGCTAGTCCCATTATCCCAGCAATTTAGCAGCCAAGTGATAATGTGTTCACCTGGAAAATAGATGAAATCTTTTCCCATAATGCATAACTCACTCAGTGATAGGGATCGAGTGGTGGTTACCTTTTGTTCTCCTTCTTCCTCCTTTTCTTGTGATGGCCTTGCTTTGTCCCCCTTTACTAAATGATCAGAACTTTGTGTCCATTTCTTCCTGTCTGTGGGGTGACTGACACTGGCATGGGTTGGGTCTTGGTTCAGCTGCAGTCCTTGTCACCGGGATTGGAGTAGCTGCAGTGCATGACACTTTGCCATTAGATCCAGACTGTCTTGTCCCCTTGAGGTACTGAAGAGCCTTGAACAGGGATCAGTAGGCATGGTCCAGGCCCCAGCACATGTCAGTGACTTGTGCCTGTCTGGAATTGACAAGGTAACTGCATACTTTTCCCAAATATTTATTCTGCACTTGTTCAGGGAGGACATACTGTCCTAGGTACTTGCCACATACTATCCCACACATCCTGCTACTTGTAACTATCCAAACTCAGGGAATTCTCTTGGTCTTATTCCTAAATAGTTGTTTAATCATAAACAAGACCTGGAACACATTCAACATTCCTGGAAATAGGACCATGCTTGTTTCAACATCCCAAGGACATACACAATTTTCAAAATCCTCAAACACTACTTTAATTAGCCTGGCAGGAAAGGGGAGGGTGTGGAAGGATATCTCCTCCATAGGTTGTCTCTCGGAGGAGGAAAGACAAACGGTGTGATTATTGGTAGTTCCCAACAGATGGCTCTCGAAGAACAGAGGTGAGCAATGCTGAGTACACACACCAGATTAGTTTTGCAACCAGTAATTCTATCATATCACAAGCCAGCATTACAAAGTACAATAAAATGATAACCTTAGCCCAGACCTCAAAGGTGATAAAGCCAAGACAGGGAACACGTGCTGCAAGTAAAGTGCTGCATAATACAGCCCTGAGAACAAGTGCAATGACTCTGAGAGCAAATAAATCAAAGTTATGACCAGTGATTGTTAAACCAATGCAGTGAATGCTTATAACAAATTTGTTTTAACATGCTCTGGTCAGATCTGTCCTTATCTCAATCCTCAGTGTTTAATGTTGGGTGCCAAAAAGGATATTGACACACCGTAACACCGTCTGGCAACTAAGTACCACCCAGACTCACTGCCCCACCCACCCCACAGAGGGATGGGGAGGAGAACTGGAAAAAGGTCAAATCTGTGGGTTGGGATAAGAACAATTTAATAATTGACATGAAGTAAAATATTAATGCAACTAGTAATAATTGTAATGAAAACAGAGATAATGGAAAGAGAGAGAGAAATAAAAGTCTGTATAAGAAAAGTCAACAAGCCAACAGTCATGCACAATACATTTGCTCACCACCCACTGACTGATGCACAGACTATCCCCTAGAAGCCAGCAGTGACTCCTGGCCAGTTTCTTCCAGTTTGTATACTGAACATGACATTCTATGGTATGGAATACCCCATTGGCTCACCTGGGACAGCTGTCCTGGCCATGCTCCCTCCCAGTTTCTTGTGCACCTCCTCCCTGGCAGAGCATGGGAAGCTGAAATATTCTTCACTTAGGGTAAGCAGTACTCAGCAACAACGACAACATCATTGTATAATCAACATTAATCTCATACTGAATTCAAAACACAGCACCATTCCCGCTACTAAAAAGAAAATTAACTCTATCCCAGCCAAAACCAGGAGAGCTGTTCTGTTTTACTTTTAAAACAAATGTCTGGAAGGGGCTCTGGTAAAGTCTTACTGGGTTATCAGTGTGATTTGGCTTGCTTCTGGTGGAGAATTCTTCCTCTTTATTCCCTGCCAGCAGATCAGGGTCTGTGCCTCATGCATTCACTTTCCTTCCTTCTGCCTCAGCAGCATCCTCACGTAATTTCCATGTCTACAAACTGGATCACAGCTGCTGCTCAGTGAACAGACTGATTGTGTCTGCCTCACTGCCCTCACACCTCAGCTTTGCTGGTCCTTCCCCTTTAGCCACAGAAATGACCAGTGACAGCCCAGCTGTACCAGCAGACTCTGTCTGTAGTTCTGTGTCTGAACTTCTGTAATGCACACCTTGTACTAGGAAATCTGCCAAAGCATTCCATTGCTCCAGATCAGCTGCAAAAAAATACATACCCAAACAAAACGGTGAAATATTAAAAAAGATAAATTGTTCTTATCCTCAGGCCAGGTGTCTCTGAGGCCTGAGATGCCTGCTCTGAGAGAAACTTGCTCTTTGTGTGAAATATGCCCAGAAGATCTTAGCTGATGGAACTCTGCAACAAACCACAGTAAGGTAGGAGACAGATCTGTGCTAATTCAACAGGACTGAAATTCCTTCTCAGTCACAAATCTGAACAGCAGTTCAAGTCTGGATACATGCAGATGAACCTTACAGCTGCTGTGCATTTTGACTCAAGTAACTTTGTGTTATTTATAAAAGTTAGGCTAATGACTTGAGCACAGCTTTGGTTGGATGCTTTAAAGGTCTACTCACCCTCCTCCCTAGCATATTATGTACTAATTGTTATGCCTACAGAATTCAGTAAAATGGTATGGAGAATTAGGTGTCTCATCTTTTCCTTTCTCATTTTCACATGGAAATGTTAATGTGGCCAGAGCAATCACGGTGTGACAATTTATACCCATCTACCCTCGATATAATACTTCAGAAATAACTTGCATTTGTCTGCCAGGGTCCTTGTGTGCAATCCATGGCATGTTGTATTTTTATCACTGAATTCATCAGAGAGCTGCATGAATATTTGGGTCTTTGCTTTCCTCATATTTGCAAGGAAACTGTAATCCAGATTGAGCCAAGGAAACTATTACTGAGAAACAAGGATCAGGTCAGGCAGAATGGGAAAGATGAGACCCTCCTTGCTAGGTTTTGTGAAATCCCCCGTAGTTATCGGTCTTCTAACTTATCCTTGCTTGGGACTTCATCATAAATAATTGGATTACGTGTGTGAGAAGACCATCAAAGTACAGAGGCCCAGGCTCAAAAAGACCCTTCTTTGATTAAATGTGTAACTGCTGGGTCTTAGACAAAACACTCCTACTGAGTCATGCAACACTGGTTTGCCCCCAGCAAACACTAACAGTATAAAACTTTTTATGCTGTAAGCATATTTGATCTTCCTATCTATTCCTTCCAACTCTCATTTCCTTTCTGTTGTTTAGGTTAATGCCCTTTTCACCTGCTTCTTGCTTCTGCTATTCTTCGTGTCTGTTTTCTGCTGTCCCTGAGAAAACATAGACCCCTTTTGCTGCTCACTCTCCCTCCTGTTTCAAATCCTTTTCCTGTCTTACTGCCTCCTCAGTTTTTCATTTTATCAAACACCTCCTCTATCCTTTCACTCCAGGGCTATTGTTCCACAAACTCTGAGACATAAACAGGTGTGATCATGAACAGGAACAATCCTTTAAATTTAAAAAGCACCCAATGTGGACTTTGTGTCCAAAAAACCAGTTCTTCTAAGCATCTTCTAAAAGTATGTGTTATAAACAAATTTATTTCAAGTCAATGATGTCTATGTGAGTAGGAAACTAACCTGCAGGGCTTGAAAATCTACTGCAGCTCAACAAATAGCAGCATTAACATAATCAGACCCAAATGACCCATGATCCGATTCTGCTTGCTCAGAAATTCTGCCATTTCTATGGCACAGTATTGAGATAAACTTGTAGCATTAACAACCTGCTGAGAAGGATTTGATTTCTTAGGGAAACCTTTTATGTTGTGCTGGGCAGGTTGATGAGGTATCAGGTTTGCTGTTAATATCATTGCTGCTTCCGGACTTGAAAAAAAATTCTTTTCATCACCTCAGTGTAATAATGTTGCTCAGCATGCCATGTACTGTGTGACCTTCTCCAAACTGGAGATGTAGCATTCCACTGAAATACCTACTGCTAAATTTACAGACAATTATTTATTGGATGGCCTTATTTCCACAACTAATGATCTTTGCTCCTTTTCAAACATTTAAACAATATCTTTTTACACCTTGAAAACCTTTAGTCACTGGGACATTTGGGGAAAACCTGTGTTGTATTACATTTGCATGTGGTGTGGAGCTCAACAATGGTTGATATTCTGGGTAGGTTAAGTTCAGTCCTGGTCATATTCTACAAGTGAGATTAAAATCAGCAGCTAAAGAACACACCCAGGACAACCTGAATATTTGAAGTAGGGGAAATTGTAAGGTTTGCTTAGTAAAAGAATAAAGATAGATCACTGAAGGAGACCCCAGACTCAGGGCCTTTCCCAAGACTGTTCCCATGAGATCTACAAGGTTTTATTTTTTGGAAGAAGCATAACATTTAGTCTAGAGAAACGAAACCTGGTTAAACAAAGTTAGACATATGTTAAATTTACAAGACAAGATTGTTTGTGGAGGAAAATATACAGAGAGACTTATATAGAAATGCAGTGTTCCATGGGCTATAAACAGAGTTAAGTGCTGTTCTCAGAATGTTTCCCACATTCCCTGCGATCACTGCCATAGGCCAAGTTTCCCATACATCCTTTAGACCCCTGCAGCACAGTATTCCTCATGACTGCAAGTCCCCACAATGCTTTCAGATCCTCTGCATAATTCAGATCGTTTCTAGCATCTTCACACATACCTTCGGCCATTTCATCTCTCCCTTCCCTATCCTATGAGACTATCACCACAGTAATTCCAGGTCTCATTATTTGCTTCCTTCTCTTTGTTGGTCTGTAGGATGAGTGATTTCCTGCATGCACTGGGATTTAAGATACACACTTGTTGGAATCCAGGGCACAAGGAATGTTTTCTGTGTGTTTTAGAAAGCCCTGATTCTCAGCAGAACACTGCTTTTAACCTCTGTTCCAGGGAAAAAATTACTAAGGCTTTGGGATGAGTTGGAGAACACAGGTGTGAACTAGGTAGTAGTAGCAGTAGTAGTAGGAGTTTATCACAGAGTGAAAAATGTAAGATTTTATGATTTTAGTATGAGAGTGAATGGGAGACAAGATGGAGGATTTAGGGTGTTGTCTCTTCTCCTTGTTCTTCTTCCACTCCATTTTCTGTGGCATTGCTGGCACAAAGTCATTGGCTAGGGATAGTAGCAACATAGGTGTTACGTGTGTAGATTAGTAGAAGTTATTGGTAGTAAAGTAAAAACAATATACATGTTAGAAAGTAATTGGGCTGATTAGCTTTAAAAATACCTTGGTTTTAGGTATCGAGGCCATTTTGTCCATTTTATGCCTTGTTTCTTGTACGCTTGGTCTGGTGTGCAGACGGCATACCGAACTTAAGAGAAGAGAAAAATAAACAACAACCTGAAGACCAAGAATCAGTAAGTCCTGCTTGTTTTTCATCCCTGGCAAAGAACTTGTGAGAGGGAACCTCCTTCAAGGGCCCAGGAGGTAGTTTCCCAGCTGTGTGGGATTCAACAACAACCAGCAAGAAAGAAAAAACCCTGCAACACTGGTTAAATCTGTGGTATGAGAGTGGACTGACAAACTGATAATGCCAGTGCACTCTCGATGGGTCAAATAATACTAACACTGTGGGTCACTCTCTCAGCAGAGTGTCTTCTGTATCTACAGTTCTGACTCGCACAGCACTAACAGAAATGTACTATATTTGAGACCAATGCACTCTGGTAGATTTGTTTACAATCAGGAAGTAGCAGCTGCATCTGACAATTACATAACATCATTAAACTTGACTAAAACTATCAATACGTGTGACTGATGCCACTAGGAAAGGGGTCACTCATACAGCTATTACTGGACAACTACTCACATCCCTTTTAATTTTGGATTATGAGCATTCTTTACTATTTACAAACAGAAGGAATGCAATACTATCCTTCATTCTCCCTCAGATGTAATTTTTGACAATTTTATTGTTTTGCCTTTATTTGATTTCCTACACTTCTAAAAACAATCATTCTCCTCTCTGGTTCTTTCAACAGAAGTGAAAAGAAAATGAATTTTGCCCTTTTTCTTGAAGGACTTTTGTAGTGCTTCACAGCAGATGCCCCGTGGGTGCAGCTATATGAGGTGTGGGTGGTATATTCCAGCTCCTGACATGCACGTATGCAGGCTCGCTGTAGAGCAGGGCAGCACCATGGTCATCCCCACTGCTCCCATTTTGTGCTCCTTGCTATGGTCAGTGAAACTGCTCTGTTATTTGATCACATAATTTAAAATAATTGGCCTTTTTGGCAGGTAAGGGCGGTTAAGTTGAAAAGGGAAACATGCATGATTAAACAACCGATGCTAAGTTAGCAGCAATATGAAATTTGGTTAATCCAAGTGGTGATCTAATGTGTACTTCAGGTAAAACACCTTTGATTTTGAGGCTTTTTTCGAATATTAACTTCCTAGTAACAGCACCTTCAGCCATCTGCATGTGGGCGCCAAACTTCAAGGGGTTTTTTGCACTCTTAAGAGTTCGACACCAAAAGCCCTCTTGTGATTACACTTAAGGAAGGGGAACACCATTCACGTTTCTGAGCAACCAGGTTTGGAAGCAGGCATTTTAAGTTCTTATCACTAAGAACTCCTGGGAAGCCTCACTTAATTTTCACTGTAAAGAAGTGCTAAATATCACAGAGCCGCAGAATCACAGAACGGTTCGGGTCGGAAAGGACCTTAAAGATTCCCTGGCTCCACCCCCTGCCACGGGCAAGGACATCTTCCAATAGATACGTTTTGAGAGGAAGTGAGACTCAGCTGCTGAGCAGCACCAGCCATGCAAACGCTGTGATGCCCAAACTCTCGGAGCTCCCCCGCAGCTCCAAAAAAAGCCAAACCCCAGGCGGTTCAGCATTCCCGTAAATATAAAGAGCTGCCAGAGTTCTGTCACGGCCACCGGCACCCCGGGCGTGCCGAGGCGCTGGCACCGTCCGAGCCTCGCTGACAGAGCCGTGCCTGCCGCGTTTGCTCGGGAAGCGCGGAGCAAACAAGCGGCTGAGGCCCGCTATTCCCGGGATGGCCCGGGAGCGCCCGCGGCGGGAGGGGCGCTGAGGGGAGCGCGGGGAGGGCGGCGCGGCGCCAGGGCGCCTGCGCGAGCGAGCGGGTGGGCGGCGGGTCGGGGGCCGCGGCGGGAACGCGGCCGTGTCGCTGTGGCACCGGGAGCGTGTCCCCGTCCCTGCGGCACCGGGAACCGCGCCGGGAGCGTGTCCGTGCCCCTGCGGCCCCGCGGGCAGCGGGAGCGCGTGGGCCCCGTAAGTACGGGCTCCGTCTGCAGAGCGGGGGAGCGCGGTGAGGGGCTGCCCGTCCTGAGGGCGAGCGGTAGAATGGCGGGGGCGGGTGTGGAAATGGGCGCTGGGGGTGACGAATGCCCGGCCGGTGTTTCGGTTTGGGATCGTTAGCGAAGGATATTGGTTTAATTGCACCTCCTCGGACTTGGAGCATCTGGTCCGTGGCCGAAACTGGGTCGTCTTGTGCAGCTCAGGACTTCCAGGGAGTCCCTGTGCGTGTGGGGAACCCCTCATGGAACATCACAGGCAGGACTTGAGGCTGTGATCGTGCAAGTAAGTTTGCCGGGACGTGATGTTCATCATAGTATAGCTTTACTGAAATAATTGGCAGTGGTTACATATTTAAAAATTACGTACTCGGTGGAAGTACTTACTGTACTCGGGCTCGGGGACTGTAAGTCAGGAGGACGTCTGCAGTGCACTGGCTTTTGCATTTTAAGTACGGCTTTGGATGTTTCATGTTAAAGTAAATGCAGTACCGGATGCTATTTTCTCCATTTCACGCGTGGAAACCGGAGTAAGTGATGCTCTTCACTAAACATTTTCTCACTGACAGGACATCAATTATTTCACTTGCTGCTCCAGATGTTAATTTGGAAGAGCCCAAATAGTGATCAGTGGGCTTGAAAGGAGACTTGAACAGGTTCATGGAAACTGTCATTTGACAAAAATACTCCAGGTGATGATGGAAACAACTACCTGAAAGGAGGTTGTAGTCTCTTCTCCCAGGAAACCACTGACAGAACAAGAGGACACAGTCTTAAGCTGTGCCAGAAGAAGTTTAGGCTAGACATTATGAAAAAATACTTAATAGAAAGAGTGATTGGGTATTGGAATGGGCTGCCAGGAGGTTGTGGAGTCACTGTCCCTGGAGGTGTTTAAAAACAGTCTGGATGTGGCACTTAGTGCCGTGGTTTAGTTGACTAGGTAGTGTTAGGTCATAGGTTGGACTTGATCTCAAAGGTCTTTTCCAACCTAGCTAATTCTGTGATTCTGTGAAATGTGTTTGCGGGTGTTGAAGGGAAGCAGAAGTAGGGCTACTAACACAAGTATTCAAGAAGGTTTTAGTTCTGAATCATAATATAAATGCTTTTAAAGTAGAGCTCTGATAAGATTTGAAACCTTGCAGACTTTAAAACTTATACAGCATTTTGGTTGTAATAGTCAAAAATGAGAATATGTATATTCAGTTTCTAACTAATGCTTCCTTTTCTCAAAGAGTTAAAAATGAATATCTCTTGTGGATTTAACATTTTTTCTACCCCTTCATTTAACAGCTGTGGAAGTTCCCAAGGGACAGCTGAGGTGGTTGACAAGACAGTTTTCAACAAAGAGGTTTAGAGAAAAGGAAGGTGAAAGTTTGATGTCTTTGAGACAGCTACTATTAAAAGGACCTGAAGAAGTAAACTTTGGGATCAGTTAGCAGTCTTCAACTTAAATATTTACAGTTTTTGTCAGTGAAGTTGGTAGATGTGTGTGATGCTCTTTCTCTAAATATTTTTTTCCTTTGCCAACTCAGGGATGATTCTGTAGATCTTCTGTTGTTAATTACAAACACTGATTAAATTCTGAATATGTAGAAGGGCAGCTTTGGAGTTTTGTATTGTTCTCTCTCACTGTTCAACTTGGATAATGTTTCATGAACCTTTTTTTCACAGTGTGAAGTATCACCTTTCATCAGAGATAATGTTGCTGTGACTGAGTTTTCTTGATAAACACTTCCTTTAGGTATGATTAATCTTGTTTTTGATTTATGTGGGTATTTCCTTGTAATTTTTGTAAAAGCTGTATTTCATCTTCACAAGTTTGTTTCAGTTAGAAGACATTTGCTACTTCAACTTTGGAAAGCTTGGGTTTTTGTTTTTCTCTTTGGTTTGAGTTGGCACGTCCTTCTCTTTTAAATAATATGTAGGAGAAAAACAAAAATTGGGGGGTGCTTGATTGCTGGCTTTCTGTTATATCATTGTAAGTCTAAGTTACCTGTATGAGTTTGGTGAACTTGGCTTTTGTTAGTTTGAAGGAGGTGTGCCTGGAGATTCTGTAGCCTAGTTGAATGACACAATAATTTGGTTAAAAACCAATTTGTTTTTTTTTTTGTAAATATGTCGTTCAAAAGTCACCCAGCAGGTCTGCTGCCAGGATAGCTGGGTTTTATGCTTCAGAGACTGGAGGTTTTGCCCTACATATAAATGGGAGCTTGAAAATATTGTAAAAAGATGGGAGAGAGCTTCCTTCACTTTTTTTCTTTATGGGTTTCAACATATTTAGGCTGTTTTATAAGTGTTTTGTCTTCTGTTTGAAGTGCTTTGGCATGCCTACAAGTAACATGCCTTACGGCTGCAATTGGGTCATCTTGGTGTCCCAAGAGCAACAGCTGGGTAAATATTTATTTATCAGGCAGTGAATTGTGGGATAAAGTTATCATGCATTATAATTCAGGTAATCCTTTTAAACAGATACAATAGTGATTGTAAATGTGTGCAGTTACAAGTAATAGCAGTGCATTTGGCTCTGGTGTTTCTGGGGCATCATCAGCACTAATCTTGTGCTTGCCCTCAGGCTTCAGTCCTGTAGTTGGCTTCTGAACTCTTCTCTTGCATCTAATTTTATTCATCAGTGAGGTGGGAAGGGGAAAGACCTACACAGTAATGGGAAGTGAAGGGTTGGAAAGGAGCCACTTCCCCCTGCTCTGCTTCTGAGTTAAGTATCATCCCTGTCAACCTTCTCTCTTCTTCCTGGAAAGAGAGAGAGCCTGTCTGCTGCTTGGGTGAGGAGGGTTGGAGAGACAGGAGCTTTTTAGTCCTGAGAGGGTGGGAGAGGAGGAGCCCAATCACATCTCCCAGGCAGACTCTCCTTAAGACTCCCAGGCAGGATCTGGTTAGGTGAGGGAAGGAAATTAGTACCTGAGTGTAAGAGTGGTAACCTGTCTCCCTCTGCCTGAAGTTTTACTGAGCTGCTTGTCCAAAAGGTTTAATAATATCCTGACTCTCAGGAGTATATTTTTCAAATTACTTCTGCAAGCATTTGATTAAAATTTCTTGTTGCAATGTTGTACTAGTTTTGAGCTCCAAAATATTGTTCTAGGCTATATCACTTCCAAGTTAGAGCTCTTAAACTGTATGTTTGAAACTTTTCTACTGTATAAAAATCCATCTGCAGCTTGGTTGAAAACTGGCATAGGTGTAAATTGTGTTTTAACATGGAAAAAGTCCCGTACGTTTAATAGCTTAACAAAGTCACGCTGTCTGTTTGGCTTTTTGGTGGGTGTCTTTGCAGTAGGCCCTGAGAATTTGTAATCCTTACTGGGATAAGACTGCAAAAATAATAAAAAAATAAATCTGTTCATGCCTAAGGAAGCTTTAGCTGGAATGTCTTTGGTGCAGTTTTCATGCTGAAGTACCTTCATGAGAAACAAACAATGGGATTCCGTTCTTGGTTATGCTTTCATAATACATGTTCAACTCTATTAATTTACTTTAATTTTTTTTTCAACTTTGTTCATAGATACTTGTAAACTGAAAATTATAAATGTACTAAGTACAGGTCTACACTACTTCTGTATGGCTTTAGCTATCTGTAGTTGACACTTTCATTTTAAAAAACGTGTTGTGAAGCCAAAATAAGAATACGCAGTATTGCAATATAGTGGTTTTCTCAGATGTTATTTTATTGTGCAGGAGAGAGTTGAGTCAGGAATTTGACCAGGAATGTATTGAAGTGTTTTTGTAAAGTGTCAAGGCCTCGGACATCTGTCATCTATACTGACTGATGCCACTCCAGCAAGGCAGCAGCTGCCAGAAAAAGATAGGGTATTGCTGAGTTGAGTAGTGACCTGAGCATTCCATTACACATGAGGTTCCTGTGTTCACAGAGATCTCTTTCATCATGTGTTTTTTCAGGATGTTCCACTCATCTTGGATGGGAAGGTGTTTTTAAAAAGTGCCTTAAAAACTCTTTCTGTGGTAAGCAGTGGGCTGTGCCAGGGCTGTTTGCTGTATCCCTCAGTCCGTCGCTGTGGCTGGGCTCAGGCTGACGGTGCCGTGTCTTACAGTGAGGTCAGTGGCTCAGCTGTAGTTGTGTAACAACAGGGGCCATTCATAAATGTGTTTCATGGCCTCGAGACACTGGATTGCATTTCCTAGCGTAGCATCAGAGTTCACTGTGCCTCAGGAAAGTGAAGACTGTACTGCAGGATTGGAATAGCACCCGCTCATTTGCTGTGGCTGGGGAGAGCTCTCTCACCTGAGTGTACAGTAGTCAGTCTCATGTTGTAGCAGGAGGAGATGCCTTGAAAGAAGCTGCAGCCTTTGGCATCCTGCCCAGCAGGATTAGGGTAGTGATTGTCCCCCTGTGGCACTGGTGAGGCCACACCTTGAATCCTGTGTCCATTTCTCGGCCCCTCACTACAAGAAGGACATCGAGGTGCTGAAACAAGTCCAGACAAGGGCAGCAGAACTGTGAAGAGTCTGGAGCAAAAGTCCTGTGGGGAGCAGCTGAGAGAGCTGGGGTTGTTTAGCCTGGAGAAAAGAAGACTCAGGAGAGACCTGCCCTCTCTTTAGAACTACCTGAAAGGGTTGGTCTCTTCTCCCAAGTAACAATCAACAGGACAAGAGGAAATAGCATCGAGTTGCACCAGGGGAGGTTAAGATTCGATATTGGGAAACATTTCTTTATGGAAAGGATTGTCAAGCCCTGGAGCAGGCTGCCCTTTGAAGTGGTTGAGTCACTGTTCCTGGAAGTATTCCCAAGTCTTGTAGATGTGGTGCTTAGGGACATGGTTTAGTGGTGGGCTTTGCAATGCTGGGTTAACAGGTGGACTGGATAATCATAGAGGTTTTTTCCAACCTAGATGATTCTATAATTCTGTGACCTGCATTCCTTGTCCCCCTGCACTGTTGTGAGTTGGGAATGAATGAGTGAAGTTGAGCCTGGGAAGAAGGATGTGGAGGGGAAATGTACTTTTTGTCTCTCACCATCCTACTCAATTTTTAATTGACAACAAATTAATTTTCCCCAAGCTGGGTCTTCCCTGCCAGTTGGTAAGTGACCTCTGAGTCTTTACCTTCCTCTCTTCTGTTCAGGAGTGGTAAAGTGAGAGTCTAGCAGCCAGAAAATCAGGAACGCACGTTCAAAGGACAATGGACTTCACACATACCAGTGCTTAGGGACTGCTGGATTTATCTCATGCATTCCCTGTGGAGACAGTTGTTCAGCTTATTGATCATAAACCAGAGCAGGCTGGAACATGGGAATAGCACTCCTTGTTCAGGGTAACATTGAGTGCAAGAACAATGGTATCCCTGTTAGGGATATGCAATATAGTGAGACACTCCTATTTTCTTCTCTGTCCTGCATGTCAGAGTTAAAAATGTATGGAAAGTTCTTTTTCAGTCCTTTTCTGCTGTGATGTTCTCTTTTTATGTAATGGATTTATTGTATTTATCTGCCTTTCCTCATTTGCATCGTTGCAAGCGCTTCTTCTGTGATGCCACATTCCTGGAGACAGTAAGTTGTGTACGCTAAAATATCCAGGCTATTACCCTGGTTTCAGCAGGGATAGGGTTAATTTTCTTCCTAGTAGTTGGTACAGTGGTGTGTTTTTTATTTAGTATGAGAGTAATGTTGATAACACAGGTATGTTTTGCTTGTTGCTGAGTAGTGTTTACCCCAACTCACGGACTTCTCAGTTTCCCGTGTTCTGCCAGTGAAAATGCTGGAGTGGCACAAGAATTTGGGAGGGGCACAGCCAGAACAGCTGACCCAAAATGGCCGAAGGAATATTCCATGCCAAAGGGCATCATGCTCAGTGTATCAGTGTAGGCTGGCCAGGGTCTGACTGGGCATTGGTGAACAACTGCATCATGTCTGTTATATATTCTAATTATCATTATTGCCACAGTTATTTTAATTATTATTTTCTTTCTTTTCTGTCCTCTTAAATGGCTCTTATCTCAGCCTGTGAGTTTTCTCACTTCTGCTTTTCTGATTCTCTCCCCCATCCCAGTGTTGGTGGGGAGTTGAGGGAGTGGTTGTGTGGTGTTGAGTTGCCAGCTGGGGTTAAACCACTGCAGTTATTTCCTGGTGTGTTAGGTATTCTTTTATCTTTTTTTTTTAGTTTGTAGTTCAGGGAGTTGGAACTGCCAGTATCTCTGTTCTATTATATTGAGTATCAAGCAGTGATCAAGTAATAAAGAGTGTGGAGCCAGCACATCTGTGTATCTCTTTGTATTCTTGACATAACTGGAGTATTTTAGCTGGCAGTGGCTGTTACTGTAATCAGGCCCACAAGTGCACCTTGGTCTGTTTCTTTTTAACTCATGCCTTTCCTCTTTAAAATTGCCTGGTTCTGGGCAGTTTGTAAAATGTTACCAGTCGTTGCCTGGAAATACCTGTTATCATTCTCCTAAAATAACCATTCCCAGTCAACTGAAAGCTGAACTACTGTTTTTCTGCTGGTTGTCATATCAGGTTTTCTGACATTTTTCAGTGGGAAGCATAGACAAAGGATTACAGAAGATTGCTAGAAATTCTGCTTGCTTCCTAATCCAACTAGCTCCATGTTTTCATGAGAGCTTGTGCTGGTGCAGAGAAATTATAGTTCGGGGACTGGACCAGAGAGGAAGATGAGATGGTGACAGTCACAGATGGTGACAGTCACAAAGCCAGACCCAGACTGGTCTGGCTTCGTGACTGACCAGTCAAAACATGCGGTAGTGCTAAAGGTTCTTTCCACACTACTGAGTGTCTGAAATGAGGAAGCTTTTCCCCAAAATTCTTGTGCAGTCCTGAAAATACATAAGACCTTTATGGCACAGAGAAGGTGCCACTGACTGGGGAAGCCTTGAAATACCTGCCTGTTTGGAATGCATGTATTGCCCAAAGAGTTCAAAGAGGTTTGAGTTACAAGGGATTTAACACTTTTCATGAGGCTGTATCTATACTTTCTCTCCTATCCTTTACTGCAATCCACCTTACTCATATACCCTGTGTCTACTCAGGTCGTTGGAATGCTGCATCCCTGGTAGTCTGAGGGAGCTCCAGATGGGTGAGATGACAAAGTGACACCTCTGTTTCAATCCAGCTGATCCTGTGGGGTTGCTAGAAGAGTTTTGCAGGTCAGAGTGGTAGAAAAAGCACCATTGAGGGACAGCCTAGTAATAGGAAGTTGCCTTTCATGAAAAGGGTCAGTGAGCCAGGCTGTTTGCATAAAGTAGATGCTTTGGTCTGTGGTGGGACTGTCATCAATGGGTATGTCTAGGTGATAACAGAGAGGAGTGTAGTGGGAGCACTGGGACTTCTCCACAGATAGGGACAAGAGTGTGGGCAGCTTGATGTGTTTAAGAAGAATGACATCTCTAATGTTTAAAATGTCCAAATGGAAAAGATGCCAAAAGGGCACTGATAGACTGTGGTTTGCTTTTAGGAGCAAAGGCTTGAGCCTTTGTTTCTAATGGAAGAGTTTGTTGTGGGAATTATTTCTGAGCAGTATTGCTTCTGTCCCGGTATGCCTGAATGCCTGTGTGCTGGTTCTGCTGTGCTGGGAGGAAAGGAGGGAGGCTGGCTGCCGTCCCGGGCTGGTTCATGAGCTGAGGGAGGGGCATGTGGCACAGCACCACGGAGCCTCTTTGGCCTGAGGAAAAGTGGGATGTGTTGGCTCTTTTTTTTTTCTTTCTCCTTTTAAAATTTTTTTGTGATATTGAGCTGATTCCTGCAGCCTTTGAGAGGTAACAGAGGTCTCTTTGTGGTGTGGGGTTTCCTGGATGAAAAGTGTCTGCTGCTTGTGAAGTGCTCTCCATAGTTCTTGGAGTGAGTGATCGACAGGAAGGTGGGATGTGGCAGCAGCAGTGAGTGGTTTAATGTGCTTTCTTTATTTGGCATGAAATTCTGAGAAGTGGAAAGGGAGTTTGTTTGAGGATTGGATTTATCTTTTTTGTTGTTTGTTTTTCTTTTGAAATAGCACCATTTCTCAGTGCAGTTGGTGGGTTTTAAATAGGAAGAGGTAATAGGATTATGGAAGTGTTGCGTAAAAGAGGTGTTAAAAGCTATTTGCCCTACTAAGAAACTAATCTGTTGAAAAGAAGGACCTGCCTGTGAAAGGAGCAGGTATAGACTCTTGTAAAACTTGAAGACTTGAGCTGTCCTGCATAGAAAAGCTGATGCTGTACAGTGATCTTTCTACCTTGCTAGTTGTCAGGAATTTTAATTCCTTCTTAGTGGATTTCATGAAGAAGACTGCTGCACTTCCTGATGTACCTGGGACTAACCCATTGCTGCTTTTGATTATGGCCTAGATAAATTAACAAATAATGGTCTGTTTAGTACAGAGCTGATTAAATGCAGTTCCAGGGAACTCGTTCATGCTTCATTTCCTGCTTGAACTTATTACAGTTTTTAGAGTTAGGTTGAAGTGAATGCTTGTTGCTGCTGAACCTGTTCTGCGGCCTTTGGAATTTGTGTGTGAGCTTGAGGAGCTTGCAGGGGCTTCTAGAAAATCCTGCGTGGGAAATCTGCCCTTACTCAACCATGTGAAACAGGTAGTCAGAAAGTTGGTTTGTGTAAATTAAAAATTAATTTTCCTTTCATCAGATGAAAATATCTTTCACCCCTACAGGGCGAATAGTTTTAAATGTGAACATATGAAAAGTAAAACTTAGGCACCATATTCTCACTGACTATTTATACTGTTAAGCATGACTTTTTTTTGATAAGTAATCTAGGCTTTAGCATAATTATCATAATGACAGTTTTTATCTAAAAATGTATCAGGGAAAAATCACTGTTTGGAACATAATAAGTTTTTATCACCTCCAGTTACTTACCAAATTTTGCTCATAAGGTTACTTTCCTTCACTAATATCTAGATCAGGGTTACTAGTTCTCAGTCTTGTGGCTGATAATTACTTTGTCTAGGAATTTTGCTTTGATGAAAAAGAACAGCCTGTAGTCCAGTATTTGTGGGCATTTCTGAGCTTGGTAGTGCTACTGGCTTCAATCAGGGGGCAAATGCACAGGTTGACCCTGCAGCCCTTACATGGGGAAGCAGCTTGTACGTGTGTGGCTTGCTCCTTCTGTGCTTGCACAGTGTGTCAGACTCCAGTGCATGTGTGTTTCTGCTGGGAAAACCCTGGATGGGTATGGATGGGGTTCTGATCTTCCTAGTTTGCTTCAGAAGTAGTCTTGTCCGTGCTGGAACCTTGCTTACTATTTTGGACTACCTGGATGGATAAGGGCAAGTTAGGGGTTCATGTTTGTGCCGTCAGGCTCAAGGATGAGAACTGAACGCTCCTGTTCCTGGAGGAGTCATACAGCTCTGTGTCCTGGATGGGTTCCTGCAGATAAATCTCTTATGAGCAGTACCAGGCACCTTCCAACAAGAGAGCAGGGTTTGGCATATGATTGAAAACACGAAACAGGCTATAGAACTTGGGTGCTCAGACAAGCTGCAGAGCACAGGGACAGTTGTTGGTACAGATGTGATATTGGGGAGAGCAGAACATGCACTGGTTTTGTGCCTCAACATGGTCAGGGAGCTAATTAGAATTGTGTTACTGCATCTGTCTAGATACGAGTATATCTGCATGTAGATGGAGACCTTTCACCTTTTCCATCAATTTTAGAATTCTGACTGATGCCATATTTGCATAACTGTGGCTTTGTTCTGTTTAGTTTTCTTCTATTATGCATTTTGAAATGTGTACTGTGGCGGTTTTGGCCTTGTGGTCTGAAGGGCCGTACCCTTCTAGCCTGCTGTAACTTTCTAAACTAGCTTTGGTTATGCTTCACTGAGAATTTTTTTTCACAAAAAAGTTGCACTTTATGTTTCCCATGAAAGTTTCTTTGGTCTGTTTTATGAAGGTCACATACAACTAGAGTCAGGTTTCAGAGCTATGAGAAGAGTTTAGTTGCACCACAAGTGTTCTCCCATCCATGTTTGAGGGTTGGTCACCCTGAGTTATGAAGTACAGGAGAAAAAAGAACCATGTTTCCAGCTTCTGAGATACTATTGTTTCTGGCAAGATTTGTTCAGTATTGAATTTTTGTTTGCACATGGTATAATGTATGACTAGGTGGCCTTTTTTCACCACCACCCCCAACCAATATATCAGCCATAATCCAGGGATATCAAAGATGAAAAGATGTGCTTCATTAACTACATAGGGAACAAAAGAAGGATGGGAAATTGATCAGTGGGACAGGGGACTTGGTTGCTCAGGATGTGGAAAGGACTCAGCTACTGAATGTCTCTTCTGCCTCAGCTGTTACTGTCAAGACTACTAAGGCTGGAGTAGATTTTGCATGACTATTCTAATCAGTATTTCATTAAGACTATTCCCTTAATAATGATTTTATTTTATGTATTGTAACTCTGGCTTTTATACTACTTCTCCAAGTATGGCTTTTTAGCAGCAGGCCCTGAACCTAACTTTTTTTTTCTTTAACAAGGTCCAAGCTCTGGTCTTCTTGACTCTAAGTTAGCTGCCTGACTTGGCAACCAAGGTACTTTAGGCTTGCTGGTGAAAGATGACTTTTTTAACTGAAGAGTCCTTAGTGTGAAATGGTAACACAACACCCTCCAGAGGGGCAATGGCCAAGGTTTTTTTTTTGTTTCTCTGACAGGCAGGTTCTTATTGAGGCTTGACTTCTTGCTTGTCCTTTTATTCTCAGTTATTGTCCTCTTAAGTTCCCAAGTTCTCAGTCTTTGGCAGGAGTCTTGAAAGTGACAGCTCTTTACTGTCATCTTCGTTCATAAGGGTACAGTTCTTCCACAGTTCTTCCTCCTCTGTTGGCAGAATCAGGTTTGCCTTTCTGTGCACATGCCATTCTCACCTTTCAGGGGAAAAAAAGCCAGGCAAACAACCTTTTAACCTCTGAAGTAAAAACGTAAGGTAAATTTGTGTGTAAATTGATTCATCTGTGTTTTTCCATTTAAAATACCAAAATAAGTTTGTGTGTCTGCATTTTGAAATACATGCTGTATTCTCCATAGATAACACCAAAAAATCAAACTGCAGGTTTCTCAAACATGCATTATTGCCCTTCTGCATGCGTGTTGTGATAAGCTGAAGGTGACTAATGGTTGTGATTGTGTGTGCACATTTATGCTGCCCTGTGGAAGGGCTCAAGTGTATTTTAAGCAGGAGCAGCATTCTGTCGCTGCCATAGAAGTCAGTGGAGATGTGAGTTTAGTTATCATGGGGAATTATTCACACTGACAGTAGTACTATAGTGTGAATATTTATCAGAGACAAGTAACGTGAACTTTTAGTAGCAACTACTTACGGAATCTTGCAAAGCTGATGAAGGAAGTTCATATGTGTGAGATTTGGAATAGGAGTGGAGGAGAGTAGGAATAAGGTTGGTGCAGTAAGTTCATAGTTTATGTCCATAATTTTAACATCTTAGTATTTTAGCAATTTTACACCTGCATGCTCTTCCTGATATTTTAACAAAAACAACAAAATGTTTCAGAAGCTGATTCTTCTGACTAATACTGCTCACTGCCTCCTGGTGTTTCTTTATGTCTTTTCCCATGGTTAGTTAATTTTAAACTTTATTTATGGACGAAAGCATTTCTTACGGGGGACAGCCCATTTGCACTAATCTGAGTACCAGTGGTGAGCAACTGTTCTAACTCTTTTTAAAGATTGTAGTCCATTTCTGGGAAAGTGGGAAGCTGTAAATATAATAAACACCTTGTGATAGTCATTTGCTGAATGTTAAGTTCAGTATCTTAACTTTTATGTTGTCCTTTTCAGCCCAGATTAATCTGGGGTGCACTTGGATTGGGTGATGGAGAAGGAAATTCCCTCCTCGAGCATGCACTTTGTGCTGTGAGACCTTTGGTTTGTTTTGGAGAAGGTTACACCCTTTGGGGGAAGTGCTTCACCTGATGAATGCTGCATAGTAGCTGAGAGGCTGTGAAAGGCAGCAATTTAGATTATTCCATAGAAACTTGTAGGTAGAGTTTAGATACGCAAATTCTAAGATCTTTGATTTAATAATTACAGGCCAATATTACCCATGGGGTCCACACTGCTCTCAGATGATTCATAGGGCTTATCACAGATTTCCTGTGTGCAAATATTGCAGGGTGTGTACTGATGGGGGAGGGTGGACACTTTCTCTTTTATTTGAGTCCCCTTACTTCCTTAGAGCCTTGCTGTGTGTTGCATGTGAACGGGGAGAGCAGCTTGGCTCTTCCATGAAGTGCCTGCCAGGAGGGACAGCAGCTGGTAATTCCCAGTGAACCCTAAAAGCTTAGGAGAGTTGATCTTTTTAGTCCTGGGTCAGGCTCCCATACACATTCCCACAGATCAGCAAAGTTCTCCAGAAGACACCAGGCCTAAACTAGTGGAAATGTGGAGTTACTGTACTTGTGCCTGTGATATCTCTCCAGGGTCTCATGTACTTTAGAGGCTGGTATAAAATAACCTTTTCCATGTTTTTATGTTTCTGCTCTTTGATCTAGCCTGTTTCATCTGCATTGTCTTTAATCATTGCCTTTGCTTCACTTAGCTTCAGTCCTTGTTCTTCCCAGAGGTGGCAGTTTTCTTGTGTGTTTTCTATATCAGAGCTCTCTTTTATTAAAATTTCATTCTTTCTCTGCTATGAGATGATAATAACAGCCAAAAGAAGTAGAGTGGTAACTATAGTGTGATGGCAGTGAAAGGCTGTATGAAAATGGAGCCCTTGAAAGAGGGCAGGAGGTGGAATAAAGGATTGGCTCCTCACAGACATAACACTTTTGAAAAACTGAACCTTTGCCGTAAAAAGCAGGAAGATTTTCCTCCCTCAACTGTGTGTGAGAGGAGGAATACTGGACAGAGACCCAAAGGGTGGTACTGACAGGCAGCAGATAAAGAATAATGATTTCTGATACCAGTCAGGTGTTGTGGGTTTCACACTGCATTGTGCAGAGCAATGTAGCAGCAATAATACTGCCTTTCATAAGAAAATAGTTTATTTCTACAGAGATTCATGTGGTTTTCATTTTGGATGGGCTTTACTCGTAGCCAGCAGAATCTCTTGCTTTGCAGCTGTTGTTAATTTTGGTAGGAACAGAAGTAGTAAAACCTGTGTATTGCCAGGCACTGTACACAGACATAGCATGGAGTAGTGGTTGCACTTTCCAATCTGAAAAAAAAAGAAAGATTGAGAGAGAAGAGCAAAACAGGAAAGTGATTTGCATAAAATCACGCAGCTGGTTTGTGGCTGAACTAAGACCAAAGCTCAGTGTCTTTGTTCCTGACCAGTTGTTAATACTTGCTGTTCCTTTTGTGTATTGTCATAACCTGTTTTCATGAAATCTGTGAAAGCGTAGCAGTGGAGGTGGTAGAAACTAATTCTCTCCTTCCTTTTTTCTTTTTTTGTGGTCCAGGTTAAAGTAATATTTTGTGCCATTTGAAGAGCAAACAATACTATGGCTCCATGAATTTCAAAACTGCAGGAAGTGCGACAGCCCTCCCTACCTCCACCTTTACTTCCCTACTGTGACGTTCTTATTGGGAGCTGTGGTTTCATCCCCACTGGATATGCAGTGACCTGCCTTGGCATCACAGCACAGGAAGCTGTTTGTGGATCAGGGAAAGCCATGGCCTTAGGCTTGAAACTTTTTAACCTCTTCTATAAGTTCAAAGTGTTGGTGCTTGTCACTTTATTTGTGATGGTGCTATGGACCACATTCAGTTACTTAGTGGACACCAGACAGGACATTCCTAAAGCTAAGAGCATGGTGGAGTTTTTCAGGAAGGTAGCTAACCTGGAGCACAGTCAAAAGGAAGAGAAGCTTAAATCTGCTGGAGGCGTTCCCATGGTGAAGTCATTCAAGGGTCCCTGCCCATCTCTGTCTCCTTACCTGAGTAAGTGATGGTGTTTTCCTCTCCTCTCTGACAAGTTAATCTGCTGTAGTGCTGCTGACTTGGGTTTCTTCCTAGCCATATTCCAGTTGGACACCTTTCCTGTGAAACCAATACAACCAGCTGCAGGAAACCCTCTTGGGCGAGGGAGTGTCTTGTGGCATCCAGTGCCTGTGCTGGGAGAGCAGCTGGTGCTGCGCTCTGCATTTATTGATAAAACAGCTTTGGTGACACCCCAGTAACTTGGCTACTCTGTACAGTGTCTGCACTCTGATGAGGCTTTGTCTCTGTCTGTCCTGGCCCCCTAAAATCCAGTGGGGTGGGCAGGAGGTGGGAGTGGACACAGCCCGGACTGCTGACCCCAGCTGACTGCAGGGGTGTTCCATACCCTGTGGCTGTGCCATTCATCATGCTCAGCAGTAAAAGCTCAGGGAAAGGAGGAAGGAGGGATGTTCATGGTGGCAGCATTTGTCTTCCCAACAGCTGCTGTATGTGCTGAAGCCCTGCTTCCCTGGATGTGGCCAGACACCTGCCTGCCAATGGGGATTAATGAAGGAATTTTTCTTTTTCCCTTGCTTATGCGTGCATCTTTTTCTTTTTAAAAAAAGTTAAATTATTTTTGTCTTAACTACAAATGTTTTCATCTTGCCTCAATTTTTTGCCTTTTCATTATTAAATATACTTTTGTGTCTCTGTATTGACAATTGAAGGACTTCACAGCTCTGTTGGAGTTAGCACTAATTGTGATGAAGGTTCAAATGGGTGGCTTTTCTTAGTTTGGGCATTTTTATTATTCTGCTTTTTTCTTGGCTTGGTACTGCTAGCAGCACCAGGCTCCTGCTTTGCATCATTATCACGTCATTATCTTCATTATCAGTATCGTGTCATTATCTTCTTTCTCTTCCTTATTGTGAACCTGATTAGGGATTTGTTTGGGAAGCTAGATTCTTCCTTGTTCCCTAATGTAGTTCAAAACGCTTCTGTCTCCCTGCACACCTTCACCCTGACCCCATGACACATTTGATTAAATAAATGCAGCAATGGCTGTAGCCATCACAGTTGCCTGTATCATACTTTTCCATGGGCTTGCTGAATCCAGAGGAGCTGGGATTATAACTCAGTGCAAGAGAAGGGATGAAAATTTCATTTGGCTACAGAAAGCCTTGTTATGTTTCATCTTACTAATTTATAGCCTTAAGCCTGTTGTGCTTTTTTTGTGCTTTAGGTACCAATGACTTCTTACAGCCACGGCCCTATGTCTCTTTCCACTTTCTTCTCCTTTGCTTTGCCCTGGCAGTCATTTCTGGCCAATCGTTCTGCAGTAGCTTAGGACTCCTCGTGGGTTTTTAAAAAATACTTTTATTTTATTGCCACTACTTCACAGTCAGTTTAAGTAACTAACATGTTTGACATCCTCTCCTTCCACTGCATGCAGTGAATCCTTGTAGTACTACTTTTCCCTTGGAAGGGCAGGGAAGCCAGTTGGGGCTTGAATCTGGTGTTCTTACAGTGGTTACATAGTGCCTCATTACGTGACTGGACCAGCCAGAACCTGAAACGACTCAGGAAAGGTTCTTGTGCTTCTCTTACAGGAGGTGCCAGCAAACTCTCCTTCAAACCATCTGTTACACTGGAAGAGGTGCAAAAGGAGAACCCTCAGGTAGCCAATGGCCGGTACCACCCTGTGGAGTGCTCGCCCCTGCAGCATGTGGCCATCCTCATCCCACACCGCAATCGAGAGAGGCATCTGCTGTACCTCCTGCAGCACCTCCACCCCTTCCTGCAGAGGCAGCAGCTGGATTATGGCATCTATGTCATTCACCAGGTGAGGCAGCTATGCAGAGCTGTTTGAGTGGGGGTGATGGCTGTGCCCTGCAGCCTGAGGAGAGGCTTCTGCTGCCTCTGCTGTCTGACATCAGTCCTCCAAGCCTGCTTCCAACAATTCTCCTTGCTGAGGGATGCAGCAGTGCCTGCAGCTGCTGCTGGTGGCACTCGTGGATCTCAGGGCTGGGGAGTATTGGCAGTGTCTTTAACTGGTGTTAATTTCTCAGTCTAAGTAACTCGGTGTTTGAGTTAGCATGCAAGGTAAGCGTCTTTTGCACTGCTAATGCAACTGACTTCCCTTGCAGTATCTACATATGTAACTATGCTGGCCTGTTCTGTCCTCAGGTTTGGATAGAAGGCCCCAGTTTGTCTCTAGCCCTTCTCTCTCATCAGGCTCTTGTGCTTAGTAAGTTGTGTGTATCATGTGGTTTTACTTTTGCTTTCTCAAACTAAATACGACAGCTGCTGCTTGTAGCTGCTTTATTTGCCCAGCGAGTGCAGTGGGAAGTAGTTGTCATGGAAGAGCACTTGGTTCCTGAAAGATTTATTAATTTCTTTATTTGCATTCTTTCTAGCAATGCTATTTCAGTGGCTAAAACTTAAGCAGACCTGTGTCACATTGTCCTTCATCAAGGTGCTTATGTTCTAATCGCATGTTCTAAAAGCATTATATATTGCTCTTTTGTAATATGTTGTCTTTTTCTTGATCTTCTGTTGTGTTTGCTTTCTTTTACTGTCATTTACTTATATGTTCTGCTTTGGCTCCAAAAAGTCATTTGAGACAGCAGAAGAAAAAGGTGATAAATAAACACAGTTTCTCTTCCCTCCTGATTAAAGAGCCTAGAGTCAATTAATCAGTATGAAACAGTGCTTTCTAGGTGAAAGCTTCCACTCTTAAACTTCTGCTCAGCTGATGTCTCAGCAGAACAGCAATAAAAGTCATGGTGTGATATTTTTACTTTGACTGAGCTGTCCTTCCATTGTTTAGAGTCGTGTGGCCTCTAGAGTGGAAAAACAAGGGCTTTTTTTTGGCATGAATATGTACTATAATCATACATTTACTGGCTCTAGAATTCTAGCAGGAAGCAGTGGTTAGGAATAAATTATTGGGAGAATGGGCATATCTTTTTAATTTATTGAGATATGTGAAGTGGAGAACTGCTGTTGTCATGTTAGCAAAAAGTAATACAGAAGTATGGAAGTTTTGTCTGATGAGTGTGAAGTCTGAACTTGTTCTGTCAGAGATTGTGCCTGGAAGGTTGGAAGCTTTCACATAGCTTTTCTGTGTAGATGGGCATGCCCAAAGACTGGAAAGTGGGTCTAACGAAACTCTTCTGGGGTAAATCCATTTTATCTCCAAATCTCATTTTTAATCCAAATCTCTCTTATTTGTAATGTCATTAGTTGTTCTACGTCTCTTTTGAGGAAAGACAAACAGGATTTAACTGTTAAAACATATAGTCTACTTTGGAGGTAGATTAAATGGGCCTTTTGTGTTTTTTTCTGTGAGCCACTGAAGGGCTTACTCCAGATTCCTTCTTTATGGGCTGCTTTTAACATCTCTAAAGTCATACTTCTCTAAATGTGCGCATACATGAATGCTGCGCTCAAAACAATGTGAGTTTGTAATCTCTAAAGGGTGGATAATTTCTTTCCCAACATAACTTTGTCTTGTGGTCATTCTTCCATAGAAGAATGGTTATTATGGTTATTCTTCCATAGAAACAAAGGGAGACAATTCTGTCCTCGATAAAAGATGAGTAAACTTCGCTGTTTGTTCAGTATGTGGTCTGACATGGAAAACTGCCCTTCCTGGAAAGCCCTGTCAGCTGGCATTTGGGTGCTGTGGTGGCTTGCACTGATGAGGAAAACAGAATTTAAGCAGATGGAAGAGGCTGTCCTGGACTAAGCTGGGTTTGATACTCGACACAAGTGGTGTTCTTCAAACGTACCTTGCCACACACCTGGTTTGTTCTGTTCACTCAGTAACCTATTCAGTTCTTATCCTCAGGAGGAGACTGTCTCATGGGTATTTTTATAGACGGGACGTTTTAAGAAAGACAAAACACACACAAAAACCCCCCATTCAGAAATTTGACATCCTGATTTTGGGTGAATTGTATCTAAATTTTTTACTGGAAAATTTCTCTCCAGAGGATGGATGCAATTGATTATCCATCTTGTAATCTCTCAGAATGGGCACTGTATTGTATTTTTCAGACTGTAGGTATGGAGTCATAAATCCCATAAATCTTCATTCTGGAGCAGATGGTTGTTTTAGTGAACAAATCCTACTTTAGAGCAAAGTGGTACTTTTTAGAACAATAAAATGTGCTTTGTATACAACGTCTTTTCCCTACAGCTCACCTTCTCTCAGCCTGGGGAGGCCAACTTCTTTCGCATTTTCCATGGACCCTCTTTCTGTCCAGGCACCTTCTAGAAAATTTGCTAGAATTCCAAGCAGTTTCTCTTGAAAACATATTTTTTTATTATTCTTTCAAGAACACAGGTTCCTTGCTCTGGAAAATGACTGTCCTGTCTGTTTCTTGGAGGGTTGAGGTTGGGCCTCTGGTTCCCAAGTGGGAACTTGAAGCAAATCCTCACTTTGTCCTCAAGAGCAGAAAGCCTTCTGCAGACTGGTACACTGTGCAGCCAGGTAAAAAATGAAAATAGCAAGATAAGCACATGTCTTGCTCCAAACTGAATGTTGACATGATGAGCTTACAAAACTGCCAGGTGTGTGTGGATATACTTGTACCTCAGAGGTGAAAAATTAGATTTTTGAAAAGTGAATACTAAGTAACTTATAGCAGAAGCAAACGATGAAGACTAGTAAAAAGGTGAAGCTCTGTGCTAGAAGCATGCCCCCTGCAACAGCATAATCAGGTTATAGGTGGGAGGTAAAAATGGAGAGACCTGCTTTTCACTCCCACTCTGCCACCTGTGTGTGAGCTGAGGAAATACAGGGAATTCTTCCAGCATTGCTGTCCTCCAAGCTGAGGGGACAGGCATAAATCGTTCGTGGCAAGGGTTCTGACATCTAGAGACTAATTAGCATGGGATTAACATGAGCATTTGGTTTGGTTTTGCTTTTAAAAAGAACTTCCATGAGCCTTTACTGACACAGTTGTATGGAACACCAGTCTCTAGACTGTACTGATACCTGTGCTGTTGTGGAGCCTGATGGTAGCTCCAGGGCCGGGGGCAGAAGGGTGGTTAAGCCTTGGAGCACTCACACTTATGGTGGCCAGCTAAGCACAGGCTTTCCTGGCCCTGGCTGGGTGTGTGTGAGATGAATGGGGCTGGAGAAATACTTTGCACCGTTGGCCACTCCGAGGCTGTGCCCAGGGTTACGGGGCACTCTGTGCAGTTACTGCTCTCCAGGTGCTGGAAAAGCCACAGGTGTGGTTGCAAACCATGCAATTGGAACAAATGCCCGGGAGCAGGTCTGGTTCAAAACCTGTGGCACCTTCTTCACATTTGTTTTTTTCCATTCTTTTCCACAGGCTGGCAACACCAAATTTAATCGAGCCAAGCTGCTGAATGTAGGATACTTAGAGGCCCTAAAAGAAGAAAACTGGGACTGTTTCATTTTCCATGATGTGGATCTGGTGCCAGAAAATGACTTTAACATTTACAAGTGTGACACACAACCAAAGCACCTTGTAGTTGGCAGGAACAATACTGGATACAGGTAGGAAATCAGGAATATGGAAAGAATACCAACAGGGAAATGCCATGTTACTGATAATGTTCCTCTTCTAAGGCAGGGTTGTGCTAGTATCTACCCTTCCTCCTGACACCAGGTTTCTGGTGGTAGCACTTCACCTCTCTGGAGTACAGAACTGGACAGACACCTCTGCAGTCAGCCCTGTGGTCACCTGCACAAATGATCAGCATCATTGTTCTGGTTACTGGAGTTGAATTAAGAGGTGTTTCGAGAGGAAAGCAATGTGCCAGAGGTTGTGCAGAGACCTTCTGGCAAAGCTAGATACACATTTGCAAGTTCCCTGATCCTGTGATTTGAGGGTGTGATCTTACTATAACAGAACTTGCCAGTTACTTCTGCTGTTCAAGAGGTAATGTCTGATATTGGGAGCTCAAGTGTGGGAATTTGCCAAGGCATAGGGCTGAACTTCAATTATTTGACTGAACAGCGTATAACACAGGATCATTCTGATTTTTAAATGAATCCCCTAAGTGCTCATGTGATATAAATAGTTTAAAGTAAAAAGTCAAGTTCAGTCCACCTCAGAGAAAAAAGGCTCCTGAGCTTGGTGAATTTAATGACTAAGAGTGTTTTCATTGAACTTGTTTCTTTCAAGATTCAGTTCATGTCACATAACTCTAAATATTGATTAGAAGTGGGATATTCAAAAGCTGATCTCAAAGTACTTTGAAGTAAAGCCCTGCTTTGCTTCTGCATTTCCTTTGTTAACTATATGAGAAAGAGGTGGGATGTGCCAATACTGACACAGAATAATATTCACTTTCCAGTCATTTAGTGAAAACTGGAACAAATACATATGTACTAGACTTGTGACAGGCTTTTGGAGCACTTGCAGAGCCTTGCAGAGTATTCCATTGGAATGCTGGTGGCTTGAATTTGATAATTCAACTTGAATTGAAAATTAATACTTTTTCTGTGTCAGTGCCTGTGTTTACAGATCCAGGAAGTGGGGTTAATAATGCTCTGCTTCCAAGGCATGTCTGAAGGAATTCAGATTCTGAGTTCAAGAATGGTACTTGAACTGAGCTGATACCACAGGTTGAAATCCTAATTGGGTGACCTCAGTGTTTTGCTGCAGCTGAGGTGAGCATACTGAGACATGTTACTCAGATGAGGTAGAGGTAGAGAAAACTGAACCCATCCATGGTCTGTATTAACACAAAATGTCCTGGGCAAAAATGTGTGTTGGTTTGCGTTTTGTGGGATTTTTTTTATGTTTTGGTTTGGTTTTGGGGTGTTTTTTGGGGGAGGTTGGTCTGTTTGGTTGGTTTTTTTGTTTTGTTTTGGTTTTTGTCTGTTTTTTTGTTTTGGGGTTTTATTAGTTTCCTGGTGTGGGGTGGGGGGAATTATTTTTCTTTCAGGGGGCTATATTCTATTGTGAGTGTGCAGTAATCTCAGCAGCCATGTGCCTATGGAGATCCAGTGCCTTATCTTTAGTTACATAAACTACAGCTCAGTTTTGGATTCTTTTAGACAGAAGACATACGTATTAAAGTTTTAAAGATAAGGTTGGGAAAACTCTTTTATTTTAATTAAGGTTTTCCCTTGACACCGGCACAACATCTTCTCCTCCTGACCATTCCTATTGTATGTATTCTTCAGTTTTAAAAATTCCAAAGGAGCTGATGTTCTCTTGTCCTCAGGGAGGGGGTGGTTACAGGGGTTGTTACAGAGACGCATTTTTGCAGGTGATGTCAGCTGGGAGCAAGTTACGCCTGGGCCCTGCCAGTTCTGTGCTGCCTGAGCAGGGTTGAGTGGGCAGCACTGTCATGGTTACAGTATCACAGAATGCATGGGGTTGGAAGGGACTTCTGGGAATCATCCAGTCCAACCTCTCTGCCAAGGCAGGGTCACCTAGAGCAGGTGACACAGGACCTCATCCAGGTGGGTTTGCAATGTCTCCAGAGAGGGAGAGTCCACAACCTCCCACATCACAGCACTCCTGATGTGGCCTCTCTAGGGCTGAGTAGGGGAGGAGAATCCCCCACTCGTCCTACTGGCCCCACTCTTCCCAGTGCACCTCAGCTCTGGCTCCTTTGGTGGCTGCCTCTGCAGTGGTGTAGGGGAATTTTGGGATGAATAAGCAAGCAGTGGGGTGTGTGTATGGGTGTATGCATGGGAAGTCAGTTCCCAAAACTGTCAGGCTGCTGGAACGGGATGTGGTCCTGTTGCTGTCTGTTCTGGTTGTTTACTGCATTCCTCTGGAGTATCCATAGCAGAAGTCTCAAGATAGTAATGTGTAATTAAAACTTGGTTGAACTTCCTCTACCTTGTGGCTTGTCTCCTCCAGGGGAGGAGATAAAGGAGAGAGAACAAATCTGTTCACAAGTCAGGCCTGACCAACCTGATAGCCTTCTCTGATTGACTAGCTTGGATGAGGGTGTAGTAGTGGATAATGTTTATCTCAGAAAGGCTTTCAACGCTGTCTCCATGATGGCCCCACTGACAAAGTGATGAAGTGTGGACTGGGAGATAGACAGTGAGATGGGCTAAAACAGCCAGAACTGCCAGGCTCAAAGGGTTCTTACCAGTAGAGCAAAGTCTAGGTGGAGGCCAGTCACTAGTGGTTTACACCAGAGTTTGATACTGGGGCTGGTACTGGTTACAGTCTTCATCAGTAACCTGGAAGGTGAGGCAGATTGCATCCTCAGCAGGTTTTCAGAGGACAGAAATCTCACAGGGTTGGTTTATGTAGCAGGGCCTTTGTCAGACTGGAGAATCTGAACAGAAGAAGTTCAACAAAGGGAAATGCAGTGTCCTGCACCTGGAGAGAAGTAACTCTGCACACCAGTAGCTGCTGGAGGCCAGCTGTCTGGAAAGCAGCTTTACCAGAAAGGACCTTGGGCCAGCAGTGTGCCCTGGTGACAAAGGCCAGTGGCATCTTTGGCGGGGAGTTACCAGCAGGTTGAGGGAGACAATTGTTCCCTTCTACTCAGCACCATGGAGATGATACCTGGAGTACTGTGTCCAGTTCTGGGACATACTGGAACAAGTCCAGAGGAGAGCCTGAGAACATGATTAAGGGGTTGCAGCATCTGACATGTGAGGGAGGCAGAGAGTGCTGGGACTGTTTTGCAGAGAGAAGGCAGAGGGGAATCCTGGAAATGTCTATACATACCTGATGGAGCAAAAACTGTAATGGGCACAAACTGAAATACAGGAAATTCCACTTAAATATATGAAAAAGGTTTGGTTTTTTTTTTTTACTGTGAGGATGGTCAAATACTAGAACAGGCTTCCTGGAGATTGTGGAGTCTCCATCCTTGGGGATGCTCAGAATCTGAACATGTTCCTCAGCAAGTTGCTCTAGCAGACCCTGCTCTGAGCAGATGGATTGGTTTACAAGATTTCCAGGGGTCCCTTTGACATTCCCAATTCCTCTGTGATGCTGTGAGCAAAAATCAGCCTGGAAAAATAGTCTTGAGGGTGGTTGTGTGGAGGGTCTTGCATTGGTTTATTTTCTCCTTTAATGTTTTTTAAATGATATTAATGGTAAACCAGAAATAATAATAAGCATTGTCTGGCATGTCCAATGCCATAATCAGTACTTTCTAGCCCTGGCAATTTGTTTATCTGTTTAGATTCACATACAGGTACAAATGCAGTCTGCAGCCATGTGCCCATCACCTCTGAATAGGCTGGGGCAAGGAAGTAGAGGCTGTGTTGAAATGCAACCTTAAGGCCCAAGACAGAGGAAGGCATCATAAAAAGCTCTTGGCAGAATGGCCTAAGAAGATAAATAAACATGATATGTAAACATCTTTTTTAAATAGATGCATTTTTCAGAACGAGGAAGGTAAAAGTTAGAAATTAATCTCCTTTAGAGCTGAGCTCCATTACATTGGGTTACTAAGTAACTTGTACTGTACCTTATCTTGGAATTGTTATTGCAATATCCAGTAGCACATGTTCCCTTGCTGTGAGCTGATTTCTTTCCCATTTTTACAGATTCAGCTCTAAGATAATCAATGGCTCACTGTTATTGCAGAGCTTCCACTACATTAGTGCACAGATTTGTTGCTTTTGTATACCTCAGAGTCCCTGAAATGAAGTACCTGTTTGGCTGGCAGGGGAATTGTGTAAAGAGAGAGAAGCTTCTGAATAAGACTCTTTTCTCTCAGTTGGAGAGGTAATTTTTTCTGGCCTAAAGCAAATCACCATCTTTTTGTGAAAAGAGGAAGAGAACAGGACCAGCTTTTAAGGATTTGTGCACCCTTAACTCTGTAAAAGACAAGTCTAGATCTGGAGTATCAGGTTGATGTTTTCTTTGTTGACAGAATTTGACTTCTAATTTTTCATTCTCTCTTCTTGGACGTCTAGGTTACGGTACCGGGGATACTTTGGAGGTGTAACTGCTCTTACAAGAGATCAGTTTCTGCAAGTGAATGGATTCTCTAACAACTACTGGGGTTGGGGTGGAGAAGATGATGACCTTCGAATCAGGTAAACAATTAGTTTAAAGAAAAAAATTTAAAAATTGGCCCAACTTCACACTAAGCCTTCAAGAGCAAAACACCCCAGGGGCCTTCATGCAAAAGAACATTCAACAGTATTGCAGTGGAGATGTGAAAGCCAAGATGCAGTTCTGTGAGCAGTTTCCTCTTTGCAAGGGTTAGGTATGTCCAGTGCCTAATCCTCTTCCTCACAGCATTGTTGGCTGGGTGTGGGTTAAGTTATTTGGTTGGTTTGGTTTGGTTTTGGTCTCAGACACACAGGATTTGCATTCTCACTTGGAAATTGGTTATAATTGAAGTCTGGAGTGTGTATTGCCAGAGACACACAAATGTATGGAGTTTCGTGCTTTGCTAGAATGTGGGTGTGTTTTGGTGGGACTGGGTGTTTTGCATTAATTGACTACTGGATTTACTCCAAGTAGGGCTTAGTTTGTATTTGTGTGCTGTTGATTATAGTGAAGATAGCAAATAACTTGAATTTTAGAAAGGCTACATATATATGCAGATGCTCTTTGGTCTTGTGAAAACTCATTTTGCAGATGTACCTGTCAAAGTAGGAGAAACCTGTTGGCTGGAGAGGTTTAGTACGACAAAGAAGTCTACCAAACTTTAATGCTGATCTTTTCCCCTTTGCCTGGGAATAAACCTCTAATCCTGCATTGCTATTAGTAAATGGAGAAAAAGCCACAAGCAAACAGCAGATAAGAACCCCCAACTCCACAACCTCTGCTGGCAGAGGCTGTCTGTTTGTAACTTGGTTTATATTCTGTCATTTTTAAGTTGTTATCCTTTTCACTTGCTTAAATATGCAAACAAACATTTTGGGGAGATAAAATTTATGTCCCTGCTGATCTTATGTAAATATACAGGGGATTAAGTGTGTTAGAAGTTAGGAACTTCCAAATGAAAGTGTTTCTCAGTGTCAGTTCAGCAGATTGGTCAGCTTTGTCTTGAGAAATCGAAAAGGTCTGCTGGAGGCATGGATTTCTGTCCCTTAACCACAACTATTTTTTCCTTCTTACTCCTGCCTAGACACACCCACTTCTCTGTGACCTCCTGGGAGCTGACTTTTATAGTTTAGGGGGTGGCTTGGTGCTGTTTTATTCCCTGGCTTCCCATGGGTGATAGTTCTTTTAGATGCTCCTGTGGGCAGCAGCGAAGCAGCAGGACAGCAGGATTTACTGAGGGTCTCTGTGATGTTTGCAAGGGGCTGGAAACAAGTGATGGTTTTGTGTGGCACTTTGTAACTTTGCAGTTCTTGAGGTCTTGGTGGGGAAACCAAGTCATGACACAGCTCTGCAACTGGACTTGGCTTGTGCCTTTCCCTTGGGCTGGGCCTTGGGCTGGGCTGGGCTGGTGACTGAGTTTGCAAGGCTAGGTAGTGGCAAGCTTGCTTTCTGGTGGGCTGTTGTGCAGAGATCCTTGGAGCCTTCCCGGGGGAAGTCAGCAGATGGCAGCATCCCTTCGGTGCCCTCAGAATTCGAGGCCAGGGACTCTCACATTCTATTGATCTGCCCCTGGAACAAACGTGATGGTCTCTTTTGGGCCCCCTCCTAAGGCATGTATCACAGAGAGATTCTTCGGATCATTTGTTGTAGTTGTTTGACAATTTACTGCTACAAAGTCATGGAAATCTGTAAGGGGCTCAGGTTTTTCAAATCTTGGTTTCCTATTTTTCTTTCAGTTGATGAGTAACTAGCAAAGAGGTGGACTATTCCTTAATTCCCTTGTCATAAAGTTTCTTTCTTTCTGCTGTCAGGGCAAAGCTGTGCTCCACAGATATGTGTAAGGTCAAAAGCTCCAACAAAGTGCCTGATGTCAGACATTTAAATCTGTGCATAAGGCTCAGTGCTTCTGACATTGTTCTCAAAGAAATTTTCTTCATGTGAACAAATAAGTTTTGCAGCTGTCTGCCAACTATTAAAAAGGAAAACAAGCTTTTATTTTTTTTTAACATTTTTTAAAGTGGAGAACTATCAAGTATAAGGGTTTTATTGCAGGAGTTGAGATGAACTTGTTGCAGAACATGTGAAGACTTGCTACAGGGCAGTACAGTGCTCCAGTCAATACTGATATAAATGTACTCTGTTGTATAATGTGTGCTTAAAGCTCTGTGTGTCTACTGTAGTAGCTGCCTGCTTCTGTTCAAAAGAAGGTGTATCTGTCACCCCCACCCTGACCTGTTCTCCGGGAATGCAACTCTGAGCCTCATTTCTCTGGCAAAATGGGTTGTGGAAGAGATGCAGATGAGCTTTTACAACTCTCTATATTTGCTTCCACAGCATCTACAAGCGATGAAGTCTCCAGTTGTTGGGATTTTTCCATTAACAGCTGGTTTATAGGTGTTGTCTTCCTCACAACACTTATTACTGCTTCTTGCAGGGTTGAGATGCAGAAGATGAAAGTGGTGAGGCCGCCTGCTAATGTGGCCAGGTACACCATGATCTTCCACAACCGTGACCACGGCAACGAGGAGAATCGAGAGAGGTGGGTCAAGAACAGGTTTTTACCTCGCATTGTCTTGGTCTGTGGCTGAGCCAGGCACCCTGGGGACAAGGTCTTTGCTCCAGGCCAAGCAGGCTTTTTGTGATACCCAGAGGCTCTGGGGGGCACCCCTGTGACAACACTGTTGACAGCTGGCAGCTTTTTTTCTCTGCATGAGCTCTTCCTAGAACTGACTGGGTGGTGTTCCCTAGAAACTTCCAAAATTACACTTACATAGGTATGATTTAAGCATGATTTCAGAGATTGAGTCAAAGGATTTTTTTCCCCATATGCGATTGTGCTGGAAACAGGAAAAACAGGACTTTGTATTCCCAGAAGATAAAAAATAGCAGTAGCTTTGCTTCCAAATTTACTACCATTGGGAAAGAGCTCAGTGCTCCTCTCCTGTGCATGTCAGTGAAGATTTTTCTCCTCTTTGTCCTCAGGATGAAGCTTCTCCGTCAGGTCCCTAGAACATGGAAGACAGATGGGCTGATTTCCTGCTCTTATAAACTGCTCTCTGTGGAACACAACCCGCTGTACATCAACGTCACGGTGGACTTCAGTGTGCAGCCCAAGGTCTCATAGGGGCCAGCACCTCCCAGGTTATAGGAAATGGCAACAGATCTCCTTTGTGGCTGCTGTTAGAGCAGATGACTTCCAGCACCTGCTTGGAAGAGTCCTTCAGTAGCACAGGAGAAAGTAAAGTGTTCCTTCACAGCATCTCATTGCGTGGTTGAGAGTTTCCTTTTGTGAGGACTGGAGTTATGGACTGACCCAAGGGACAGGTCCTCGTGTTCTTCTATGCACTTTTTGGACATTGGAAAAAGTGTCCTTGTTTGGGCTGGTCCAGTGGAAGGACTTGAACCAAGTCCTAGAAAAAAAATTTGGTTTTGCAACTATTTCTAAAGTTACTTGTGGTCTCATTAAAAGCACAGTAATTCTTCAAGAACTATGAACTTGATGAGAAGTTAATTTTTTCTAGCCTAAGGAGAAACTGCTTATGTGTGAGGGAAGGGCAGTAACAGTAATGGGTAAGGAGATGTTACAAATTTCTCAATAAATGCAGTCCACTGAACTCCAGAGTGTCTCGTCCTTCAGACCACAGTGTCCCCTGCTGAGGGAGTGCTGGCATGTCCCGTGGCAGTGTTCAGTCTCATTCTGCAGCAGGATGCTTGTTTCTCTCCAGGCATTGGGAAGGAAAGGCAGTGGCCAGCTGTTTTGGAGGGGGAGAAATTCCACTCCACATATTTTAATGCTTTGGGCCACACCATTAGCAGAGTGTGTATTTGTTTACACACCCAGGCCATCATCACCTGTGAGTCTTGTTTAAGAAACAGGTGAAAGACTGTGGATAACCAGCTGTGGATAACTGTGCTGCTGGATTTGTGCAGAACTCTTGATTAGAGCCCTTGACTTATTGCATTGTATTGAACTGTCTTTACATGTTAATGTGAAGCCAGGCTTGGGAGTTTCTTTTAGGACATTATTCTAATTGTGGAGAAGACTGAAACAAAATGTTTGTAAGTATAGTGGCATAGATGCAGCTTTTCAGTGATGGAGCTTTTGTATTTTCAAGTAACAAGCCAAAATATTCTGTGTCACACTCTCAACGACCTGGCAGGCAGTGCTACAATCTGAGTCGGCAGAGAAAGAAAGTTTACAGCAGGGGCAAGGGTTTGGGCTGACTGTGTCAGTCTCACAGTCAGGTAAGTACAAATGCATTCCTGCCAGAGTCACAGCTCCACTGTTGACATGTTTGACTTTGAGGAAAAACTAGTATTTAATTTCTCAGAAGTATTTTATATTGAAGATAGCTCAGCCTTGAATGATACTTAATGTCTGAGCAACAGCTGTAGTAGTAGATTAATTTCTTGGCTCTGAGCAGGAGGTTAGACTAGTGACAGCCTCAGGTCCCACTCAGTCTGCATTACTTGCAGCTACAATAAAATCATTTAAACAGTGGTGGTTCAGGTCAGCAAAAAAAATAAGCAGGGATTTAAACTCTGGTTTCAGGGCAACTTTCTCTTTTATTATGCTCTTTCTCAGTATTCTATGAAACTCTTAAGCCAAACACATAACTCCATTTATTTTACTCAAATTCACCAAAGATATTTCTAGAACTGTAAATGGCTTCAACACCTTCTCAAAATACAACACGTCAGAGGCCAGTCTGACAGAATGGCTTGCATCCCAATTAACACTTCAGTACAAAGCAGGACAGAGCTATCCAGCTACTGAACAAAGGTTCCAGAAAGCTTGGATTAGTTTACTGTCACAGAGACATGGCTCAGGAGTCAGTTTTACAGTGACTTGGACAATTTTTACAGTAAGCTACAGACTGTTTAGCAGCTGTCATACCCTGTTCCTGGAGCCTCTTCTAAATCTGAAACCGTTTGCAGAAAAGTGAAAGGCAAAAGGGTTAATCTCAGGTGGGGCAGACGCCACAGGAAAATGGGAGGTATTGGCTTGAATGCCTATCTGGCACACAACCCCTGGTTTTGTTTTCAGTCTCTTAAGAAAATGGGGGAACATATCCAATGTCCACAGTGATCTTGGTATAAAGAGGATGCTTAGTCCTGGAAAGGAGCCTGAACTGTAATGTATTCATTCCATCAGCTTTCCATGTTTTTCTGGTGTTGTGTCGGGAAGGAGGCCTGAGGGAGGAAGAATACATGCCGTTAAGAAGAAGGAAGATAACATTTGCAGCTGAAGCTGGAGAAGAAAGAGTCTTCTAGAGGGCAGAAAAGCCCTGAGACAATTCTTCCCATGCTACAGACTGAACAGATTACAGTGAGTTCACCCTGAGTATTCCAAACAAGGAGGACAATTCGGACTGGAGCCTGATCAGAGAGGGAGACCAGCGAGGTGGCAGCTACAGTCTCCAAAAGCCAAGAATCTGTCAGCAGCTTAGAGAGACCTGGGAGTGCAATGCAGAAGTTTGCAGCCACGGTGTACATAGGCTGCTGTAGGTAGGTTTTTGACAGGGTTGTTATGGAAACCTGAGTTTTGAGATAATAAAGAGAAATCTGCACTGCCGGTATGAGAAGTCTCCACCACACTTGACCCAACACCCTCCTCCAGCTCTTCTATATAAAACAGTCTTTGATAAAGTCTCTCATAGCACCTTTCTCATGTCTTCAAACGAGAATATTGCTTTCCACTATTTTAATGGCACGTTGTAATTCCACACAGACCGAGCAGCAAGCTTTTAATATTGGGAACTTGTAATACAGTGCCTCTTCAAACTGAAATCTCCCTATTTTTAAGACAGGCAGTATTTTTTTAAGTTTTACTCCCTGTATAACTTCACGTTTAAATCTGATGTGTTAGCTCCCTAGCTGGCATGTGTCCTTCACAATAGGAAGGAAAGGCAGGAAACTAGGAGAAACCCTCCAAATGTGAAGACAGGAGCCAAATGATTCAGTTGAAACTGTCTGGGGGGTGCTTTTAAATAGCCTTCCTAAAGCAGAAAAAGCAGCAGTGACACGAGGCATATGTAGCCTGTGCTGGGAAAGATGACAGCACCAGCCAACCTGCCACAAGGCCCAGAGTAGCCCCCAGCCCCACCAGGTACCTCCTCCAAGGCTCTTGGGTCTCTGTCTCTTCATTGTAGTCCATCACTCGGTAGCGTCCAAGCTGAGGTGGTGTCCGGACTATTTTCATTCCTGCTAAGTGAATCCTTCAAAACAACATACAAAAGTGTTTGATTAGGCACAGAGATGCCATGTCCAGGCTTATGGTCAGAGATGATTTTCAGTGCTAATGCAATTAAAACAGAGTGCAGAAGCAGCACAGGGCCACATGATCTTCTCTGGTGGGCTCTAGGCCAGGCTTGGGCTAGAAAGCTCCCAGCTGCAGTGCACTTTGACAGGGCACAGGGGGATTAGAGCAAGCAGGGAATGAACTACAACATACAGAGCATTCAAGAGCAGGTCCCCTGAATCTGACAAATGAGCATTATTCCACTTCCTCCTAAGAGCAGAGATTTTGCTGCCTAGAGGTCCATCACCTAAACTTTAAGGGGAAAAAAAAATACCTCAAACCTGCAGTTTCTGAAAGAAAGCCAGTCCTGAGTTTCAAAACCAGATTAAGCCTCTCTGTTCTTTGAGAAGTGCCATTCACTCAGATGGCCTGATTAGACTGGTTCATAAAAGATTAGGGATAAACACAGGCACCAGACAAACATATGTAAACTCGGCTGCAGTACAGTTAGATAAGAGAAGAGGAACTGAAGACTCAGAATTCTAGAACACAGCTTCTAAACCCAGCATTTTGGGTGACTTTCAAGCAACTCACAACCCACTGCTGATAGCATCTATGTTACTTTGCCAATAAAAAGTGCCTTTAATAGTGCTGGGGCTACCAAACCTCTGTTATCACAGGACAGCCCTTAGGCAGAGAAAATTCCTGTGAATGTGAGAATGAATGTTTGCTCAACTGAGGTTATCTAACTGGCATGTTTGCAGCATTTGACTTCTTTCCATCAGGATCTGATGCAGCAGGAATGTTATAAAGCTGAAAGGCTACAGAATTGAAAATATTTGTTAGGCTAGAGCCATCAGATGATTATAACTTCACTGATAGTGTTATAGTTCTATTATTTCAGATGGAGTTTTAGACAAAGTTTCTTGTTTTCTGAACATAAGCTTATGGCACATTCCATTATAGAGACAAAAAAGCAAGAACACTAAACTAGCTTTGCTGTTACAGTTTTTTGCATTGCAAGTAAGACTAAAACTGAAGTGTTAATACATTCATTTACTGTTAAGAAGAGCCCAACAGACTTTCCTGTAGTTGCAAATGTTAACACATGAGTGGCTCCAATTAGAATAGTGTTTTCTTCTAATAAAAGCTAGATCCTGGTATTTGCTACAACTTGTATTAGAGAGTACTGCAGTCTGCCAACTATAAGTAACAGCTGGCAGTTTTTGTCATTGATTCTGCTTTTAAAAAGCAGTATCCCAGAAAAAAAAAAACATCTTTGCACAAATTTTTTTAAAATTGGACACTGAAATGTCAAAAAAAAATTCATTAATTTTTTTGCTACATGGTAAGAAGTGCTTGAGCACCTCCTAAAATCCAGATCCCAGCTGGTCATTGAAGAACAGCCAGTTCATTCCTAACTTCTGCAGGTTGAGACTTCAGAATGTGAATAAATCATTAACAGGCATTGTCCATGGCCTCCATGTATCTCTGGGCCAAAACACTGCTAATCATTATTGTAAGTTTCCTCTGAAAACATAGGCTTTAATTCCCTTCCAGAAAGGGCTATTTTGGGACCTGTATAATTCACTTGCCTTCCAGGATTCTCTTCAAAGAAGTGCACTCCTATGCATAACTGGTGTGACTACCCTGGGTACCAAAAGCCAAATTAGATGCCTAAGCTATACTAAGAACAGCTGTATACACCCAGCATTATAGTTCTTGATGTAAAGATCTATTTTCCTGGCATTCTATTCCTTTCATAAATGCTGACTCTCTAAACAACCATACAGCCTTTTAGTTGGCTTTCTCTGAAAGGCAAAGGAGGAATTCTATATTAGAAAATCTGGCTTTCAATTCCCAGATGAATCCTGCTTTGAAAAAAAACCCTGTAACTTGTCACGTTATGCAAGACAAAAATAACAAAGGCTTCCATGGTCAGTTTAGTTTTATAAACTCCCCATGAGCCTGCCTCAGTGCTGGATCATAAAGGTGCACAGTGCAATTCCAAAGCTGAATAGAGAAGCTGCAGCCATGATTCTGTACTGGAAGAATTCACATTAGGCAGAGCACCTGGAACTAAACTCATCTGTAGAATGCTGCTGCCATGGCAACCAAAGTACAAGAAAAACCATCAACTCTTGCTGTCACTGACTCACACTGGTACACAGGCTCCTCCATCACCCAGCACTGCAGACAAAAGACAGAATTCCTTGTGCTCCTTAATCCCAAGTATCAGTGATTAGGTAGCACTTGGAGCAACCTAAATGCACTTAACTTAAATTCCCAACTGTCTGAGAATTAGTTAAGTACCTTCTCATTCGTCAAGCTTGCAGATTCCTTCCCTCCCTTGGGGCTGTCAACATCAGTGGAGGCACTTGGCAACTACAAGTGGTTACAACCCCTTGCACTGAAGGCACAAGGATATGAAATAACATTCTGCTCCCCAGAAATGAGAGAGCTTTTTCCCCCCAGCACACAGTGATTGATTCATAGGTTCTGAGCATCTTCTGACATTAAGCATTCCCAATACCAGCAGCATTTGGGATTATGATACTGCAAGCACGTTAAGGAACAACGTCCTTGGTTCCTTTCCTAGGGTGCTGCTATGCTTCACTTCCCAGCTTAGATCCACTTCAAGCCTGTCCTGTGCACGGGTACCTTGTAGCAATGTCATCATTTTCACCACCATCGCCCCAGTATGTGTTGGGAAACCCGTTCATCTTCATGTAATGTTCTGGAGTCAGAGCAGACACGCCCCCAAAAAAGGACTCGTATGGCAGACTAAAAGAGAAAACAAACAGGCAAACAAACATCACCCTCCAAAAAAACCCAGCCAACAAAAACCAGAGCTCGCTATTGAAGGCTAATGCCTGTCCTCCACAACTAACAGTGTGATCCAAGTCACACATACATCAATTCCATACTTGCAGGCACTGTCATGACAATGCCAAACCAGTAAACCCAGGTAATTCCCATCATATTCCATTCCTCTCATTGTTTCCCACCACCTTCCCCCAAAACTGACCAAAGGAAAGCTGGTTTCAAAATTCATACCTTGGATCAGTTTAAAGTACCTGTATCCTATCACATCATATTCCACATGATCCAATATTCCCACCTTACACTATTTTTCTTGAAGGAAAGTCAAACAGAAACCTGCCAGTCATTTGCCAAGCTGAACTAACTGTGGAACAGGGAACTACATTCAAGATTGCATGCTTGGGTCAAAAATATCCTTTTCTAGGAAGTAACTACTGCAAAACTAACACACAGAACACCTCATAAAGGTTCTGTCTTTCACTGTTCCCACCCATATTTCTTACAGAAAGTGAACCAACTGGAATATATCCACAGAAAGCGAATGGAGGCACTTACATGTACTGAAACTTATCCATGGCACTGGCCATGTGCTTGGGATAATATTCATCACAAATGTACAGGTTATAATCATTCTCAGGCACCAGGTCAATATCATGCAGGACAAGGCAGTCCCACTCTTCATCCTTCATGGCTTCCCGGACACCAACATTAAGCAGCTTTGCTCGGTTAAATGAACCAGTCCCTACCTGGAAAAGAAAACCCGCATTTCTTCACCCAAACAACAAAGATGGTAACTCAGTTAAAATTTGTTTTAGTCAAAAAGCCTTATTCAATACAATGAATCAATGCTGGCTGCAAATTCCATGCTCTCAGCTTTGAAAATGTCACCCATCCTCTTCACAACATTCTCAACAATTGTCAGCTTTGCTGTGTCAGGGGCTTTGCACTGTTGGCACCTGAAGAAGGTGGACTTGCAAGAGACCCCCAAGCCAATCCTCAGGTGCACATCTGCACAGCAACACTTTTGCCCTGACTACTGTTTACTAAAACTTACAAATGAGTAAAAGCTCTTGGTCAAACAAAAAAGCTTCTTTGCCCTCCCAATAAACTATTGGTTTTAATGGATGGATCCAAAACTTCCTCCCTTGCCACTGATCTTTTGCAACACCAGTCCACGTCAGGTACAAAATGTGTTTGACCTGTACATGCTGCCCCACAGCAGGGCCAAGCCATATGTTTGTATTTGATACAGACTAAAAATATCCAGCTTGACTTCAGCATTTAGTCTCCAGGTTTTGCTCAGTAGTCACACCGACAAGGTAGAGACAAACCACATGCAAATCTCAAAAAGAGGAAAACACAAGTTACCACTGTCCTGGGTTACAAAAGCAAAGTGCTCCTGTGGGGTGTAACCAAACTCTGTATTCTATTTTCCTCTACATCATTTTCGGACAAACTCTTAATGATGGGTCATTTGCAGCACCTGCCCAGCGCACAGCCACCCCTCAGGCTACTCCTGGGTTTTAAATAAGGAAAAAAGAGGCAGCCCTGCCTCTTACAGGATTGACAGGATAGTGTTTCTTTTCCTTCACACCGGTGAGTCAGCTGTGGTAACTCCCTCCTGTGAAGCAGCAGTCCCACCCTCCTGAAGGGTCTCTGCTAAGGGGCCATCATGAACTCAATGGCACCAGCAGAATAGCCGGCAGCAGCAACCACCGAGGACTCCAAAAATACTCTGTCCCTCATAGGACTACATCACCCCATTGTGAAACTCCCTGCCCTGGGGGAGGTACCACCTGAGCCTGACCCACATACAATCTCGATTTGGGGACTTGGAACGCCACCACTGCTCAAGAGACCCAGAGGAGGAGCAGACCTTCTACAGAACCACCATTTTCGACACTGCAACCACCACTTAATCAGACTGTGACCACCATCCTGACCAACAAGGGGACAGGCTATACTCTGACTTTGCCACTTTAAGCCAGTGTTTCTGTATTAATGCATTTATTGTAATCTTTCTATTTAGTTGTAATTCTGACCTGAAATCTTTCTCAAGGTGATTCTGCGGGGGCTCATTTCTCCTCCTGGTTTACTTTCAAAACAGCACAACCACTCAGTGACAAATTTATACCCCCCAGGGAAAAAAAAACCACAACAGAACCAACTAATAGCAGAATGATGATCTTGACAAGTGGTGTGGTATTTCAATCATTAGCAGTCATGGAGATGAGACAGATTATCTGACCATGCATAAAACAGTATTTCCACATCAGAAGAGTCCCATTTCTTGTTCAGAACCCAGCCCTTAAGTGGTGTAGCTGAGCTTCCCAGCAGGCACATTGGACTTGGCTTTACCTGCTGAATCAGGTAGACAGTGTAACTGAGCTGCTGGCGCTGCAGGAAAGGATGGATGTAGTAAAGAAGATGGCGAAGGTTCTTCTCCTGGTTCCTGTAGGCCACGAGGATGGCGGATTTGTAGCGGGCAAAGCAGTGAGGTGGCCTGTAGTGGCCACCAGACTGAACAAAAGGATTTCTTTTCATGATCATCCTTTCGCTAGGGAGCACCCTGAAGGTGATGGTTAATGGGCCAACTGTGAGGAGAGACAGAAAAAAGAATAAGTAAGATCAATGATGTTTCTCCACCTTTTTTCAGACCTAGGAGGTCAGCTACCCATGTCTGCTCCTTCAGACAGCAGCCCCATCAGAGAAGAGTTAACACCCATGCAGATGTGGCTCCGTGATCAATGTCCCTGCTGCCTGCTGGCCACCTCTCCCTGCCCAGCTCAGCACCAGGTCACACTACCTGCCAGGCATCCCGCGTCCTGGCATGGCCAGCAAGTCTCCCTGGGCTGCTGCACAGCTGCTTCTCCCTGGGGCTGGCTGCCCAACACAGTCTTGTGTTGCTTGGATGAGATCCTTGAATAAATGTATTCAACACTGAAAGAAATAGCGTTGAGAATTATTCAAGATGAACAGACACATCTGCTTTTGCTACCCATTTGGAAGATTTCTCTAAGCCCCTTTCAGAAGAGATTCAAGGACAAAGATGTGCAAGTGGATATTCAGCAGGTCAGGAGAGAAACATTTTAAAGCCTGGATGAATAGAAATGCTTTAGAAAATGTCAGCTCTACCTTTAAAAGCATTTCAACTTCAATTTGATGTTATAATCATGTGCCACAATGGCTGAATTTGCTATATTATTTCATTTCATACACCGTGATAAGCAGGCAGTACTTCAAAATGTTGGGAGAAGCAGATGACAGAACTGAGAACGAAGAAAGATGTTATATTTTCAGGAACAGGCACAGGATCGCTAAAGAAACTATATATGATTGTTCCTCTACTCAGCACTTTGTTTTTAAATACAAAATATACTAGATATGTTCAAGAGTTTTTGCCTAATTAAAAAAACCCTGCATTTTTACATTAATTCTTCCATTCTTCAGATGGAAAAATACTGACAAGTCATAAGTGAAAAAGAATCCATATAAAGTGTAAATACCCATTTTAACACAAATCTCATTGTTACTATATGAATAAACAAATTCTACAATTATCTAAATGCCTGTCCTCCTAGGCAGTGAGAAAAGCTTCCAGAAGTAGCAGAAGACTTGTATTTATACACAAATCAGTGTGTCTTAATGGTTTCCTACAACTGTGAACTTTCAAGAAAATAAAACACATGTGCAGAACAAGATTAACATCCAATGCTTAAATGAACTAGGGAAAAACTTTCACTCAAATCATAATTAGAAGCTGGAAATTTCAAATGACAGTTCTATTAAAAAATTCTTTGCAGGCCATGCTACCAAAGGCAAAGTGGTTTTTTGCACCAGAAGTCTGTAAGGCAAGTTTGGTTTTGGTGGTGTTTTTTTTTTTTTTTTAATAGCTATAAACAATATTTTCTTTTCTTTCCAGGGTGACAATTAACACTATGGCTGTCCTAAATCAGGTTTTCAGGATCTTCTAAGTCAGACTCACTCTTAAACTACTGAAAAAAATTATGTTCTCAAAAACCTTCTGATAATGAAGCCTGAGAGAGAGCAAATACTTTGGCCTGGTGTTTTGAAGCTTTCATTCGAGCAGGAGAAAATACAGGTGTGTTTTAAGACTAAATGAGCAAGTCAGTCCAGAATATGCTTCTTTCAGTCCACCCTATATATTCAAGTCTCTGCTACAATTCTAACAAAAACAAACAAAAATTGAGCCTGCCCACACCCACATCCTGTTTACCTGACACAGAAGGAAGCAACATCCCTCCACTGGTTTTGGGGGTTTGGGTTTTTCAGGGTTTGGTTGGTTGGTTTTGAGTTGGTTGCACGTTTTTTGGAGCAGTAACAAGGCAGTAACAAGGACTAAATTTGCCATAAAATTCAAAGTGTCCATTCTGAACCAGGGAACATATTGCTACTATGAGGAAGTTGGTACAGCTCACATTTCTGATGGGCAAACCTATATTTGATAAGTGTCTCCTTTCCTTCCTCAAGGAACACACAAATGGCATTTCCTGAAGGTCAGTCTGAAAGCCACTGATCCCATTTCTCACACTGTCAAAAACGTCTGGGCTGAATCCCACTGCATGGGTTTTGTTCATTGGTTTCGTTTGTTAGTTTGTTTTTAAAAAGAAAGCCTGACTTTTGCTTGTCAGCAAGATTTTGCAATAGCTGACTCTTAAATAGCACTTTTCAATCCTTCTCCAACTATTTAAAATACAGGAGAATTTGATTTTCACTGCGTTACCCTCAGCAGGAAAGCAGAGTACATTGCCAAGTATTTGTACCTGAAACAGAACGGTGGTTCTCCAGAGAATCATTCTGTGGGCTATGAACCTAGGTCATATTTACAGTGAAAATTTCATGATGTTATTTCCTACTTCTGTGCATGCAGTTTTCCTTTCCACCTTTAAGACCCCCACATTTCAGTCCAACAACGTTATCAACCCATAGTTTATGTTGCTGTTTAGATTTATAGACTTGCTGATTATCAGATCTTTCAACCTAAAGCACCATTAACCACTGATTTGATGACAACTGGAGCTTGCTACAGAAGTATTATATTCAGGGATTTCAACTACAGATCATTGCTCTAAGGAAAATATAAGGAAGGGAATTAATCCCTTTTATTCTCTCACAAAGGCAGGGTTTTGTTTTCTATAAAACAATTGGGACTCTGTATTGCAGAGTAAGATTCTGCAGCAACAATCCTTAAATTCCAGAAAAAATAAGATCTTTATTTGAACATAAGAGTATGAGTAAGTTAATGTGAATAGCTTCACTCCTGTTCTCTCCTTCCATACCCAAGCGTACCATTCAGGAGTGTAACATTTGCATTTTCCAGGTTTTTCAAGATAATGTGTTCTCCCATGCTGCCTGGCTCCATACCTCAAACAAATCAGCTCAGAAACTCAATCTGAAAGATGCCAAGGGAAGGGAAAAAAAAAATCAGTGTGACTTATATCCCCAAAACCTCTGGCTGCCCTACACTCCTTGGCTACAAGCTACATTCTGGCTCTCATGTCTCTCTGCTGTCCAACTAACAAAAGGCTAATGCAATCTAATCCAATTAAATCCCAAATGTGAACAGAGCACTTGCAGGCTGGACCCAAGAGGGATAAATAAAACTGCCAAAGCACAGCCTTGGAAAAGGAGGAAAAACCCATCTTACACATACTAGGAAGCACAGGATCCCTGTTGAGCCAGGGTACAGAATCAACACCCTGAAATGTCCGAGCAATTTTTCCACGGCCTGGTTCCTAAGATGTTTCTGTGCCTGTACCATCACTCAGAGGGTGTTTAATGAATATGAAACTTCAGTGGACAGAGTTAGGTCTCACAATTCCCTGTCTGTGTTGTCAGCTGATGCCAGTGACAGCACACTCCCTGCTTGCTTCACATCTTAGGAAACGTATTTGCCTGTCAGGGGACCTATTGACTTCGACCATATCTATCCCACTTTATGGAAGTCATTCCAGGACTTCTGAACTCCCTGCTATAGAGTTTGCAGCTGTAATTACCAAGTCCAATCAGAATAATCAGAACTTACACAAGATGAACAAACAGGAACAGCAGCATGGGTGAATGCTGCACTCAGATACTGCAGCACCACACACTGCATTAACAGAGTCCTATTTGTGTAACCCTACCAGTGCTTGGGAAATAAAATAAAAAAATCAGACCAACAGCTTTCATTTAAGCATCAGTTTCTAATGATAGAATACAAGGCTGCCTCAGTGGCACCTGAAAATAAATCTCAGCATTTAGCACTGCCACCTTTTTATTTCCTTTCAATCCAAGAGAAGAAACTCTGGCAGCATTAGAAAATGTAGCAGGAGCTATTTAATACAGCAGATGGTTCTGCTCATGAAAAGGTTATGACAGATGGGAGTGAAAGGCAGTAACTACTCTAAGAAGGGCTTGGAAAAAATCCTTCCATAGCATGAGCAAATTATAAACAGCAGAGTTTCAGACACAACTTTCAGCTGTTAAAGTCCTCAAGGGCCAAACCAACTTGTTCAGCACATATCATGCATGAAGGAACGTACCCCTTTAAACCAAAAAACAGAAATAATAAAATAAAGCCAAGTCTTCTTGCACCAAACTTCTTCCTCACGAGAGGACAAGATGAACTGAAACAAGACATCTTGCAAGCAATGTGAGAAAGTCAGATTTTGAATTTAAAAGCTACTTAGTTATGTTTAACGAAGTATAACCCTGGCATATAAGCACTTCACATCTTCTGAAAACAAAGGAGGAAGAACACAGGCAACGGGTTATTTGTGTAGAAACTTTAACCTTTGAGGGAACTCGAGTAATTTATTTACAATATTAGTGAAGACACTGAATACCTGCAATGCTTTTCAAGTTAATGGTCACAAAATGTTCAGTGGACACCACTAGGTGTTTAAAAGTACCACTAGTCAGCAGGAGCCTAGTTCCTCTAAGGCAGAGATGATTAACAATTATACTTTAATTCTTACTTCACAGCCCTGGAAGAACCAAGTTGCTGCAGATTCAGGAGACAGGAAATAGACAGATGAGCTGCAAGCTGATTAACATTCAAACAGTTATCAGAATGATCTACTACATATATAAATGGAAAAAGTGCTGCACTTCATAAAAGCCCTGATGCAGAAACCATTTAAGCCATTTGGCATCCTTCCAGGTACTTTAACATGCTTTAGAGTGGGCACAGTGACTTATTACCACCTCTGAACTGGAGGCTGAGTCCTCAGGAATTGATTTGAAATCTCATTTAATAGAGTTTATGAAATTAATATTAAAAGGCATTGCTCTCTGCAATATAACGCTTCCAAGAAACATCAGTCTCATGAGAGATGATGGCAACAACTATTCAAGACATTTATGAAGTATTTATATCTCAATTCATATGTGCCCATCACATACAAAACAAAGGACAACTCCCTCACAAAATAGCATGCTTCTCAGTTAAGAAAAAAGCAAAACACCCAGAAGAGGTTGGCATGCAGTGATAGAAGTAATAATTTACACCCTATATTTACAGGGAAATACCACTGAGTAAAAGTTAAGCTGTAGCAGAGACCTCATTTTTCTTAAGCTGAATTTGTATCAGTGCTCCAAATTGCTTGTGTTTCACCTCAACAATGGTTCATATGCTCAACTCAGTATTTGCATACAGCAAAGCTTACACAGTTACTTTGCCTCATGGTTGGCCTTTTTTTTTTCCCAGCCAGCTTACTGTGTGTTTCTGTCTAACATGACTAACATCACGTTTCCATTGTAGCTCTGAAGAACTGCCTGCAGGAGCATCCCCTGTTCTCAGCACTCTCAGTGATGGGCAGAAGAGTTCTTAAAAAGATTTCCCAGCTCTAAGAGCACAGATTAGTGTAATTTTACTCTGCATCTGCCTCCTCCACATACGTCACTACTTTTACTTATCTGACGGTTTGCAGGCAAGCTGCAGAATTGTTTGGCTCTTTCTTTTTGACACTAAAGCTGTCTCATTTGTCTCTTTAGGAGAGAAGATTTTCATCAGTAGCAGAGACAAATTAGGTGCAGCCACGTTTCTGCTGTGCTTTTTCAAATTAAACAATTCAGCCTGAAACAAGGAATTGTAGCTTCCCAGAACTGAATGGGCTGCAGTGCACTGAGGCCATGACACCCAGCACCTGTGCAAAAAGGCTCTGTGCTATCAGGATTTCAGGATTTAGTAGAGCCATTTCTGAGGGAAATGCTGAAACACACACCCAAAGCTATCCTACAATTTCATCATACATACTCTGTGTGTTTAATTTAATTGCAAGCAACAGGGGAAGGAAGAAAACATCTCAAAAGAACAAGCATCATTACAAAGATTGCACTCTGAGCAGGCTCATCCAAAGGCTCCCAGCAGGGTTCCCCTACCTAAGTAACCAACTTGACACCAGAGCACTGGCTTCCCACAGAACTTCCACGTGAACCAAGGCCAACCATTTGCTCCTAATGGGCTCCACGTGCAGTGAGCAGCTTTCCTAGAACAGCGGTCCAAGGCTAGGTGTTTACGACATTTAAGAAACCTGTGCAGCATGGAGTAACAACTCCATGGAGTTACTGACAAGAGTAACTTACTACACAGTACTCTAAGAAGGTGATGGCCCCAAACCGGCTGTAAGTGCATGCTGATGGAACTCAATCCATTCATGGCTGGCTGAGTCAAAGGGATTCACTGCTGCCTTAGCAGCACCACCACTTTACTGGCAACACACCTGCTTTATAGGTTTGACTTTGTACTGACTTAAAATTCCTCAACTGTTTTAGGAGTGCAACAGCTGGATGAATGCTGCTTCTAAGATCAGCTCTGTTTTCCTCCTACTGTGAATAAATATTAACCTGTGACCAGGCTTTTAAGACTAACAGAGAAGTTTCTAAGGCTAAAGGAAGTGTAGCAATCATAAACTAAAAGATCACCATGATGAGCAAGGTGCCATCCTCATACATCCTCCTTAAGCTGATTTCAAGTCAACTTAATCAATTTATAGTGAACTACAGGCTTGATATAAGGCTAAGACAAAGAATCCGGGAGTTATGGTCGAAGTCAGAGGTCAATATTATGCAGTTTCTGAATCGTTGGGTCATTTTACACAGGACTACCAAGAAAAAAAAAAAAAAAAGCATTACTACCTTGCTATTATCACCATGCACTATTTTCACTCTTACTCTACAATCTTGACACCTATGTAACCAAACTATTAATATTGGAAATTTGTAGGTCAGTAAAACACTTCTCCTCACACAAGCAATAAAAACAACACGAGCTGTTAACACGAGAAAATTTTGTCAGCGTAAGTACATCGGCACACCCATTCCAAAGTACACCAGCACACCTGTTCCAAAGTTTGAAGAAGATACAACTTACATTTGTGACACGTTCGGGGTTACGACATACCAAAGAGGTTCTTTCAAACCACCCAGAAGTGGTGAACACTGGTGTCTGAAGGTTCATACCTACCCAGGACTGGGGACCGCGCTGAGCAGATCGGCATCGCGTCCTCGCTGGGAGCCCGGGTGAACGAGCTGAGGTTCGTGTACACATCGTGCGGCTTCGAGTAATCCACCACCTGAGGCGCCTCCACAAACCCGCGGAACACACGCGAAGGTCCACCTCGGTAGAGGATCAGGATAAATATCGCTTGGAAGACAAACACAAAGAGCAGGAAACAATGATTTTCCACACGGGAGAGGAACATAGTTTTTAGCCCATGCTCCAGGATCACGGCGGTGAGGAGCTGCTCTGCGTTCCACGGGCGGCCGTGCCACCACGTTCTGGGCTACATCGCTGAGCAGACCTTCTCCTCCTTCTTCTCCTCCTCCAACTTTCTGAGGCGGCAGCGTGCTCCCCTAGCTGGGCTTCATCGGGACGCCGAGAGCCAGACCTCCCCTTCCCGGTGCGAGCTGTGCCAGGCGGGCTGGAGGAAGGAACGACCCGGCCGAGGCCAACCCGCTCGGAGCCCCGGGGCAGCGGCACGGGCTCGCTGTGGCACAGGCGCAGCGCCCGCCCTCCCCCGCCCGCCGTCCGGCGAGACTACAGCTCCCAGCATGCAGGGCGGGGCAGGGCGGGCCCCGGCCGGGCCGTGCTGCCGCGCAGCATGCTGGGAGATGCAGTCCTCGCTCCCCCTCCCTCAGCGGCTGCCGCTGTGGGCGAGGAAAGAGAAGGGTGGGGTGGCTGCTGGGCTGCGTTCTGTGTCGTCTCCCCGGTCAACACCCGACTGCTGTCTCCCCTTTAAACTGGTTATTAAACTAGTCAGGGAGAGATGAATGGACATTTAGACATTGCAATGGACTGCCCAGGGAGGTGGTGGAGTCTCCGTCCCTGGAGGTGTGTAAGGAAAGACTTGGACGTGGCACTCTGTGCCATGGGCTAGTTGCCATGGTGGTGTTTGGTCATAGGTTGGACTCGATAATCTCAGAGGTCTTTTCGAAGCTGATTGATGAGGTGATTCTGTGGAATGGATACACCTCAGCCAGTGGCTAAAGGGACCACAGCAGCCTGGCCATGGTGAGAGGCCTCCTGCCATGGCCATGTTGCCTTGAAAAAATTCAGCTTTTATGCCCCTCTTTTCTCTGGCTGATTTTGTAAAGAGATGGGGCTTAGATTGTGCTGTCGGTCATCTGGCTGCTCTCATGTACCCGCTTTTGCTTAAATGCAGGAGAGGAAAAGACATTTTACAGATATTAAATTCCTACACGGCTTCAAAGAAGAGTTGGCATTGGCTCTGGGGAGAGAGGGCTGGACCAGGTGGTCGCCAGTGGTCCCTTCCAGTCTTATCTACTCTGTGATTTGTGAAGCATGTGCTGCTCTTTGCCTTCCAAATGGGATTGCATGGGAAGAAGGTGCGGGGAGAGAGTGATATCACTTTTATGAGGAGTTGGGAGTGCTCTTACTACAGAGTTGGACTGAGATGTATGGGACACATCTATGGGAAACTTGATCTCAGTCATTCTGTGCAGAACAACCCATTATTCAATTAAAGTGGATTGCTTAAGGCCTGGATGCAAATTGTCATCACTTCACATTTAATTTTAACTTAATTGGGTTTTTAAATAAAAAATGTAGAGAACATTTCTTTTCCCCAGGGCAAAGTCTTGCTTTACTGAAATCCACGAAATGCTGCTGCCACAAAAGTTGCTTTTTTTGTACACCACAATGAGTCTCTACTGTTTACATTCTCCCTGTGCCATTCCCTCTGCAATCACAGCAAACCCACCCTGCTTGCCTTCCCCTCCATAAAACAAAGCAACACTCGATGTTCTGCTGATAGCTCCGGCAAGTACAATGCCAAGGACAGGAAAGAATTAATCTCTGCATCAGCTGTGAAACAAAGAAAGGAATCAAGATTTTCATGGTATGACCTGGGGCTGCAGACAGCAATTGTTCCAGGGCCCCTGGTGCTTTATGTTTCTCTTGCAATCCCTCCTTGGGTCACAGGAGGAAATCTCAGTGTAGGAAGAATTTGGACAAAGCATGTCTGCCTCCCTCTGTCTGTCTTGGAGAAGGGGGCAGCTGGACCCTTAGAGCTGCCCCACATAAGTGGCTCTGCTAACTTCCTTGCAGTCAGGGCTTAGTTGTAAAAATTGCCATCCTGTGCCAGTTCTTGGGCAGAAGAAGCAGGTCAGATGGAAACAGCCTACCCCAATCTGTATTTTCACCTGCGTGTATATTTGTTCTCCAGACTGGAAAACTAAATACAGCTAGGCAGATCAGCTGTCTGCAGAGGAGCCAGCCAGCACATGTTTCTCTGCGGGCTCGGAGAGCTGAATCTCCTGGAGTGTCTCCCTCAGGAGCCTTCCAAACCAACTGCAGTTTCTCTCCTTCCCCTTCAACCATCAGCACTGAAATGAGTGGATCATAAACCCAGTCATGAGCCTTTTCCTCACCAGAAAGCAAGCAAGCCAGGAAGAGCAAAGTACAGGTCAGAACTTCATGGTGCCAGCAGGTCTGAGCCTTTTCAAGGTCACAGTGCTCCTGTTTTAAACAGAGCTGTGGAAACTAGGGTGTGTTTTGAATTAAAAATGAATTGGATTGCTTAAATGCAAAAGAAATAATGTAACTGTCTCCACTGAAGTGTGGAAGGGAGGTGGCGGCATTTTAGCAACCTTTGCACAGAGATTTATTGAGGGCAGTGATGGAGGAAAACAATGCGAGACTGGATCTGTAAGAACCAGGCACTGGGCTGGCTTCACAGTCAAAGGTCTGCCTTTCTCATTTTCACACTGCTCCCTGGGAAATTAAATTGAATGCATACAAGAAAAAAAAAACCCCAACAAACCAAACCAAAAACCCAACCCAAACCAAACACCATCTTCAACAGAGCTTGAAATTAAGTTTGTGCGAGAGCCTCTGGATTGTCCCAAGGGAGGGGGCTTTCCCTCCCTCCAACTTCGGTTTCACCTCCAATCAGGCCTGAACGTGATGAGAGACTGAGGGGAGTGCCTCACTCTCTTTATTAAGATTCATTCTTGCTTGCTCTTTTTCTCTCCCTTTCTCCTCCATGCCCTGTCTCCTGGGGGCTGTACTAAATCCCTGTTGAAAGTGCAGCAAAGTGACTTTGGGAAGCTTTGCCTTGCAAATGCAGGGCCCGAGGAGGGGAGGAACAGCTGGTATGACAGAGTGGTCAATACCAGGCTGGGTGCTCATACAGTGCTGGTCAATGTGCATTATCCAGTGCCCTCTCCATCCCCAGGGTTTCCATTAAGGCAAGAGGAAGGTAGCATTAATCCTTCTACAGATGGATGCTTAAAGCCAAGCAGAGCTGTCCCTCATTTTTGGAGAGTGAGGTGGTTTTAAACCATGACACTGTGTTTTCTAGTGAGGTGCATGTTTCAAGTACTTTGGCCACAGCAGTTCTTTCTCAGCCTTTTGCAGGATCTTGGCTTATAAACTTCACATTGGTTTTCTAACAACACCTTTGTGAATGTGATTTTTTCTTTTATTACACAGGTATGAATTTGGCTTGTTCTCTAGTATGCTAAATTTTCAGCAAGGCTTCCTCAGAAGAGTTTTAAAACTGCTTCCATGTTTCTGAGAGGTGGATGCTGTTAAAAAACCTTGGATAGCTGATGTCATGTACCTTGGATCAGTGATACAGTAAATTAGTGAGCACTTTAGGAACAGGACCTGGATATCCAAGCTTCTCCCAGGCTTGTGGAATAGCCAGCAGTGGGCTCCTGTCAAACAGACATTTCTCTAATACAGCCTGTGGCAGCCTTCCCCTTGGGGTGGAGAACTGACTGCCTGCCCTGTGTTTTGACCACCACTCACTTCTGAGCCATGGTCAGTGCCTTTACAGAGCAATCTCAGTAGGGATGGGCACCATGCCCAAAATGACTGCTAGAGATGCCAGTAAGACTATGGAGTTTAGGCTATATTCTCCTGTCTCCTATTTCCTTTGTCTCCATAATGCAGGCACTGGTCTCAGGGACCTGAAATGTTTTTGCTTGACTTTCTCTTATAACATTTAGGTCAGAGGAAGAGTGAAATGAGTAGCCTTGAAATGAGAACACCTAAAATAGATACTTTTCCCATTATATATTCCACTGTGTTTTCCTGGAAAAGGAGTAAGCACTTAGGCTGCAGACAAGACAATGCAATATCATACTATTCACATCATATTTAATAATGCTCTAGTACCATTCAATATAAATAAATAACCATTAAAAAGTACTTTCTCGACATTCTCTTTTGTTCATCAATAGTATTTTCTGCAACAGGAAAAGTTAGTAATATTCATTGGTTGGTGAGTTGGATGAATCTCAGAGAACATGAATATGAGGTACTAATATGCTAGTAAAAACCAGGTGCTGGCCTTCTCTTGTTTAAACACTTCAGGCTTGATCTGTGGCTTCCCTCCTTACTGCACTCACTTCCCCTGAAGCCTCCAACCCTGACAGCTGCTTCTGTCCTGGGCTCTCCCACCCCACTCTGCTAGTGAACAACCATCTTAACTTGTGGTGCCTGTTACTCACCCACCCTTAGCTGGTACGCCTTGGCCAGCAGCAGTCCTTGCTGTCCTCAGGCTGCTCTACAGGGAAAAGAGTATTTGTGCTGAACAGGTCCATCTGTCTGCTAGCCTGGAATGTCAGCTGTGTACAGTCGTGCTGTCCAGACAAGGTCTTAGTTCTGCACAATGTAGTGACTGACAGAAGTTCTTGATTCACAGGAGGTCTGCTCCACAGGGCCGGGCTGTGGCAAGAATGGAGATGGTGCAATAGGGCTGGTCTTGAGAGCCAACTCTGACCAAGACTGAACTGACAGTGTAGTACATACAGAAAGAGTAATTTTGCTTTCTTGTAAGGATGTAGAGAGAGCAGCTCTCTAAAAACATGTGTGTGGTGGGATCTGTTGCAGTGGGAATACAAACACTCACTGTCAGTGCCTAAACCCTGTGTAGGACCTGTGTGAGGTTAAAGGCCAGAGAATTAATCACCACATCTCCTCCTGTTCATACGGGCAGAAACTTTGCCCATCTCAGAGGAGAAAATGGAGGATTATAAATCAACTCCTTTATTCCCTTGCTCTTGCTCATTCATTGAAACCACAAAGAAGGGGACTTAATCTTGGATTAATGCTGGGCAGAAGCACTGAGCCCACCTGCCTGGTGGCAGGATGGGCTGGCAAAGCCCACTGGAGTGCAGGCCCTGCTACCTTCTGCAGAAGGCAGGACAAAAAGCTCTGACAAATGCAGAGTGAAGCATTTCGTGGATGCTGGACTTCCTTCATGCTATCTGGTGCCAGTAAGCTCTGTAAGGACCTTTCTACAGTCCAGAGAATACAATGCTTTCTCATTCAGTATATTCTTCATGCTGAGACAGCTGGCAGGGCAGCCTTGTACTGCTGGTGTGTTCATCTAGGCAGACCCTGGCCTTAGCCTCACTAAATGCAGTCTCCATTTCTCTAGTTGTTGCCTATTTTTTGATTTTTCCTGTCTCTCTCATCCCCTTTGCCCCTCCCAAACTTTGGCCCCCTCCTATAGCAGGATGTGTGGCTGCTGCTTCTCCATTGAGGGAATATGGACCAACTCCTTCTCTCAGATACCCTTCCAAGAGCCCCCTTCACAGAGGCTTCCTGAGATACCATGAGGACTGTCTGCTGAGTGAGGCAGTCCTTTGCTCATGTTTTTACCTCACTGTGATTGCTTGGGAGCCAGAAACTTAGTGCCACCCACGTTTGTTGCATAAAAGAACTGTAATTTCCTTCGCTGTACTGCCCCCCTTGCTGTGTTTCTGATTATTTTGCCAGTTTAAGATACCATTGTAAAGAAACCCCAGGGAGCACAGAACATATGACATTCATCGGTGAACACCAAGCTCTACTGTTCTGAGGCAAGGAGGAAAATATTCTTTCTTCATGAATATGTCATGTGACCTAAGCTAAAAACCAAAACTAAACAAGGAATAAGCAGAGAAGAATTCTAGTATAAATAAATCAACAAATAAATAAGTTTCCTGCTAGCCCTGAATTTCTTGGGCAAGGGATGACTCGGTTGCTTGTAACTTTCTCCCAGCTGTGAAGTCCTTGATGTGTTTTGAATGCCTTGAGCCTTGTTTTTCATGGCCTGAGTGAAGAAGGTTTTAAAGATCTGCTCAGATGGGTTTCTGGGTCATTCAAGGAATCTTCCTGGAAAAGTCGCAGCGACACCACTCCCCACGCACACATATGGTACCAACACTTGTGCTTTTAATCCAGTGCATCCTTCCTTTGGTCCTCATTTGCACCTCCTGTTTTGTAGGCTGCCTCCCACCTGGCTGTCTTCCTGTTTTATTGAGGGAAAGGGAAACCCTTCCACATGACACTATCTCCTCTCTCTTCACAGCACCACACACTCCTTTCAAAGTTCAGCTGGAAAACCTTGCCACATTTGTTATTTCAGTTGTCATGTATGTGCTTAAGACAGGTTTCCCGATGATGTCTCCACATTCCTTGATGTTCTCACAGCAGATGAGTGCAGGCTGAGGGTTCCTCTTCTCTGAGCACTTCTCACCCACCTCTCTCTCAGAGAGCTGTCTTCCTCTCTGGAGGTCTAGGAAGCAAATCCATCATGCACATGATTTGAGGCTCCTGAAGCACCTGATGGTGCTGCAGCAGGCTTCCAGGCCTTGAACATGTTCAAGTCCACCCATCTTTGCCCCTGCTTTCTGCTCTCTGCAGCAAGACACGGGGGCATGGCCTCTGAGGTACAGTACCTGCCATGTCTCCCGGAAGCAGGAGAGGAACTTCATCCAGAGTCTGTGCCTGGGGATCTCAGATGGTGTTTTCCAGAACAACCTTAAGCAGGGACAGTTCAAGATCTGAGCTGAGAGATAGGCACCACATCCCTTTGAACTCCTAAACCCCAAATGAGGTTCGTCAGCACAGCTTCCTCTCCAACACCAAAGGCTGATCTGTGTACGTATCGGAGTGCATCCCTCAGAGGGAGAGACTCTCATGCCAGCTTTGCTTTAAAGCTGTTTTGAGAGCACACCAGTCTCAGGCCAACAAGTCCATGTTTGTGCTTTAGTGTCAACTCCTGTCCTTGATCTACTGCAGTTCACAGCTGCTGTACCGAAGCTCAGGTTTTGCAATATGCCAGGAAAGACCTTTGGAGGCACCTGCACCCATCCTGGATTTCAGCCTCTGTGCTGGCACAGCGGAGAATGAAGATCACATCTAGTAAGTTTTAACAAATGGTTAAAAGTACAGGGCCCAGTGGGGAAGGGAAGCATTCCTCTCCTAGGTGGGGAGGATCTCAGGGCATCACCTCAGCTCTGTCCCTCCTTATTGCCACCTCTTTGGGCAATGGGAGCTTTTTGGAGTGGTGACATTTGGGGGTGCTTATCATCCTCCAGCAGTGGAGCAGAGCACTGGGCAGGACAGGCAGGGTGCACAGTTGCTATGGTTGCTGATGAACTTCAGGAACAATCACAGCCCTCTGCCTCTGTCAAAACAAACACAAGGTGAGGTAAGAAGGTGTAAATACAACATCCAGTGTAACAGGGCCATCTCACTGGCCCAGGCAAACACCTTGCAGGCATCAGTGAACAGGTTCCTCAACCACACTGTGCATGGCTTTGGGCTGGGATACGGCTGAAGAGCTGCTTGTTCTATCTGCACTAGAGTCTTAGCTGGGAGATTTTATTTACAAATTAGAGAAAGTTTCTGGCAGATTTTTTTTTGTCTGCACTTATAGTAATTATTTTAACTTTAATAATTTTTTTAAAGAAAGAGTAGGAGGATGAGATCTGAGGATTTCTATTCAGTCTGTCTGGAAGCTGTGAAATGCAGATTAACCTTCTCTGTTTCCGAATTTCACAATAGCAGGAGTCCTATGCTACCCTAAGCACACGCTTCTCTTTTGGATGCCTGTAAATAAAAATTAGCAATAAGAATAGGTAGTTTTTATAACACCAGTCTTCCGTGATAGTTTTCAGGACTTTAACAAAGAAAAATACAAGGTGAAATTAATCTCCATCTCCTTAGAAGGCAAAGCCTGTGTTTCAAAGGTGTTTCAATACAGCCGGCAGGGATGTATGCTGTGATAGCTTTTGGCTGCTCTGTGGCAAGCAGCCACACAAGTGGTCCAATTAGAGATTAGGAGAGTACCAAATCCCACACCAAGCAATGTCTGCCTGACTCACATCTGCAGGATTTAAAGGGAAGGAGGGCTCTGGGAGGTCTTGGACTTAACTGGCTTGATTTGATCCTCAAGGAGGACTAATTGCCAGGAGGGAAAGATGGAAATATTCTTCCTATTGTGTCTAAGAACAGAAGATCCTCAGGGGAGCAATTTTGCCTCTTTTTTTTCTCAGCACTGGCTTATCTAGATCATGTCTATCAATGTTCTGAAGCTCAGCAGCCTTGATAGTAAGAACTTCCAATACACTGTAGACTTCAGGAGAGATCTCAATTTAAAATTTTAAGAGATGCAATCTAACAGTTTTGCTTGTTTGCCCTTGATTGTCAAGCAATTTATCTTGCATGTGTCTCCTGGAGTAGATGCCACCTGCCAACTTGACACGTCAGAGCAGCTGCCCCACATGACAGACAGTGGTGCAGAAGGGATTGTGGTCTGTTGTATGAGGGGGTCACCAATTGTTACACACATGTTGTGGGACTCCATGATACAGAAGGCATAAAAGCATTTATTAATAGAAAATCACAGTCTTATAGAAAGGATCGTGAACCTAAGACCTGATTGGTCTTTGGGGAACTTCTCTTGCACTAATGGTCAAACAGGGAGCAACTCCTTCTTGTAAACATCCCACAAAACACCAGGTGCAAGGGATAAGATAATAATTGTTTTAATTCTTTTCTCTAAGTTTCCCAGGCTGACCCTGGGAGAAATTATCTCTGTTCTTTCTTCGACTGAACTTAGAATATCTACAGTGGTCAAACTGACTGCTAATGCAAGTGCAAAGATCCTTAAAAATCTGCAGGGCTGTTCCAGCCAACAGTCTGCTTGAAACCATTGGAGAGGATGGCTTGGATAAAGGTGCAAGTCCTGCTGGTGAATCAGTGGCAGTGTCTTGATCTTTTAGACTGGCTGCTTTCCTTTCCCACAACAAATGACTTATGGGGAGCCATTCTTATGAGACTCCATAGCTCATCCATGGAGGATGGCTCCATAAATAAATGTGCCCATCCATAAATGGCACATTTGTGAAAACATCACATCCGCACTGTGCGTCTCCAATGGAGCAGTCAGCCCCTCCTCTGGCAAGGAGGGTCTAATCTATCTGAGTTTTTATAGGCCTGCTCATCCTGTACGAAGTAAGTGATTCCTCCAGAGCAGTTAACTGGACTGTGAGTCCTTATGAGCTGAGTTTGGGCAATCATAGCTTTAGGCAGCTGCAGACTCAGCATGGGTGTGTGCAAAATGAGCCTGTTGTTGCTAGTGGATCTCACAAAAGCATTGGTGAAATGAGGACCTGCCCCCTAAGCACAGGTATCTTGCATCATTTATGGGGTTCTAGGATATCTGTAATATTAATAAAAAGCTGTCAGAAATGGTGCAGGGTTTGTGCCCTGTAGGAGGGACAGGTAGGCTACCCCAGGGTCCCTATGGTGGCACCAGGTGTCTGTGTTTAGATAACTGACTCCAGTCCCTTCCATCTGCTGCTGGGTGTGCAGGCACTGGCATTGCTTAGCACTATTTGTGTGGCTGTCACTCAGAGATGATGAGGTGCTGTGGCAATGCTGAGTGCAGCTGCTAGTGATGCACACAGGAGATCAGTGCAGGAGTTGAAATACTCATGACTGCCTGTTATAAAAGCTGTTAGTTTTATTTCCACTGGTAGAGCTGAGCTGAGGTGTATAATGGGGTCAAAACTAAAAGCACTCCTGGAATATTTTCTGAAGTAGGACTAAATCATTCAGCGTCCTGTGTCCTGACACAGTTATGACTCATTTCAGAAAGAATTGGGTACTCCAAAATTGGGATACTTTTATTCTTTTGGGACTTTTGGGGCAGGAATCTGCCATTGAGGTCAGAGGGCATGGCATCTGGATGCTTCTTCATCATCATTCTCTTTCTAAGAACATATCAATTCCTGCCTCACCCGTGGTGGTTGCCATAATCCCCCATCCTGCTGCTGAACCTGGCTCTGTGAACTGCAAAGGCACTTCCTAGTGCCTTCACTATCTCTCCTCAGCAGCAGATGTACTCCTAGCTCTGGTAGCATTGGTACCAAGCACCTCAAACTGAGAGAGTCTGTGTAGGTTGTGCTTTGCTGGTTCCTGTTCTGAGGTGCTCTAAGCATTCCATCAGCCTTTCCCTGCTGCACCCACACCACAGCTGTTCATGCAGGATACAAGCTGAAGGGGGATGCATGAAGCACTGCACAGGTGGCAGAGCTGCCAGGACAAAAGGTTGCCTCCAGGAGTGTGATCTTGTTCCATGCTGTGGGACAGCTCCCACGCCAAAGGGAGTTTGCAGCTGGATGAGAGTCCGGGGCAAGGAATTGGCTTGTCATTAATACTGAGTGAAACTGGGGGATTCTGCTGTCACTTTTCTCTCTGTCAGGCAAAACTCCCATATGGTCTGCAAGGAGGCTTGAATGAGCAAGAAATACAGAGCATACGTGGATGAAGTTGAGAATCTACTTCTTGTCCAAAGGGTGGCATGGTGAATTACCAGAGCAGTCGCGTGTGCAGTTTTTGAGAACATAATAGCAGAAATAAGGAAACAGGTACAGATTATTTGCCTTGCTAAAAACAATAAAGACAAAGATACTCACACCCTGGAGCTGGCTCTCTGCTTACACCTCTACTCTGGGGTCTGTAAACCCACGCTTGCCTTCATTAACCAGAGTGGGCCTCTCAGTTCTTGTGTGCCAGACCAACACCTAGAGGGAAGCACAAAGAGCTCAGGCATTCTGAATAGCATGGAAACAGTGAGAATGCTGCACCCATTGGGTGGGATCCTCAGAAAAGTGAGGCTCACAGCTGTTTGAAGCATGTGATTGAAAGGGGTTGATCCTGGGAGACACTTTACGGGCACATGAAACAGTGACAAGGAGGAGGGATCACTCTAGAGCAAAATTCCAGACTCAACCCTCTGCCAATCCTCCTGGATTTTGGAGAAGCAATCTGGGTATAGACTGTATTTCTGAGATTCTTTATTAACACAGAATGCCTAGCACTGCTCCTTAGCTCTGAGCTTCACATCTGTAAAGAATTTAGCAGGTTTTGTCCATCTGTCTGTCCCAGCATCATTTGGCACTGACATGTGCCAGCACAGGGCAGGCACAATGGAGGGTGGAAGAGTGTGGCAGGAGGCTGTAAAAGCAGCCAGGACCCAGCAAGGAGACTGTATCTTTGAGATTTCTTGTACTACTCACCTTTGTGCAGTTAGCTGCTTTGGGCTCCAGCCCGTCCATAGTCACTAAATCCTTCAGCAGACTTGTTTCCTGGTACCCTCCTTTAACTCCCTCCAGCTTGAAACTGGCGTGAGGCTTCTCCAAAATCAACTTGATGCTGATAGCAAATCCGGCCATGTCAATAGCAAAGGGACGATTAGGGTCAAAGACGGTTTTCCAGCCCACCACCTTCCCTGCTGGGCTCACTTTTGGGGATTCATATCGCAGCCCCCCGACGAAAGCCACTGGCCAGACTGAGACCCGCCTGGTGTAGCGCATCTGTGTGCCAGAAAGAGACAGTGCTGTGAGAATTCAACCCAGCTGTGCACCATGCTCTGCTTTCATTGGCACCTGTCCTCCCCCACTGACTTCCTACGCAGTCACAAGCTCTAGTTCACCTGTGCTGCTGCTTGGAGAGCTACAGCTTCCACAGCCACAAGGCAAATTCTTAGCACGGTATTCTCTGAACAACAAACTCACTGCTTCTCTGTGCCCACATTCAGTCCCTCAGAAGAATGAAAACCTCTGGTTTTCTCATCCTATTTGAACTTTTACCTTCTTTTTATCATTTTTGTAAATGCCAAGTACTTTCACCAGGCCTCTAGCTCTGTATTATCAACTCCACTCGCTCCAGCTTCACACTCATGCAAGTAATCTCCCTGACTGATTCATCTTTGTCCTCATCTATTCCAGTTTCTCCCCCCTGCCTCCTGCCTTGTTTTTCCATCCATGGCTACTGCCTAGAAGTGTGGGGGTTTAGTGAAATTGTCAGACAGGACCTGGAAGGAAGTAAAAAAGGATGAGCTTAACTGAGACCTAACAACTCTGAAAACTGGAAATGTGTTCTGATGCATAATTCTGCTTTCAAGTGGCTTAGTACAGTTTGGCTTAAATTGGTGACAGGAGAGTTTACTGGATTTTTGCAAGCTTTTTCGCAATAGGCTTGGCATCCCACAAAAGCCAGGTCTCCAGCAGAAGTCTGGGCAAGCTTCGGTGATCCCAGAGGCACAGCCCTGTTGTGGTGGCTGGAACTTGTAGAACTGAATGGCAGCCAAGGAGTAAAGGTGGATAGAAAGTCAGACAACTCTTCTGTCATCCCCTACCCATCACTCTCCTACAGCAGTGCAGATTTACACCTTGCCAGAAGTTTGTCTTTGGTGCTTATTTAAATTAGGTCAGCTCTCCCTGAGGAGAGGTATAAATTCTAAGGTACATATCCTGTGGTCCCTGGCAAGAGGAGCTCTAGCTGATGCAATGATGTGTGAGTGGCTGTTCACATCTGCAGCCTGTAGCATGGCAAATAAGTTCTTTGCCCCTTCAGCTTGCATCTGCCCTATATCCAGTTGCCACTGCATGCAGTGTGGGTGAGGTCTTTGCACGTGCAAGTGGGCTTAAGAGGCTCTGCAGCTCTATTCTGCTTTTCTGTCCCATGTAATTTTTTGTCTCTTACCTCCTCGAAGAGCTCCAGGCTGTAGGTGTTATCATCATCAGCAAAATAGACTACGCCTTCTGGTGGTGCAGTGTTGCTGAAGCTGTCCCTCAGCCAGTGCAGCCCCAGGTTCCTCTGTAGTGTCCCCCTTGGGGTGTGGGATGGGATCCAGGACAGACCCAGCTTCAGGCTCTTGGGTGTCTCCACGTTGAGGTGGGTGAAGTTGAGCCCAGCCTTCTCCAGCAGGTTGGATACAAGGTTGGTTCTCCGCGGAGCGTCCTCCACCACCACCCAGTGCAGGTTCTGCACGTGGAGGAAGGTGTTGGCCAGGCGCGTCAGCTCAGCTTTTTGCACTGGCCGGGTGTAGGTAGGGGTGATGACAAAGATGGTTGGCAGGGTGTCTGACCATGGGGGAGGCCTGGAGTACACATAATTCTGGATGATTTTAGGCGTTGCCCCTATGCTTTGCTGCTGCCGAGTGCATGATGGGAAGACTTCTTCTCTCAGTGCAGATGTACCATTAAGGAGAGCTTTAGAGGTCAGATTCTCGTCTGTCTCTTCTGGGACAAAACAAAGGAAGAAAGAGGAAAAAAAAAGAACATGTCAGAGGACAAATAACTAACAGGCTGCCTCCTGTCCAAGGAGGCACACATCTATCTGGAGTTAGTGCTGCATCCTCTCTCCAAAGCTAGCCTAAGGTGCATGTTAAACATGCTCTTAAGAACACTTTATGTTCCTGCTGTTGGCAAACCCCGAGGGGCCCTTTCAGGCAAGTCTGTCTTTGTTTAACCCTTCCCATGAGAGAGCATCCCTGCTGAGGGTTTGCAACAGAAGTCATCACAGCCACCAGCACACTGACAGCAGAACTTTTGCACTTACTTCTCAGCAGGCTGAGGTAGTGGGTGGTTGGGTACTGGTGCCACAAGGTTAGGAGAAGAGCCCATGGCAAAGCAATCAGGAGCGTGGTAAGAAGGTTACGTCTCCTCAGCATGCTGCAGGGAGCTTCCAATGCCCAGGCATCTCTCTACCTTTCAGAAAAGAAACGAGAGTAAGGCCTCCAAAATACCAGTCACCAGAAATGCGGGGAGGCATGACAAATGTTTGGCCCTGATCCAGCAAAGTGTTGTCTAAGTTTACAAGGAGCTCCATTAACGCTTCAGGTCCAAACTGTTATCCAACTTGGCCAAGTCTGGTGCAACTGAATAGAAGCTTTTAGCTATTTCTGTTGCTGTAAAGAACCTCCCACTATGCCATGATGAAACCACTGGCCTTGAGTTAGGGTTGTTCATGTTGCTGATTCTCAAGCTGGAGAGGACTGCTACTTGCCCTCTCTTTGAGACTTGTGTTCATTCCTGAGCTTTGTTGTGATCACTTAATTTGCTTCTTTTGTACAACTTTTTAGAACTGCGTGCAAGATTTGTGTGCCTGAATACGCAACTGGACAAAACAGTCAGATGTTAGGCATCCTCTAGATAGCCAGCACCTCTTAACACTTCTGCAGTGTTAATTCATTCTCCTTAGGCAGCTGCATTGAGGCAATCGGGCATGCATGCTATCATCTACTGTGTTCCATGAAATCCCTGCCTTGGTCATTCCAGTGCTGGTGATGCCTGCTGAATGTTTAATTATCCCACATCCCTTCCTACTTCTGCTTTGCAGTGTTTGGCCATTGCAGCATTTAGTTGAAATCACAGACTTTGGAATACCCACCAGGCCCTACCAGATCCTCCTGCACTCCTAGGCTGAAGGCATTTTGAGGGAAGAAAGTGATGGCATCATGCTGATACAAAAGATTGAAAGGAGGTTCAAACTGGTTTGCTCTGAATTCCTGCTCTGCCAGGGATTTTTATGTGTACTGAAGGCCAGTCAGCTAAAACCAAGGCCCTCAAAGGGACACGGGCACATTTAGTTCAAAAGCAACTCCTTGCCCAGGATTTGGGTCCAGCAGCTCCTCATCTGTCCAGAGGGGAAGGATTGCCTTGCTTCAGCCTTAGAGGGTTGTGTGAGAAGTATGACAACTAGTCTAAAACGGCTCTGCAGTGACAGCAGCCACAGGGTACTCCTGAAAGATATTAGGAGATGCTATTCTAAATTCATCCTCTAGGACCTCTTAGAATCTATCTTTAATTGTTTCTCTGACATTTTACCTTGGTGTTCTGAAAAAAACAAGGAATATGCAATTGCAGGGCTCATCAGTGTCCTGCCACCAATAACTGTCAATCCTATTTCATCCACATCTGACAGAAGACTAGCATGTCTCAGCAAGTCCTCTGGTGGGCAAGTGGAAGTTCATAAGCCCTATTAAGGAAATTACTGCAACACAAGCTCATTCCTTGTTAGACACCAATGGTACCAATGATGGAGCAGTCCCTTAGGGAAACATATTCCCACTGACTGCTCCACAAGCCAACCATTAATGGTGTTAATATCTAATGTTTCTTACCTCCTTACTTAGGAAACACCATGGTGCCCATTTCACTACTTTCAAGTGACAAAAAGCTGATGAAGAAGTGGACCAAGGAAGCTGTGTGGCCAGGGCCACCCAGGAGTGTTTTGGTGATGTGAGCAAGAGCCTTGTGCAGCAAACATGCTGGCTCTGCTTAACTTCATTGCTTTTTGATGACTTGTGTCTGGGGCAGATAAAAGAATGTTCTTCAAGCTTTAGTGCCAAAGGCATAGGTGTTTGGTAAGCTACAGATCCAGGCCGGACACAGGTCAGGATGATGTTACCCACACCAGGGACTGCTTTCCCTACAAGAAATCTTTTCTCTTACCAGCGTAGCAGCGCAGAGTAAAACTTCCCATCACTCATGGCTGTGAGAACAGACAGAGCCACAAAAGAAATCCAAGGATTGCTATTAACAACTGCAGATACTTAGGCCCACCCAGGCCCTGGCTCAGGGTCATCACAGTTCCTTGCTTCCTCTAGTGTGCTTGCAATTACAAATGTCCCTGCACCAGAGTCAGGCAGCCAGTGCTTCTTTCCTTTAATAAAAGGCCTTAATTATACAGACACAGTTTCTATGCAGCAGACCTGCTACTGCTGCAAACTCCAGGTTGCTTCTGGAGGGAAAGAGAGGAGGAGACAGCCGTGGCAGCCGTGTTATCAATAGAGCACAGAGGAGAGTGGATCATAGAAGAATTTTTAACAAATTCCCTTTCTAGTTCTTTCTCCTCCTCCATCTTCCAGCCAGCCCTGTTCATGCTTCCCAAGCACTGCAAACAAGTGGAGATGTGTGTGTGTGCGCGCAACTCCCCTGGTGCTCCGTGCTCGTTTATTTCTGCATGCACCTTCTCTCTATTGCTTTTCCAAAGCAAGCAAGGCCTTTTTGATAACTCAGAACAAGTTAAACCCTGCATAAAGCCCCAGGTAACTTGTGAACCTCACAAAGGAGCTGACTTCAACCCCATTTCAAAAAATCTCTATTGGAATTCTTTATTTTCTCTTTAAAATGTTACCTTGTCTCCCTCACTGTCTCCCCCTGCATCCATCATGTGTGCTCTTCTCTGTTGCTTTGTTTTTTTCACCTGCCTTTTCTCAGTCCTTCAGAGTCTCTTTTCTTCCCTGTTTCCAGGACTACAGGCTTCCCCTGGCTTACTAATAATTTTATCCTTTGTCTTCTGTCCTTACTCACACAAAGGCCCTTTGCATTCTCTTAATGTCCACCCCTCATAGAATATTTCCCACAAAGTGGTCCATTAAAGCATCAGTCCATCCTTTTGAAAACACAGCATCAAAATCCAGTCACATATTGATGCCTCTGGGTAGCCTGCTGATGGCCCCAGTGGGGCTTACAGAGGTTTACTGCACATATTTTTACCTACTTTTTATAATTAAAACCAAAGTCTCCTAAGTGGCTCGGATTAATTGCATGCCTGCTGGCAAACATTGCAGTGTGTATTCTTGGCACAACCAGCTACTTTCCTTCTGCCTTTAACCCCTCTCAGAGTAGATCCTGTTAAATGAGATTCAAGATCAGAAGAAAATTTTGTGATCATCTAAACCCATCTCCTGTGTTCATCTGGTAATTCCTGGATTTAAGCTGTAGAGGGCAGGGACCATCTCTTCATGTGCTTGTACAGTCCAGCACTGATCCCAACGGGAGCCTTTGGATGTGATTGCAATACAAATATTATTGACTGTACTCTCTTGCTGGCACTTCTCCTCCCTTGCTATTTCTCCTGTCCTGCCTATTCCCTATTCTCTTTCCTTTTCTTTTTTTTTCCCTAGTGTCTCCTGCAGCCCTTGTTTGTGTTACACACCCTTAACAACATTAGTTGAATGTTTGATGGATGCCTTCAATATGCTGCCTGTAGCCTTCTTGAGCTGTTTTCCAATTACACATCCCTCTTCTTAATTTCATCCATCAATCTTCTGTTCTCCATTAAAAAATAAACAAACACACAGAGCACAAAGCTGAGTATGATAGGGACAAAATGTTTCTCGTACTGCTCTGGCTTCACACTGCTTTGTCAGACTTCTCAGCTCCTGGGATGCAACACCATTCAGTCTCCATTTAAGCTCCTGTTCTGATGCAGGGGGCATTATTCTGAAAGGATTCAGGAGAAGACAATGAGAGAAGCACACGGCGGGAAGAGCTGGATTCCGCGGAATGATGGTGAAGAGAAACAAGATCTGGCTGAGGCTCAGACCATTGCATGTGACCAATCCCTTCATCTGTTATTGACTAATTACCAACAGGGTACAATTTGTTACAGGCAGGAGAACCCAGAGGTTCAGCAAGGGATAAGGATTCCAGGCTGCAAAATGATCGAGCGAGTGACTTTCTCCCTGAGCTGCAGAGTGTTTGAAAGGACATGCTGGGTGAATGGGAGAAAGGTGAAAGTTAGGGAGAGACGTAGCTGACTGGGGAATTATAAGGCTGACACGTTCCAGTGCCTCTGATTTTCTACAGCCCTGTTGTGAAGCTGCTCAATTTACATCCTTTTTGATAACTCAGAAATGGTTAGGATCACATGGGCTTCGGGAGCTCTCCTCTGAGGTTTTGGTTCTACCCTCTGCCTGTCTGATCCATAATGAGAACCACACCTTTCAAAAAGTTTATTCTGTGAGAAAGGTGATTTTCCAGCCTCTGGTTCAGGGCAGCCAGCCTGTCTGTGCCAGGCTTACAAGACTCTGAATGCTGGATGAACCCCAGCCCCAGGACTGTATGGCTTTAGTCAGAGACACAGGCTCTAAAGATCCTTACCTTCCCAGAGGGACAAATTTCACAGTTCAAACTGTCCCTTGGGAACATCCTGCCATCCAGTGTAATGATTTTCTAGGGAAGCACTCAAAGCAAACTACTCTCAGGTAATGGAACCAAAAGTTTCAAGAAATGCTCCCTAATCTGGGTTTGAGCCATGTTTGCAAGCCTACTGTTCTGTGTGTACCCTGGGAGGAGACAGGGGTGTGAGGAGCAGGGCTGGAACAGACCTGCAGGTAGCTGCAGATGACTCTTAATTTCACACACCAAAGCTGTCAGCAGGGTTTTTGGTTTGTTTTGCCTACATTTTGCTGCCTCTCTCCACCAGCCCCTAGCCACCTTGAGGAAGTCCATGCAGATTTCATGAGTTCCCTAACTCCCGGTGTGGGAGATGTGATGCTGAAGGCAGAGCAGGGAGCTTTCAATTATTGATGAGAGCGACCTCTCTTTAAACAAGGAATGCATAATTCATGGCAGCGCCGGTATTTGTGGTGAGCAGTACCAGCTCAGTCCCTGCCTTCCTGAAATGCACAGGAAGCTGCTGTCCCCTCTCCCCCTATTCCCTTGGGCCCATCAGAGCCTTCAGCCAAAACTACAATAGTGCTAAAAATTGAGACAGTCCGAGATGCTGCAGCGCTTCCTCTCACCAGGCAGCTGCCTCCCTGTTTGAGATTTGCACGATAAGGTGGGAGGATGGATTCATGGAACCACAGAAGTGGGTGGAAAGGGTTATTGCTCTGGGATAAGCACATTAATTACTCTGCAAACACAGCCAAAACAGGGCATTTCTCAGTAGTCAGACTCCTCCAACCCCAGACAGGTCTTCAGGAATGGCATTGTTGTAGGACAGAAATTCTGTAGGCTAGATCTAAAGGACAGTGCCTGAGGGTTCACATCTAGTTGTATTTCTTGTGGGAGTGGGAAGGAGAAGGGAAAAGGCAGATTTTCTGCTCAGAAAGTAGCAATTTCTTCCCTAAACTCTGCTGGAACTGGGTGACTGAAAAGCAAAGAGGGGAAAAAAAAAAGAAGCAGTTTTTCTAGGAAGGGAAATGTTAATAATACAATCATGGACTGTTCTGGGTTGGAAGAGACCTTAAAGATCATCTAGTTCCAATCCCTCTGCTGTGGTCAGGGACACCTCCCACTAGACCAGGTTTCTCAGATCCCCATCCAACCTGGCCTTGAATGCTTGAATGGATGGGCTATCCACAACAGCTCTGGGCAACCTGGGCTAGCACCTCCCCACCCTCAAAGTGAAGAACATCTTCCTAATATTTAACTTAAGCCTATTCTCTTTCAGTTTAAACCCATTCCCCCTTATCCTTTCACTACATGCCTTTGTAAAGAGTCCCTCTCCAGCTCTCCTGTAGCCCCTTTTAGGTATTTGAAGGTATTCGGAGGCCTCCACAGAGCCTTCTCTTCTCCAGGCTGAACAGCCTCAACTCTTTCAGCCTGTCTTCATAGGAGAGGTGGATGGAACAGGGAAAAGAAAGGCTCTGATCCCACAACTGGCATTCTGACCTCCCAGTCGCCCAGGCAATAGTAGGAGACTGCAGTTCTGTCCCAAGGTGTAAGAGTGCTCTTCTGCTGGGGGTTCTAATCATCCCTCTGCTGCAGACCTGGTGAAGGGCTGCAGGCAAGTGACACCTGCAATCTGAATGAGGTGAGCACGCCCCTACTGCTCATGGGGAGAGAGGGCAAAGGAAAATTAACTGAGTCCCCTGGAGAGACAAAACCCAGGGAACTACAAATAATAAAACAATAGAGGGAAGGATGGCCAGGTCCCTCCCCACAGCAGGAAGAGCAGAACTACCAGCAGCTGTGTAGTTTCAAGGCTCAGCCCCATCAATACTCTGTCCCCTGGTGCGCAGGCTCCTGTGGGGACAACTTCCCCAGGAAGTGAGTCACTCCCAATGAAACAGCTGCCCTTCCCAAGCCCCTGCACCTTTTCCTCAGATGCAAAGAAAGGCTTCATCCTCTCCTGCCAGCTCTGATCCCTTCACCATATGGGAGCACAGTTACTTCAGCCCAGAAACCAGGCTTGTCCCTTGGGAATACACCATGCACAAACCCCATCCCTCCACTGCCCACATGAAGCCAAGTTGAGCATTCCTCAAAGCCTGGTCTGTAAACAGCTTGACACAGCACCTTTCCAAAGAGTATGCTTGTCCTAGACATGTGGCCTGTGTGTGGGAGCATGGACTGGAGGAGGCTGATGCTTTATACAGGGATTTCTTCCAAGCCAAAAAAAAAAAACCCAACCCAACAGAAAACAAAAGAGAAACTTTGACAGAGCTAATTAAATCTGCTGGCTAGGTCCCACAGGAGCCAATACTTTAGAGACAGCACGTGGCTCAGCCTGCTATCCCCAGGTAGATCAAGGGTATCCAGGCACTATCTGGGCTATCAGCAGGAATGGAGATAACCCAGTTTGAATACAGACTAGACCTTGAACTTGGCTGCAAAGCCCGTCCTTGCAGGGAGCCTTCCGGAGCCTGAAAAAGGAGGTCTAAGCCAGGCTATTTTTAATCAGCCCAGACCCAAATGTCCTTCAGGATTGATCCATACAACCTGTCACTGCATTCCTGCCCCCTGGGCATAGGGGAGGGTGGGCTGTGACTCAAAGGGACACAGCCCTCTGCCCCATCACAATTTCCCTGCACTGCAGAGCTGTAATCCAAGGGTGCCAGAAATACCTGGAGAAAGATTAGCAGCTCAGGCCCGGAGAGAAGCAGGGGGTACCAGATGTCTCCTGAGAAAGCTAGCTCTCTCCTGAAAGACCTCTAAGCTTGGAGTTATCCTGTCTTGAAAGGGAACTCAGGGGCTTATTCAGACGTCAGCTTCTCTTCCCTGCTGCTGAGCTCTGGCAGAACTGAGGTCCTTTTTAGATGCTGATGACTATTACAGAATAATAATTCCAAACGTATCAGCATGAATCAGCCCAATATCTGCATTAGCCAAAAAAAAAAAAAGCGCTTTTTTTTTTTTTCCAAGGAGGCAAAATAATTCTAAGGAAGCAAAAACAATAGTGGATTGTTCCAAAGTTTCTGTATATCTCATTCAGAGCTTTCCCCACCGAGTTAACAACTGATGCCTGTTCAGCAGGAGTGAGGGCTGTCATTTTTCAGCTTTTTTACAAAAGCAGAAAGGAAAAACCCATAGTATTTCCTTCCGGAACATTTTCAAAGATGGAGAGGAATTACTTTTTCAGAGGAAAAGGCATTAGGCATTATTAGACAAATAACTACATTTCACAGGTGCTTCTTATGGGGGGGGAAAAAATCACATTGATCACGAGCTCCTTGTACAGATATGGGGCCCAAAGGCCAATGCTGTTCCTCTGATAGCAGTCAGGATGCAGAGGCAGGCTTTGATCTCAGCTATGTGTCAATATGACATCAAATGCAGACCTCCAGAGGAACATGCTATCACTAATGCACGCTCTTGATTGATTTAGACAGCTTGTTTTCCTCCTGCTTTCAAAGGCGATGTTGAAATGCTCTTCCCTGCTGGACTTCCCCATTACTCCTAGGGAGGGCAAAAGAAAGCAAAGGAGAAACTGCTCTGGCTGAAATCACAGTGCAAATGAGTGGGGCAGCAGTTGTGTCATTTAAAACACCAGTATAGCTAAATAGGTCTACTGTCTTCCAAAAATCTGTGGAAATGCTGGCATTTTAATGGTTACATGTGTGTGCTGGCCCCCTGAAGAATCAGAGCCCTGATCTGTTATTGTATGGAAAGAACTGTGGGCAGAGAATGAGTGCAGTGTAAAGGCAAGAATCCCCCTGAGTTTTTATTTGGGAATCCTGGCTGAATTATGTGATCAATAAAAGCATCGTGCAAACAGCAAGTTTGTGTGGAATGTTCTTGTGGGTGGCTGCTCCATATAGATTAAGACAGAGAGGACACTGGACAGCACTGATGCCACATCATGCAGGTGTTAGTTGTGTGAGATTAGAGAGAGGAGAAACACCACTTTGGTGTCTTTGATGGACATTTTTGCTGTTGCAGCTCTCTGAGCTGTGTGAAATACGCTCGCTTTGTAACTGGCTGAGATGGTCCAAAATGCTAATTCTGATTTCTTCCTCCAAATAAATCATCAGCACTCATTATATTTGCCACTTGCCGTGCAGCATCCAAGTGTCATGTGGACACTTTTAGAAACAAACATAGAATGGATAAATTGGCACCTAGAGAATTGTCTTTTGCAATTGATATACGTTATGGTCCGCTGCTTGATTTGTACCTTAAATGCCACAGCTGATCTGTATAGCTTGGGCTTGATTAAAAGAAGCACTAGAATGAAAATTAGAGTCAGCAGACAGTGTTTATTTTTCTGCCTTCTGCATGTGAAATAAAAAGGGAAGAAAACAGCAAAAGGAAGAAGGGGCAGGAAGCTGATGGTCAGTGTCCTGCTAGGACTGTCCTGCTGTCATTCCTTGTCCTAACAGGGAAGCTCTTGACTCTGGACTACAGGCAGGTCACATTCAAATCATGTGCCAAGGTGTTTGAGATTAAGAAACCCATATGCAATTCCCACCTTCTGGGAATGTCAGGGGAGCAATATCTAACTTGGGCGCTGGCAGCAGCTGCTAGCATATATCCCTGCATCATGATCAGAGTAAGTTTTATTTTGTAGAAAAAGTAAGCAGTGGATGCATTTGGGTGAACAGATGGAGCTGAGGAGTAGCAAAAGTCACATGCCCCTTTCTAACAACAAACCAAGCCTACCAGAAAAAAAAGATGTGGGTTTTGATTTCTGTTTTTCCATGTCTTGCACAGTTAAAATGGAAGAGTTTGTTGGGAAAGCAGGGAAGGCTGTGAGGGAATTGAGGGCAGACGAGCTCACAGCATGAGAAACAAACTGCTCTCTCTCTTAGAGTGCATGGGGTTTGCCATAGGGCTTGCTTGTATAGGGATTGCACTCTGCCATGCTCCTTAATTGCACATGAAAGCAGCCTGGTCTGAAAGTGTCTTTGCATGTAGTGTTTATAAACTTTCCCTTGGGAGGGAGGTCAGCCTGTGCTGTATTGTACTCGTGGGCTTATCTGTGAAATTGTGTGCTTTGGGCCGCCCTAGGCCTGCATGGAAAAGGGGGTTGATATTACCCCCCCAGGCTGGTGAGTTGCCTGCTCAATCTGTTTCCTGAGCTTGGAGTATTGTCTTTGCATAAATACAACCACCATAATCCTGGGAGATGTGTCTCCCCAGCTCTTACACCTCTGCACTCAGGGTGTGCCAGGCAGTGCTGTCCTTCCTACCTTACTTCCACATTCATGGGCTGCCAGCTGGCCTTGGACAGAATAAGTGATGAATAGATACTTCTGGTTGGAGAGGGAAGATGAACTAGGCTTTTTTTGAACCCTTCTCTGCAGTTTGAGAGCCCTTGGAGCTTCAAAGGGAGACCAAGTTGGCCTGGAAGGTCAGGGCAGACAAAGAGTGGCTTCTTGTTAAAACCACAAATGGGCTGCTGCTGTAAATCTGAGAGATGGATATGAATCTCTCCTGATTCTGGGGATGAATCTGGCTCCCTCCTTGTGCTCGGGGAAGGAAAGTTCTCTCTGGTTATGAGGATGTTTGTGGAGGTCAACAAGCCAGGTTAGGTATTTCTAGCTTCACACATGCACATCTCAACTACCTCCATCCATTACCAGCTCTGCAAAAAATACCCCTGAAGGGCCAGCAACACCTTCTAGGCAGAGGAAACATCCAAAAACTGCTTGGGAAGGAAGAAGGAAGAAACTGGATTTTTGCTTCTGATGCTGTAACTAATTTCTAGGCCATTTGTGTTTGTTCTGGTGCTCAGGTTAGGACCCATGTTTGGGTTAGGAAAGAAATACTTGGTATCAGATTTTATCAGTCTGGTAAGTGCAATGCAGAAGGGAGTATACAAGAGCAGAAATCTTTCCTAGTGACTATTTTGCACCAGTGTTTAACAGCTCCAGGGCTTGGTTTAACTTCAAGAGAGCTACAATCCAAGTGTGGCTTGGCATGGCTTGATGGACTATGGATAAAACTTGCTGAGATGGCAGCCTATCTACCACTGAACAGGAGCTGGTGTTGACAAAAGAGCCACAAGCATCCTCTGCAGCACCTCCAGAAGAGGCTGCTAGGTGGGAAGAAGTGTACAGAGTTTGTCTAGCAGGCTGACATGACTAGGAGCACAAGTGGGGAGATTGGTCATGATACAGGAACAGTCTTGGATTTATTCTCAAGAGGGTGACAAGAGAGGCTCTTTGAGGTGGTAAGAGCAATTTTAAATTATCCTTTCCCAAAGAATCCTTTGGGGTAAATTATATTCACCCCTAAAAGTCAGCACAGAGGTCAGCAGTGATGATCCTAGCAAAATGCTTATCGGTGTCCTGTGACTTTGTAATGGTCCTGTTCCCTTGTAATGGAGCTGCTGATGCATATCGAGTAATAAGAGATTTATTGTGTTTTCCTTAATGCTCCAAGAGTCCTATTCTAACACAGAAGTTAGAAACCTCACTTTGGCTGTAAAAAAACCTCCTGTTATAATTGGATGACATGCTGCTGAGCACTGTAGGTTTGAGGAAAATAGGAAACAGTACGAGAGTTGCTAACCAGAATGGGAAACACACTGGGATTACTGGAGGAGTTATGGAGAAGCCTGTGGGCTGCTACAGTTCAAGAGGTGCTGGTATCCTGTGCTGGAGGGCAGGCATAGGAGTTAAGGCAGAGCAGGGGACTGGACTGGAGAGAACACCTGAAACAACTAATTGTTCACAAAACAGAAAATGTAATAGGTTGGTGGGAGTAGGATGGAGGAGGTGGTTCCAAGGGCAAAAAGAAAACAAAAATAGGCTGGGGGAATAATATTGGCCAGGCTGAGATCTGCCACTTAATAACACTCAACAAAATGCAAATAATTTCTCCTTCCTAAAGATCTGCCAGGGGATGCCTCAGCTATCTGGGGTCAGTGATTAACACTCCTACCTCCTTTCCTATTGCTCCATGGAGACGAGGAGCTGGCACACATGTCTGAGGGAGGAAACCAACTTGCTGTGGACTGTGGAGCAGCGGGATTTGCCAGCTTGCCTCTGACTGCCCAGCCCAGCCCTGAGATACAGCTCAGCTGGGCTCATGTTTGACTTCAGCAGACACTGCTTGTGGGCTTTGTAGAGGTGCACAGGGATAATCAGGATTTGGTTTCTGTTTGCTTGCTAATTTCAGCCCCTGCTGTGAGATTTGGATGTTTCTGAGGATTCTGTATTAGCTTTAATGATTAAAAAATTATTTCAATGCTTAGTGAAGAAGATGCATGATCTATCATAGAGGCAGCTTAGCAACAGGACTCATTAAGACACGTATTAGTACAGAAAGATATCCTTACCCCAGCGCCCTCTTGGAATGACTATCCACTCATCTAAACAACATAAAGGTCTTTGCTGGCCTCCTCTGAGGCCAGAGGATAAAGCAGTCAACTGTGAAACAAGATTTCTTGGTTCTTTTTCTGGCTTCAACTATGCGTCAGTATGTGGATCTGGGCAAATCATTTCACCTGCTTCAGTGCCTCAGTTCCCCCACAGGTAAGATAAGCACAACAATGTATAAGCACTCTGGGGAAATGACTTTCAAGTGCCTAAGCTCATTAGAGAAAAAACAACCAGCACAGTGAACAAAACTGTCTCAGCCTCTTGCTGGTAGTTTGTACTAACCACACGGTTCACTTTGTCCTCCTGAAGCCCCACATACAGTTAGCTAATTACAGGGGAGAAAAAAGATCTCCTAGCTCCTTACCACCTGGTGGTAGCCAAGCACAGATGTTAAAACTTGTCATTTGGCTCAAAAGAATTAATTTTAGGCAAAGCATTTCTGGTTATCTTTCAAGGAAGGAAAGGGTCTGCCAGTTCTGGGGCAGGATCTAATTTTGCTCGAAGGAACACTGTTAAATACCACGTCTGAGAGGAGAACACTAATACTTTGTGGTTTATTCCCAGAGTCATTCACTGAATCTCTCAGGCAGCACATTCTCAGGAGGAAGAACAGAAGTGGGGTGGAGGAAGCAGGTGTACGAGCAGACATTTCAGTCCACAGTGAAAAAGCTGAGGCATTCCTGATTCTTTGGCTTACATGCAGGACATTGAACTTCATACCTGGATGCACAAGCCTTGGTCACACCTTAGTGTGGGGTAAGGGTAAAGGAAACATAAATGAAAGGAGACAAGAGAAGAAAATAGGTGTAGGTGAGAAACTAAGGTGTGACTGAAAGTGATTCCTAAGGAAGAGAAAGGGAACAGAAGAAATGAGGTTAATAGGAATGCGAAAGTTGGAGAAAGGAGGAGGAGGAATGAACAAGGGTGAGGGAACAGGAGACCAAGTGGGACAGCAAGCAGGAGGCACAGTCAAATCATCTGAGTGCTCTCTGAAGAGATTGCCTATTTTGTTTCTGCCTTTTTTTTGTGTGTGATCTTGCCTTAAAATTGCAGGAATGTGGCGGCACAGCACTGGCGCTCTGATTTATTAATTCCATCCCGTCCCACAAGCCCATAAAACAAAAGCATCTGTGTTTGCTCAAGAGAAAACCATGAAGGGCCTCATTCACGTCAGAGGTGGAGAGAGAAGCTGGCAGATACAGGAAAGTCATCGTCTCCTCCTTCCTTTTCACCTTTGTGTGGATCTGGGCTGGGGGAAGGGCCTTGGGAGAGAAGGATCCAGGGGATGAGGTATCAGCAGGGAGAAAGTTAAGAGCACCCTGGCATTTGTGCTGGAGAAAGTGGAGGGGAGACACAATGAACACAATGGCTGGACCAGTGAGGAAGGCAGCCCAGCATAGCAGAGAGGACAAGATCCCTTGCTGCCACCCAGGCTCACCCAGCACTGGTCTCTGAAGTGGCACTTTGTGCGGTATTACCCCAATGAACGTCAGTCCCATTGCTGTGGTCACAGTCAGGGCTTTTGTGAAGCCCAGCACTGTTGCTTAACTCATAGCTGTGGACATAACCATAAAAATAAATTAAATCTGCCAGTCATAGGAGAAATACCCCTTTGCAGCTGTTTTTAGCTTTCAGAATGAGGGAGGGTCAGGGCAAGATGAATGTTAACTATCCTACTTTAACAACTGGGGCATGAAGGGGGAGAGGAGCCAGCAACCTCTACTCCTGCCAGGCAAGGATCAACTGTGCTGTTTCTATCGAAAGACACTGGGAGATTTTTGTTGGGAGCAGAGACCTTTGTTAAAACCTTGCCCTTAAGGACAGTGTCTTTAGAAGCCAGGCTGCCCTGCAAAGCCCCAGGGGAGTGTCACCTCAGGGGAGGCAGGGTCTGCAAGTTACTGCTGCCTGCCTGGCCCTTGGCTTTTCCTCCAAGTTCTCCCACACAAGGATTGCCGAGGAGCAATCCTGCTTTGCTTAGCAAATCACAGTTCCCATGTGCCCTCCTGTACTCCCACACACAGACCCACCGTGAACTTACAGAATGAGACAACACTGCTGCTCTAAAATCTTTTATCCAGAGCTGAGATTGCCCAACTGCTAACCCTGTTCAGCTCCAAATAATCCCAGCACTTTGCTTGGCTAGAGGTTGGCTGTACTGGGAATAAATGCCCTTGCTCTCACTGACAAGAGGTAACATCCAAAGAAAACCATTTCCTTTTGCAATGCAGCATTATTCATAGACCAGCACCACATAAAGTTGCCAGGACGCTGGCAGTCTGCTAAAATCCACAACACAGGCAGGGGAAGTGGCAGCGTAAGCACCATTGGACCAGCTCAAATCTCAGCAGAAGTTAACCTGAACCCGCTCCAGCTGACAAAACCCAAGCCTACAAGAGCTAAGTGTCAGCACACAGGCTGGAAAACACTTTTTTTTGCTTCTGCCTGGAAATTAAAATATGCCCTAGTGATCTTCACTTGAACATGTCTGTGTCCTTTTGTCCTTTGTCTTACATTGATCAGTGTTGTGGGTTTTGGAAGGTATAAAAAATCCTTTGCTAGAGGATGAGAGGTTAAACCCTGAAGATTTAGATCTCTTTCAAGCGAACTGCCCTGTCCAGTGATGAACAACCTACTATCCATCATAATTTCTCCTCTTCCTGAATCCTACACTCAGCACCAGTAGCATCTTGTTGCACAGAGTTCCTTATGTCACAATGCACAGCATGGGAAAATACTTTTACCATCAAATTGCTACCTTTCATGTTTTCCTGAGTGCAGTCCAGTTCCTCTACTGAGAAAAGACCTGTAGAGAAGCATTCATTCTCCCTCTTCTGTGTTGTCCATTGCTTTGTTTTTCACCCCAATCCCTCCTCATGTTTTTCACCCCAGTCCCTCCTCATGTGTCTTCCTGAGCTAACTAACCCCATCATAAGGAATCTCTCTATGTGCACCAGGCATTAGTGGGATTACCTGATCAGAGTAGGGATGAACAGCAAACAAAATCTGAAGGTCCCTGTGCTGGAGCTGTGGATCCCAGTTCTGTGTCTCAGAAGATGTGTCTCATGAGGAAACTTAGACCATGTTTTATAAATCTCAGGAATGTGCAGAGTGCAATGTTTTCATCTCAGGCAGAAAGATGCCAGACAGACCCCCACACTGCATGGTGGAGGAAGCCAACAAGGTAGTTGATTGAACACTTGGGAACATTGGCAAAGTAGATAAATTCGAGTTTTAAGGAAAGGACTTTGGGACCACTAATGTCACATGAGAACAAGCTAGAAGAGACTTCAAGCTCTTAATTATGAGCCTGGACAGCCTAAAACAGCATGAAAGATTACAGGACCAAGTTTTTATAAGTGTGCTGACCACGGGTTGAGGTGTGGTTTGGAGACGTATCCCAGCCTGGAGGAATCAGTGGGGTCTGTCCAGTGTCCCTTTTGAAGAACGAGTCTTAGGCAGCCACGTGTGCACCTGAGATGAGGGTGCTGACAGCCACAGGTCTCGTCCATGCCCTGTATTTATTAGTCTTTTGTGGTACTGGAATGCTTTAAATTTTAGGCTGAGCTGCTTCCCAGCAAGTGCTTCCCAGAGACGCAGGGGCCTCTCGCCTGTGAGACAGATGATCTGGGGCTGTCTCAGCTGTGACGCGATGAGCTGCCGTGTCTCCCTTCTAAAGAGGGGGTAGTCATCCTGACAAACAGCTCTGTATGTGGGCAGGGAGTGCTCTTAATCACACATGCAGAGCACTTGGAGATCTTGGGATGGGAAGCGGTGCAGAAAAGCGTAATGCTTATTATTAGGCAGAAAGGCCAGGAGCAAAAAGGGCAGAGTGATTTTAGACTCCTCCAGGGCCCTGGAGGTGTGTGGGACCCAGATTCCAGTCTGGCTTATTACCTCCTTTTTAGGCTTCTTCTTTTATTAGGAACAATTAGATACAAGGAGGAAGGGGACAGATATCATCTTTCCTGTGTACATCCTGCAGAATAATTGCAGAGCTTTCTCAGAGCAATTTTGCATGCTCAGTAAAGGGCATCTTTGAAGCCTATCAAATATCTCATCCCTTGTAGGCATACACATGAAGGCTTGCAGCACACATCTTTATTGCTCCCAAGTATTGTGAACAGGAAAGACCATTGAAAGTGCTCAAGGAGAGGAAGAGGAGGCCTTGGAAGTAGTTCCAGGAGCAAGATGGAGTTGTGGGGTGGCTTCTTATGAGTGGAGCAGGAACATTGCCTCCTGAGACATTGGAGGAAAGAGGGGCAGAGAAAGAGGGGAAGCCGAGTCTGGAGTTACTAAGGCACTGAGAAACACAGGGATGTGTAGAGCACTGTCATTGGCAGGTGATTACCGTGGTGAAGAGGGGAGGAAAGCCATCCAGGGGTACAGCTGGAGTCAATCCAATCCAGGCTCCTGCCAGCAAGCTGCCTGCTAGGTATGACTTTGATCTCGGACACTAAGGATGTCTCCTGGCCTGCTGCTGAAGCAGAGGAAAGTTCCCTGCCAAAAAGCACCTTTACCTGTGCTTCGTAGGCAAGAAGAAAGGATGCTGGGTACACAGGAGACACAGCCTTGAGCTGTCCAGTACAACCTCGGACACTCTGCAGGGAAGATGTCAGTAGAGAACACAGGCACTAGGCACCAAAATATTCCCAGACCATGGAAAGAATATGAATTTAAGGGCTGTACATTGTGGAAGTGTTTTCTCTCTTGCGTACGTTTAGCTGCTGTATAGCTCTGTACAGCTCCCTAGGCAACAGTCTTCCCAGATGACACGGTAACAAAGCCCAAAGGTGCGGGAGCTTCCCTCATTAAAACCCTTGTCGTGGGAGCAAGTGTCCTCAGCCCAACTGCTTTGCTTTCTATCCCGTGGCTGTTCAAGTGCCTTGCAAGCCAGGCTGAGGCCCTTTGTTGTAAAGGTGGCTGCATCTCAGCTGTGCTCTGTGTCAGCTGGTTGAATTGCTTTGGGATTGCAAGGTTGCCTAGATGGTTTCACTATTATTATCATTATTATTATCATTATTAGTACTATTATTATTATTACTACTATTATTGTTGCTGCACTGAAAATGCCAAAGAAGAGCTTTAACTTGGTCTCACCAGATTCCCGAAACACCCGACACGATGTGTTAGCTGCACATCTACCTCTGTACGATAACTGCTCGCCGGAGCCTTCATTCAGTGCAGACTGAAGTGCCCTGAAAGCAACACCAAAGTCACTCCTGGGAGGGACAGGGGGAGGGAGGGCAGGAATCACAGTCACGGAGCTCCTGGCCTCACACTGGGCAGGCACAGTGTGCGCTCAGCTACTGGCACTGTATCCCTGGTGTGCCTGCCAACAGATAGATTCCAGGAAACCATGGAGCAGGCACCAAGCAAAGGTGATGGAGCCCCCACATCCTGCTCCAGGGCACGGAGAAAAGGGGATTGGCAGCATGCATGGCTGCAAACAGATGTGACACAGGCTGTCACATACAGCTCTGCCAGTGGCCTCCTCCTGCCCTGCAACTCTCTCTGTTGCCTGAGACTGAGGTCCCCATAATCTCCTACTGAGGAATCACATTTTGGAATAATGATGGCCTCCATTCTGTGAGGTTCCTATCCTGCTGTCTCTGTGCACCTATCTCCCAGCTTGTGGAAGTGCTATATGGCCCCTGTTCCTAGTCCTGTCTGAGGCTAGTGAGGTCAATGCCTTGCACTTCTGCTGGATGTCCAGAGGTACAAGGTGTGAACCTCTCCACCCATTTTTCCCTTCTTGCACCTGATGAGATTTAAGCCCAAGCTTGCTACACTCTCTGCATATGTGCTTTGCACAAGAAAGCCTCCTCTGGGTCCAAAAAATGAGCTTGAAAGCACCTGCAGGGGCTGCATCACTCACTCTCCCCCACTCACTTGCTGAGCTGTGTGGACTTCAAGTTATCAGATGGGTATTTATAGCTTGTCATTATTGCTCTGCTATGGTGATGCTTGGTGCTGCCCTGCTGATTCCAAAACCCCTTCTCTCCAGCTGCCCAGAAATTGTCCCTTGGCAGCTTTCCCTAAGGAGTTACCGAGGAACTAGCTGTTTCTCTCCAGATTTGCAGCACCTTGAAAGGTTTCTCTTTGTCATGAATTAGCTGCTGAGCCTCCCCCTCTTCTCCCCTGGCCCGAGGCTGGATGGGTCAGTGGCTGGAGCGGAAGGCCGAAAAAAAGTACTTTCCAACTCACCTCGCAAGAGCCACCCCAAACTGCTCCAGAAAACCAGCGAGTGCATCCCTCGGTAGACGCCTGTGTGCGAGGCAGGGGTAGAACGGGGCAGAACCCTTCCCCAGACCTCCTACTCTTGTCCTCTCCCAATCCACCTCTCCAGAGCCCCTCACTGGGACGCCCACCCGGGGTCTGTTCCCAGCGAGGCTACCGGTGCCTGCACATAAACCTCCTTGTCGCCCTTCTGTAGTTTGTCTTCTCCGATATTTGTCACCAAGAGGCGCAATGAAACCTCTCCGGGAGCAGCGGCGTCCCCGGGACCCGCGTTTGGGCACCCTTGGCCGGAGATCCCGGCGGTGAGATTCCCGGGCGGACACACACCAGGAATGAGGGCATCTCCCCACAGCTGGAAAATTCCAGCCCGGGAGTGGGATGTCGCTCCCCTGGAAGGTGTCCGGACCAAGGCGTGGGGGGATGCAAGGACAGGGGCTCCCCGTCAAGCGCGAAATCGGTTCTGGCGCTAAGCAGGGATGAAGTTCGGGGATACAGCTGCCGGTCGCGGGGCAGGGCACCCCTCCAGCGCCAAGCGCCGGGGGACCGCAAGGTCACCGCTGTATCCCCGGCGCTGCTCCCACCCTCAAAGCCCCGGTGCCCGAGCGCGGGGTCTCCCGCTTACCTGGCGAGATGGGCCGGTCACGGCGGAGATGCCGGGGCGCCGGGCGCGGGGCGGCACCGCGCCGGGGGCTGCCGGGGGAGCATCGCCCGCCGCCGGGCGGAGGCGTGTCCTCCCTGCGCCCTGGGAACGGCACCGGGACCGGCACCGGGACCGGCCCGTCGGCGCTGCCGGCGGATGGCGGCGCCCGCCTTCAGACGGCGCCGGCGATGCGGCTACGCGCGGCGCGGAGCCGATTTAAGGCCACCCCGTGCCGGGGGTGGGGGGAGCGCCCAGGGCCGCCCGCAGCGGCTCCTGCGCGCCGCGCATCCCACGGGGCCACCTTAAGCGGGGAAGGGGCGAGCGCGGAGCCAGCGAGGGAGGAAGGAGCGGCGAGGAGGCGACCCGGGCCGGGAAAAGGGGGAAAGGCGAGCGGGGCCGGGCACGGCCGCAGCGCTGCCCCCGCCGCCCGCAGCGGGGCCGGGCGCCCTCGAAGGAGAAGGGTTCCCTGCCCCGGGCCGGCCGCTGCTCTTCCCGCCGAAGGCGAGGGGCGGGATTTTTTGCCCGTCCCGAGGATCTCTCTTTGCCGCTGACCGGTGCTGGGGTGATTTCCCGCTCCGATGCTTCAAGAAAGAGCCACCTGCCATGGCTACAGCCCGTGCGGGTTGGCTATCTATAAGGCAACCTAGGAATCACAGCCCGAAGCCAGCGGCCACAGTGCTTCTGGAATTTGGTCCCCCAGTTGCCGTTTGATGCGCGCATCGCCACTGCGTGCCTCAGTTTCCCTGTGGTGGGATGATGGTGATGCCGGTGCAACCACTTCCCACTGCGGCAGCCGCTGGGCCATTCCTTGCTCTGGCCACATGAACAGCCATAGCCAATGCTTTGTCTGGCGGCCTCTGCCTCGGAGCAGGTTAAGTGGGAGCAGAAGACCGGCCCGCTTCAGTTTTCCCCAACCTGCCTCCCTTAGGAGCTGTCTCTCGGCCATAATAAAGTCACCATGCTGCTTGAAGGGGGGTGTGACAAGCAGCTCTTCCTTCAGCCTCCCAGCTGGGGCTGCATGCACAGAGGGCAGAAGTGAGGGCTGTCACACCTCAGCCCTGCTGTAGGAGACTTCTCCTTGCACTGGGCTGCACAGCACACATCTATCCCTCCCTTACCCTTCTGAGGGTTGTGACTGCCTAATTCCAGGAGTTTCTCCTGAAGAGGTTTCAGCTCTCGGCAAAGCCATGAGCCACACAAGGTAGCGCAGTCCCAGGCTCACGTGGGGACTTGTTGATCACGTTTGGCTTTAGGTAACAAAGCTCCTGCCATGGGATGCAGTAAGCAGGGCAAAATATTTTGAGATCCTTGGCTGGCAAGTGCTCTTGGAGAACAAGAGAAGTCTGTCTTCTCAGCATAGCTGGCAGGTCTTGGCCATGTTTCTTTCTGGAGCAGGCATTTCTGAAAACACCTTGGAAAGAAAGACATCAAGTAACATTTCACAACCCAAATGACATTTACAAAGTGGAACACAGATGCAAACCCAACACAGGCAAAGCAGCAGGCCAGTGCCAGTGCCTTTGCTCACCTGCTTCTCCCTTTGCCAAGGGGACATTCTGAGTGGTTGTGTTCAGTGCCCAGAAGGACTATGGCCATGCTCACCACTATTGTGCTTATGGCTGTCCAGACCAGGCTGTGTCCTTCTGCACCTCTCCCCCAGCTAGAGCAGGGCATGAAGTGCTGCTCTTCACCAAGAGTATTGAGGCCTGCTCTTATTCTGCCCTGGCACCCTAGGCTGCCCTTAATGGTAGGAAGCCATCCATCCATCCATCCATCCATCCATCCATCCATCCATCCATCCATCCATCCATCCATCCATCCTCAGTGTTGGAGGCATGAAGTCCCCAGGTTACACGGTCAGCCCAGAAGGGTTCTGTGTGCTTGTGGATGCAAGCCAGCGTGTGGGTGTCAGGAAATGGCAAGATGCTTCCCCACAGATGGCTCAGCAGAAGCCTGAATTCCTCTTGCACTACTGGCAGAAGCATTACCCTGCTCCAAGAATGAGTTAGCTGGGTTGTTCCAGCTCTGCAGCACCTTGATCTTAGGAAAATCTGCACCAAAGAAATTGATTGCCTACGCCTGCAAGGCATTGAATCTTTCAGAATTCCCTGAGGTAAGGAAGAGACTTTATCCTCCTGTGGCTAGGGAAAGAACTTAGGGGAGAGTTAATTGACTGATTATTAATCACAGGCATCTTGGGTGGTTAGTGAGCTGCAGGCAATCCTTGAGTGAACACCCTAACCCTGGGACCGCTCTAGGAGACATTGGTTAAGGACTTTGGCTTCTGGGGTTCTCTCTGGAGTGGAAAAGCATGAGGAAGAGATCAAGTCCAAGGCTGCTGGAAACTCTGGAAGCCCAAATCACTCAGGCTTTGCTTACTCATGCTCCAGGCTCTCCCTTTTTATGTCCATAACCTTTGACATGGCTGTTTCACTGCTACACACAGAGCCACAGTTTAGTCAGTCTGTCCCATGGTTGGACTGGAGCTGCTGGGGAAGATGCTTCCCCTCATGCAACAGTCAGAGCTGGCTCCTGGCAAAAGCTGCACACTTCTGCAATGAGTCTCAGTTCTGGGGCAAGTGGGTCTGTGAAGAGATATTTTTCCTCTGATAGAGCATCCACAGTAGATTTATTGGAGGAGACAGTGGAGTATCCAGTGTGCTACAGTCTTCTTTATTCCTTCTGAAGGCAGTGGCTGGGGCAGTCTGTGTTCCTAGCCACATGGCAATGGAGTTGCCACCCTGGTAAGACCTTCCTCCTTCCACTGCCACCACAGCTCTGTCCAGCACAGGCATTTGCAGCAATCCACACTACAGTGCTCTGAGTGGCAGCTCTTCCCTGGCATGCTGTACTTTCCTAGGCCATCTGCCCCTCTCTCTGCCCACACTTCCTCCACTGTACTGAAAGTACATCATGATGTAAAACTCTATGAAACCTCCATCCTGAGTTTGCCACTAAGCTAAGCTCCTTCCCAAGTGATAAGTGCTTCAAGATCCAGGGAGAGATGCTGTTGGAGAGGGTAGCTTACAGTTGCAGTCTGTGTGCAATTTATTCCTACAATTTGCTTTTCTTGCTTTTTCACTGCCGTGCCCTAAGGGACCTGATGCTGTGTCAGCCTTGAGGCAGACCCACAGACCACATCCCTGAATCTTGCAGCAGTAAGTTACAGGAGAGGAAACACTGTGGAAAATGTTCACTGACTCGTGCTGCAAAGGAGGAAGCTGTGCTGCAGCGTTGGGAGCCTCCTGAGGTCTTACTCCATCTGGGCTGAGTGGCTGCAGCTGCTCCCCACTCTCCTGGCTCACCCCTCCTGTTGCAGCCCTTAGAAGCAATGCATGGTGCAGTGTGTGTCTGAGGCACCTCATAGGATTGGGGGAGTGAGTTGTTCACACTTCCCACCCTTCCTTTTGACAGGGGATTTGGCTATAGGGCAGCAGGGACCTTGCTGGTGTCCTCTGCTGTGGGAATGTGTTTGGTGCTGTGCTGTTGGGACCGTCTGTTCACAGCTGTGCTGAGAACTTGCCTCTTCAGTGCCCTCAAGGCAGGGGAGAAACAGAGAGACATTGCTGATTCCCGGCTGGCATGGTGTATTTCACAAACAGAAGGTGAGGAAGAGCTGGCAGCAGCCCTGGAGAAAGGCACACAGGGGATGTGGATTTGGGAGGGAAACCTACTGAAAAGGTCAGTCAAGAGTCATGCCCGCTCCTGACATGGCCCGTGAAGCACTGCTAGGTAGTGGCATCACACAGTCTCTGTAAATACAAATCTCAAAACACTGCACACACATACTACAGTGAGTAAAACCTTCCCTGTGAATTGGGAAGGTGGCACCCTTTCTGCTGAGAGGGAGGATAAGCCCTGGAGAAGACAAGTTATTCCCTCAAAGTCACCCCTGAAATCCCTATCTGAGGGATGCAATAAGACACCAGAGGTCTTGCCTGCCAAGCCCCTCCCTGGTCAGGCTACATACAGCCCGATGGTATTTTCAGAGGGCCTGCTGAGCTGTCTTGTGCCTAGTGCACACCCCTGCCCCAGGACAGACCCCCTTCCCAGCTGCTTTCCTTCCCAAGCTTCTGGATGTGGTTAAAGAGCAATGGCAGGGGATGAGGAGGGGTGTCAGGTGCATCTCTTCCAAGGTCCAAAGCTGCAGCAGGGCTTCTCTCTCTCCTCATTGTAAATCTGACTGAGAATGTGTGTGGAAGAACAAGCAGTCCTTGATCTAAAATCTGCCATCCTTTGAAGAACCTGTGCTTCAGCGAAGCAGCCAGCAGTTGCTGCCTGAAGAAGGCTGAAAAGCCACTCTGCAAAGCTCTGCAGTTTCATTTCTCTCCCCCTTGAAGCACCAGAGCTGTACACTAATCAAGCTATTTCTGCTACAAGCTTGGGAGGAAAGAAAGAGAGATTGTTAGTGTTAATGCTATTTTTAAATACTTTGCAGACTCTTGAATAGGATGATGATGGGGGCCGGGTAAGGACCCAGACAGAGACAGATTGATGTGTGGTAAACACATCTGCTATTCTGCAATTGGGAGGCAGCTCTTTCGGCAGCGCCACTCCAAAGGTGCAGCAAGGAGCTGCTGTCAGGGCTCTGCTCACAGCCTCTGACAGGGCTTTGGCTTGGTGCTTCCAGTGCTCTCTACTCCTTCCTTGGCCACCTGCAAGGCAGTGTTACTGCAGAGAGCCTTAGAGCCTGCAGCCCCCCAGGAATCAGCTTCCAGTCGCACAGCATGTGTAAGGGTTGCTGCATGCAGGCCAGAGCCCTCACACACCTCCTGGGTGGGGGTAGTAATTGCCTGCTTCTGCATGTACCTTGCACCCTAGGGATGGGCTCTGTCCATGAAAGGCTGGAGAGAGGCCGAGTGACTGCCTTTCCTCAGATCCTCCTGCCCACCAGCTAAAGAACTGCAGAACTAAAGAAAGTCTCAGTCTTTGGTCTCATGCCTGCAGGAGGGAATGTTCCCATGTGATAGGGAGAGAAGAGGATGGGAGCAGGGAGGTGAGGAAGAGGGGTGGTACTGATGGAGAAATTTAAAGAGACCCTGAACCATTGAGCTGTTTGGACAGGGGCTCCGTGTGTACCCCAAAGATGGCACTTCAGCATTCTGCCCCTCTGGAAAAGTTTTGTGAAGGGAAAATATGATTTACCTTTTGATCGATTTATGACCCATTCTTTAGTGTCAAGCAGAGAGCTTTATCCTGTGAGTTGGTCTCTATAGAATGGCTTAAAAAAGGAAGATGCTCTCTGTTAAACTGTCAGCTTTAAGAATTATTTCTATGCCATTCTGTCAGTCTTGTCTCCATTAAATTCCATAAGGCTTTTCCTTAAAGGTAAGTAACTGCCTTTGTAAGAAACTAAATCGTAAGTGAGCTATCTGTTGAAAGCATGGATGGATCCTCCATCCCATTACAGTGAATCGATGCACGAGTAGTTTTGAAAGCAGCCATAGAGATCCTGACCTTGACAAGGAGATGTTGCCACTCAGCACACCCCGACCACAGCAGATCTCTCTGCACTGCCATTCCTAACAGCCAGTATTAATCTTGCATCCAGAAGGATGCGAACGGCCCTGCTTTCCATAACCGCTCTACTGACACTGATGTCAAATCCTTTTTCCAAAAGCCGATCGTGACACGTCCTTTGTTCCTTCTGGGAGGCGGAGGGAGGCTGGGGGTGGAGAACAGAGGGCAGTTGTCACCCAGCTCCTCGGCTATATGAGAAAGTGGCTTCTGTTTCCGAGCTTCTCTCTGCTCCACATCTTTCATCGACATCGAATTGAACAAGACTTTCTTTTGTACAAGGGGAATGAATGGTCTGCACAAGGGTCAAATAGCACTGCCTGCCCAGGCTGGGACCTGCCTCACACAGTGTGGGCTTGTCCTGGGGACACACAATCCCTGTCAGTTGTATGTGCCCCCAAGGCTGGCCTTCCCTCCTGGCACTGGACACAGGGGGGCAGAGTCCATGCATCCATCCAGCCATCCATGCAACATCTAGTGGCTGGGAAGGGCTTTTCTGCACTTGGTGTCCCCCACTTGCTGGGCTGATGCTTGAATGCGTGTCTGAGCATGCCAGCAGTTCCATGCAGTCACAGCTGTGAAGTCCTGTATGAAAAACCTACATGTGGAGGTCACATAGGGAATTTCTCTTGATGTGGTGTTGTTCTGATCTGGCTAACAGCTCTAGTTGTGATTTTTGGTCTTTAAATGAGAAGCAGCCACAAATCCCTATGGATTCTCCGAGTCAGCCACATGCCTCCTCCAACACAAGCATGCAAAGTCATCTCATAAATGTGACAGAAGCTTTTGATAATTGTCTGCTAGAACAGAATCTGCTTCCTGCTGTAGATTATGCATCACAGAAAGATGCATGCTGGTCTTTGCTGGTGAACACTTAGACGTTTGTTCATCCGGCCTTCTAGTGCGTATGAGGCCCTCTGACTACGTCAGCTATTGATGCCAGCCTTCTGAGGCTGGGTAGCCAAGTCTGGGCAGGGCCTTCCCTCTTAGGAGAGCTGAATCTGTTGATGAGAAAGCAGAATTTGTCAAGGCAGAGAAGTACATGGTGTCCAGTTTTCTTTGCCATGTCTTTTCCTCTAAGCCTGCAAGGTTCCCCTCAACAAGAACAGCCTCCGCTACTTCAGTGTAATCCTGCTTAGGTTTCTGCTTGGGAGGTAGCTTGGACATTACAGATTCAGTGCATTTAACATTCTTTGCTTTCTGGAAATCTCCTGAGCACTGTTCAGACCGAGGTGATTACAGCTGTGCTGAATGGAACAGCAAAAAAACCCCAAGCCTGAGCCGAATGCCAAGACAGGCTGTTTCTGTGTCAATCAGCAATGAAGAAGTCTGTATCCATGGGCAAAACCAGGACAAGAGGCTGCAAATGTGTCTGTAGAAGAACTAAGGACTCTAGTGATTGCTGTATTGTGCCACACCAGCAAATAGAAAGGCCACTGTACTGGGCACTTTGTTAAAGGCATCTCAACCTCTAAGCTGTCAGTTTTGAGTGCTTGTAATGCTTGGCCAGTTAATCATTTTTGCAACATGAAATTCTATTTCAGTCCTGAAATAGAGTATTGCAAAGTGTGCTAGACCAGTGTGACATGACAATGACATAAGAAGGCTCAGAAAGCTTTCAGACCGCTGGACAATGGATTGTACTCCTGCTGATGGGCTGTCTTTAAGAACAAGAGGCAGTGCCACCCAACCTGAAACAGGTGGAAGGACTCTATGAGCAAAGAAATGGGATGAGCTCATGAGCACTGATATGGAAGTCCTCTCCATCTCCTCCATCTGTTGACCTCATCTCAGCACTGCAGAGGACACTCTGCGTGGGAGATTCAAACGTTAATTCAGACTTTGGGCTTGCTTGGCTCTCAGCACCTCGCCCACACAAATCCTGCCAATAGTCATTATTGTGATGTCTTCAGAGCTACTTCCAGTGAGAAATATTGGGAGAAAAGTGATGGGTGGATGTAATGTAATGTGCTGACACCACATGCACCTTGTACCCCGCTCTTTATTTCAGTCTCATTTGTGATGAAAGGCCTCCTTGCTGTTTCTTTGCTTTCCACCTCCAAAACAGCAAAGGATCAGGTCAGGAATATGAAGTGAACACAAATGTGCACATGCTCCATGTATGTGTGCATGCATGTCTGTTTGTACCTGTGCAGCACAAGGAATAAAGTCAATGATGTCTCCTTGAGTAAGTCACCTGTCACCTGTCTTTGAAGGTCTAATTCTGTCAGACAAGACTGATTTTGTCAATAGGGCATCTATATGAAACATTGTCCTAAGAAGAGCTAATACTCTCAATGAGAAAAAGGCTACATATGTACTTTTGTATCCTTTAAGACTTGAATATTCTGTGAAGTTGAGTCGCGTGGCCATAGAATAGCAGTTATTGCTCGAGCTATGTTATTTTACCTCCCTCATGTGCATAATCTGTTCTGGAATAAGAGTAATTACTCCAAAGTAAGAAAATGCTTTTATTCTAGAACAGCATCTCCCTGAGGGTGAATTATACTGAGAGCAGAGTGTGAACTAGTTTTTCCTGCCTTACCAGACTTTAGGATGCAAAAAATGTTTTCTGATCTGCACCAGAATAAAAACCAGATTATTTTGAGATTTTTATCAGTGAAAATAAATCAGCAAGATCAGGAAGAGCTCCTTAGCAGCCTACTGATCAGTATCTGCTGTGGGTGGGTGATCCACAGTTTGAGGTCCCTTGACTCTCTGATTCATGGATGGACATTATGTGGAAATACTGCTTAGAGAGAAATGTCCTGGTAACACTTCACTGTAATGAGTGTGTGTTCTGACTGTTATTGTCTTTTTTTTTTTTTTTATTTGAAGTGTCCTTGTCCTTGAGAAAAGTTTCATCTTTGATAAAATCAGTTGGTATTTTCCAATGAAACACTGGTTTGTTAAAAAATTCATGACCAGCCTTGGTAGTATTAGCATAGATTTAATGGTATAATTATCTAACTATAGTTATGCTGGTCAGTTCCCTGAGGTACTGAAGCTCTAAGCTCATTTCTCCGTGTGTGTGTGTGAGCTCAAAATGATAATGCAAATCGAGTAATCCTCCCCCCTGAACGTGGGCATCTGAACTCTTCCCTGAAACTACCCTTGCTAGTGGTGCCCAGTAGCACTTACCTGATCCTGCCATGCCCCTTCCCGGGCTCCCCACACATATGCAAACGGCTGGGATTCCCCTGAGGCTCCCTCAGACCTTCCAAAGAAGCAAAATCCCCAGCCACTGCATCCCTTACCCCCGTGCCCTGCCTTTGCAGCACTGCCAGCACCCAGGACTGCTCTCGGGCTGGTGACCTTGAAGCAGCGAGCTCTGTTATCTCCTCACCAGCCTGCCTGCCCACCAGCTTGCCCTTGCCTTACCAGCGCATCCTCCCCCTCCACGGCCGCACTTGGAGCTTGTTGAAGCATCTGCTGCCCTCTCCTTTGGAGTCTCAGTGAACGCTGCTGCCCCCAGCTAAGTGCCAGTATTTATCATGACATCCCATTAGCACAATCCACACTAATGACTGTGAAAGACGCATCCATTTCCATTTTCTAAAGGGCTTCCACTGGCTGGAATCCAGCTGCGGGGTGAGGTTGGGGAGGGCAGCAGGGGGACAAATCTTCGTGTTGACAGAGCAAAGCGTACATATCATTACCGAGTGCTCTTCCCTCCAGCGGCTCAGCAGCTGTCAGGGGCGAGTGAGGGATTCCTCTCCTGGCAGCTCAGCACTTGGTCGGGGCACTGCAAGGTGTGAGCTGGTTCGGGGAGGGGCGGAATCGCCTCCCTTTTGCCATCAGCATGGACAGAACAGCTTTCCAGTTAAACAGACTGCAATTGTCCACAGCTGCCATTTCTCTCTGAAGCGTGTGTTGAGAGAGAAATCTGCAGTCGCGTGCTTGGTGTGGAAGAGCCAGGAAACAGGATGGAAAAAGTTCGTGGTCAGTGTGTATGTGGTGGGGAGAGGGGACAGGATTGGGGAATCATGATGCAGCCTCTCCCTACCCTACACAGCACTCAGTTCACCTGATGTGCAGGTCTCAGCTCCTGGGGTCTATAAGACCTCTGATTTGTCCTCCCCAGATGGCCCCAGTAAGGAAGAATTATCTCCCATATATCCAGCACTCTTACCCACTCCTTTCCAACACCTTCTCGATCCAAATCCTGTTTGTGTCCCTTTTGTCTGATTGAATTGGACTTTACTGCAAAGGAACTGAGAGACTTCACTGTCAGTCTTGTGTAGAGAGAGGGAGTGGGTCCATGGGAGATGCTCAAAGCTCTTGCTATGTCATTCTAAGTGGACATAAGTCAGTTCTGTTGCAGTGAGAACAAAAAATAAGGGTTACAAGAAGTCAGGTTTGTATTCTGAGCCCAACTCTGATTCCTTCAGCAATCCCTGGTGGGTGTTTTGGTTCAGGTGAAGGCAGAAGAGCATATGGCAGGCAGAAACCCAGGGCAATCAAACATAGTAATGCCATTCCCTGCTTAGGACTTGACACCATTTTCTCCTTGTCCCTCTCACATCCTGACTCCAAAACCTCCCACCCACAGTGGCACAGATCACCACCCACTACCCAGCACAGAGGCCTCTATACAAGTGAAATGAAGTAGAGGGAGCTTCCATCTTTACCATCAGGAAATTTTTCCAGAACTCAGTGCAACTTTGGCCATAAAACTTACCTATACTGAGTTGGAAATATCCTCTTTTGTTCCTAGCTTGTCTCCTGCCTCCCTAACAACCTTGCCCTTTAGCTATTGATGAATAGCTGTGTTTGCTTTTGGTCATCTATTACCCCACAAATATAGATTTAACTTCTGTAATACTTGCTGTAAATTTGACCTTCTAGCTCTCTGACTGTATCATCATTTTTCTCTGACCTCCAGTTCCAGAAATTGCCAGAAGTGCCACAAGCGCACAGCTGATGTAAACTCTTGCCAGTCAGATTCCCCCCCCTCTTTCTTAGGTGCCCAAAGCAACAAGAACCATTTTCAGCACATTTTTATATTAAAACCTTCTGTTTAGTTGGTGCTTCCTCTCCCTAGGACCTATGCTGTTACCAGAAACATTTCACATATCTTCTATTTGCTGAGTATGTGCTAGCAATATTTTAGCCTTGACTTTTTAAAATGAATCCCATCTGGATATTTCTTGCTGAGGTTTCCAATCTCTCTTGCTCTGTTCCTGGTTTGCTTTGGTCTTCATTATTTCATCCCCAAGGAACCACAAAAGGTTTCTATAGTCCTCCTTTGATGTTTATCCTTGTCTCACGGCTTGTATACTTTCCTTTCACATTTTAATTCGTTGAGAAGTTCCTTGCTTATCCAAATGGGCCCTATGCTGGAATACCCAGTCTTCCTGCTGAACTAGATTGTTTGCTCCTAAGCTCTCAATAATTTTGTTTTAAGAATCAGTCAGCCCCCCTCGGTATCTTAGCCCCTCACAGCAGCTTCTTTTTCATATGATTCTGCCAGGAAAGTCTCTAAAAAAAATCTAAATTTGCTCTGGGAAAATCCAGAGTATTAACTGCTGTTTACCGTCCCAAACACTCTCTAGATCTTAAACTCAGTGATTGTATGGTCACTGTGGTCCAAATTACTTTCTGTGACATCATTCACCACCATTACCCCTGTTTGTGAGCAGGAAGAGCATTGCTTTATCCCTGCAGTGTTTTGAGGTTCCTAGGACATACCTGGGTTTCCTGTTGCCCTTCCAGCAGGTGTCTGGATGGTTGATATTCCCTGTGAGGATCAGGGCCTGCACTAAGGAGATTTCTGTTAACTGTTTTTAAAAAGCCTCATTTACTTCCTCCTCTTGGTCGAGGGGTTTGTGATGGAACCCCAGTGCAACCTCCTCATGTTTCTTTCTTTGCCCCTGCCTGTCCTTCCTAAAGAACATCCATGACCTCCAATTATGAGTAACATCCCACCATGTCTCTGTGATCCCACATGATCCTTCCTTGCTCACTGCGATCTGGAAGATGGGGAGGAAGCTGGATGAAGGTACGTGCAGTCCCTTCATGTGACTTCCCTTTGGGTAGGAAACCTCTTGCACCATGATGGTTCCCAGCCATGTTTCTTTACCTTGTGGTTATCAGTACTGTGGCACACTGGTTCCTCCCCTGCTGCTGTCAGGAAAACTCTGTTGCCTGAGTGTGTTACTGAGCAGAAGGAAGCGTTTTCTGAGGCATGACAGTGAAACAAAGCTAAAACAAACACAGAAAGATAGAGAGTAAGATGTTCAGATTCGGAATGAGGATAGAAATAATAAATAGGCCTTAAGAATAAAACGTTTTACAGCTATAACCTGTTTTTCAGTGCTGCCTTCTAAGAAGATGGGTACTGTACATCATATGCTGTGACAGGGTGGTCTTGCTAAAAGCAAAATGATATGTGATGTGAGTGAGAGATTCATGGCACATTGGAGACTGTCTTGTCTTGCTTGTCTGGCTGAGCTTTGTGTGAAACTGATACGCTCTGATTATCTCTGATAATATGACCTGATGGCCAGAGGGAGCTCCACTACACAGCAGTACAGCAGAAGGAGTTGTGCAAGGCTTGGTTAAACATTTCTGAGTTGGCTGAGAAACTCTGATGGAGCAGAGGACTACTTCCAGTCTTTCCTCCCTCCAAGAAAAGCCATTTAAGGTCTTTTGATTATCATTGGATGGAAAAATTAGTCAAGAGGATGAATCAGGCCCTAAGAAGAAATATAAGCAGGTGAATGGAGCTCAGGTGGTTTTTGTCCTACATTTTGTGTGCCCAGTGGGAGGTTGCACATGATTCAGCAGGACCTTCTCTGTTTGATGTATTGAATGGCAGACAGCCTAAAGCCTTCTGGACTTCAGTCCAAAGCTAAACCCCAAACACTTCCATCACAGTTTAGAGATAAGAGACAGAAGCGTTAGGAAAAATCCCAGGCAAAAAAAAAAGCAAGGCAGGCTGGCTGATAAAACTAATCAGGCTGGCAGTGAGGAAGAACTTTATTGTTACTACCTGCAACTGAAGATAAACTACAGGCAAAATGGCAAGAGCTGTTTGGGCTGAGCAGGGAAGGAGTTGGTGAAGATTATGGGATGGAGCAGTCTGAGGAGAATCTTTGAAGTTGATTTACTATGTCTCTGGCCTGAATGAAATCCCAGGAAGCTCTAAACGGCACTTTGGATACGGAAAAAGAAAAGACCCTTCTTTTTAAATTTTTTTGTAGGTAGAAACACACAATTGTGGAGGGAACAGGGGATATATAGCCAAAGGGACAGCTAGCAGGAAGGGATAACATCTTTAACAAGTTTGTCAACACGTTTGTACATAGGCAAAGGCAGCAATGCAGGGCAATGCATGATATCAAAAAGACATGCTTCTTCCCACAAAACAGTCCTCCAAGCCTGGGGTGAAGGAAGGAGGCAGCACAGCTCTTGGTGCCTGCAGCAAATAGAATCACTGCCTTTGCTGTCTCTTGACAGCACTTGGTGCTTCCCTGGTGCTTCCTTTGAAGCACCAGCTACCCTCTGCTTCAATGAGGTGGGCTGCCTGGTGTGCCAAACAGAAGCAGGTACATGGCCATATGAGACCTTGCCAGCATGTATGGCTGATTGCCCTGGAGCTGGGATGCAAATGGAAATCTGCCTTGTCACCTCTGCAAGATTACACTGATGTCTGGACTCTCGGGGCCACAGGTGGCCTTCCAGCATCTCATGGATTTATTTCTGCAGCTCCAAGTGGAGGACACGGCAGCCTAAAGGACATGATCTCTTACAGAACTGACTGCAGCAATGTTCAACCTCAGTGAAATAAGTCTGAAAACTAAACAGTCTAAGTGGAGATAACTGCCAGCAGCTTTCTTTTCTACCTTCCCTGCTAAACATACAACACTGACTGGTTCAGAGAGTCGATACTTAAAGTATCTTAAGGACACTGGGAAAATCAAAACCAAGTAGTTTCTAAAGCTGGAGTTGTAGGGGAAGCACTGAATTACTAGCTTCAAAAAGCAAGACAATTTTAGGGGTAGAAGATCATTATCAGATGTCTATTTTTGAATTTTTGCTTATTACCATGTTCCCTGACCAATTTGCTGGAAAAAAAAAAAGAAACCAAAAATAAGAGAAGTAAATTAGATGGATGAATGTCAATGCACCTTTGATGCAATAAAAGAAGCCCTGAGACCAGAGCCAATGTTGATAAGCTCTGACTTCAGGATACCATTTATAGCACAAATGTATATGACCAAAATAGGACTGGTCGCAGTAGCCAAAAGAAGGACATGAAGAACTGTGTATTTTATATAAGGAAGAAAATTTGCCCTTGGGAGCCACGGGACAGAAATGTAGAGAGGCTGCCTGGCACCAAGGCAGTTCTGCAGAGCTTTCAGGTCTGTGCTTGTTGCAGTGAGAGGCCAGCATCCTCCAGCTTGCTTAAATACACAGAGAGACACAGATACACACAGAGCAAGGTGCCACTTGGTTTCACAGTCCTGAGGTGAAACAAGCCCTACAAATCCATTTAAAAATGGTGAATCCTGGGGAAGATGTAATCACTGCTTATGGGAGCAACTGTGCAGAGCAAGGAAGGCTGGACTGTCAGTCTGTAGTGGAAATGGGCTTTTGCTTCCCCAAAAGTGTAATGGTTCTGCTGAGGAGCTGGTGGGTTAATCGTGCTGGCAGGCAGCCTGATAAAAGAAATCTAATTGCTCACGGGCTCCTGTGTAGCCAGCAGTGAACGAGAGAGAGGAGGAAGTGCTAGCTCTGGGGTGGGAAAATGTTTGTGTCACTTTCATGAGGAAATTTAAAAAAAACTGGAAAGCTATTCTGATTTATTATTGAGATAAACCTGATCACCATTCCTGAGGGAAAAAATAATCCTCTGATTGCGTGAAGCCAGATCTAACACCAGAATCTGCCAAACACTACACACAAAGGCACACCTAATTGCTCAACGCCAACAATGATTTTTTTCTCACAGTAGTAAGTTTAGACCCCCCCTTCCCCATCTTTCCCTGGGCCAGTCCCTACCATCAGCCCTAACTCACACAGGAAAACAAGCTCAGCACAGGGAGTGGTTTGCCTGGGGGTCAGGCAGTGAGTCAGCCTCAGAATTTAAACAGAGAACATGTCACTTTCCATATGTTTGCCCGGACCTCTGACTGTACTTCCTCCCCAAACCTGTCCCCAGGCCCTGGGTGGGATTTCTCTGCTCAGTGAGGCAATGCACTGTGCATTAGCAGAGAGGAGCTGCAGAGGGTCAGTCGTGTTGCTGACAGGACACTGCTTCACCTGAAGGATGCCAGAATTTCCCTTTTCCTGTATTGATCTTCTCCTAAATTACTTTGGAAAGAAATGGCCATGGAGGAAATGTTGACTACCAGGCTGGCAGCCTTGATGCAGATGTCCAAAGCAGCCAGGTCCTGGTGATATTAGTCCTTTCAATGAAATATTGTGGCAATAAATCTGTGTAAGGGGCAGTGAGGTCTGATGCATGAAGACAGTTTAAAACAACTAGAGATGTGTACTGTAGCTTGTCTGAACAATTCACACCTGCCAAGTGACACCCACACATTTTATTGTGCCTGACAGTGTACCCAAGCCCAGAAGGGAGGAAAAAAAGCTGTTTTTTCTTTTCTCCTCACTACTCCTGGTACTGCCCTTCTGGGCTTTTGTGGGGCAGGTAACCTGCCTTCTCCCACTGACCCATGTGCTGAAGCGTCCCTCTTGCTGGGATACTGCATCCCAAAAAAAAAGGAAGCCAGTCAGGTATAACTCTTTGAAAAGGGCTTCTGTGAAGGGTAGCAGACATGCAGTGAAGAGCCATTGTGCCAGGGCTTCCCTGGGGCAGAGTACAAGGAAATGTTATCTTCAAGAAGCGGTACACAAAGCTCACAGCTTTTTATAGCTCTGACCGCTTCAGACCAAAACTCCAGGCCTGAGAAATAGTTTTTTTCCAAACCTCAAGATTTGTGTCTGACTACAGGTCCTGCAGCATTGATGCCTGTCTGAACACAAGCCGTGCCTGTGGCATGAAGGACTGATCTTCCCCAGTCTCGCCTGCCTCCTGGAGTAAAGGCATTGAGGGCTTAAAAAAGGCATATTCTTCCTCTGCCCCTCTTTTCTTACTTCCCTGCATCCCATCATCTTCTCTCAGGAAGATGAGAGACAAATACAGAATGCATCTACCTTTCCTCCCACCCCCTGCATCAAGAACAGAAAAATGCAATGAGAGCAAATTCTGCCCTGATTCTACCTTTACCAAGCCCTTTTAGGCTTGGGCAGGGAAATAGGCTACTGCTAATGCCACCTTGAGATGCAGAGTTTCAGAAAGGAGAGAGAAGACTCAGCCAGGAGCTGCAGGAACAGATCAGGAACAATGAGGTTGCTCTGGAGATGAGTGTCTCCAAAACATCTGCAGAAAAGACAAAGGTACATACACATGTTTTGGGGGTAACATGAAAGAAAGTACAAGCATCAATTGAATGAAGCTTAAAGGGGAAAGCTGGAAAATCTTAATCTTCAACAGGGTCCAAATCACTTTGGCTTTATGCATCTTGAAACAATGAGTGTAAGGTCTTTTTTAATTCCCCCAGCCACATATGTGGATGCAGACAATGGGGGGATGTCCCTCTGCATATGTATGTGTGTGTCTGTGAGAAAGGAGGAGTAAAAAAAATGCACAGTCATCTTCTTTGCTTGGTCTAAGGTGTGTGGAAAGGCATCTGACTCAGCATTTGGGGTTAAGCACTCCACCAGAGAGAGAAGTAACAAAAAATTGGAAGATGACACAGTTGCAGGGAATCTTAATGTAAGCTGTATAGGGGTTTCATAAATGCTGTTCCTCTGTTTCTCTGACTGACAGCAGGCTGTGCTCCATCTAAAACCAGGGCAGCTCAGACAGGTCTGGCAGGAAGACAAGAAGGGGTGGTCCATCAGCCTGGCTTAGCACTATATCATTTAAACAGAACTCTGCCTTCAATTCTTCCTGGGAGATTTCATGCATCTGATTTAACATCCTAAATGAGATATCAAATATTAATGCCAAATATTGCCTCTACCTCAGGGACTCAGAAGATGTTCTTGCCATAAACTCAAGGCTTTCGTTAAATTGGCTGAGGCTGCAGCTGTATTGTTCTTATAGAAACAGATCACTTTTCCTGTGTCAAGGCACTGCTGTGGTAGAGCTGTGAGAGAGGGAATATGAGAGAAAACAGTATGGAGCAAAAGAGATGATGGGAGAAGAGATACAGGGAACAGAAACTGGAAAGTAGCAGCTGGGGAAAGAAAGATCAAAGAAAGGAATGAAGGTGTACTGATGATGGGGAGGAGAAAGAGGCAAAAGAAGGGAAAAAATATGTGGCAATTATTGGCAAAAGAAAGAGAAAAGCTTGTTTTTGATTCACAAGGCCAACAAATGGTCCTGAGGGGATCAAGGAACTACTCTGGAAATTCTGGGAAACCACATATGATTAATAATTAGCAGCAAGATGGAGTTGAATTTTTTTCCTTTTGGCTTTTTCCATTCTTTTGCCTTTACTCAGACTGCAAGGAGAAGTTCACCAGATTGACCTTCAGGAGCCAACCCCTGGGCTGGCAGCAGAGTAACAATACCCAGGCATTCATACCTCAAACAGGAGGTGAGGTGCTGTGGTGGCCTCTGGCAAGTGGGCAGTAGCACGTGGTGTATCACTGGTGGGGATACCTCATAAATCTGGGCAATTCCTACCCTCCTATGGTCTGGGCTGTGCAGCCAGTCTGGCTCGATGACTAAACCAGCCCCCAGCTGCTTTGGAAGCATTATCAGTGCTGTTTTGTCCTGTGAATTAAAGATTTTCCTGGCTCTGCAGCTGCCTTTCGTTGGTCCTGCTTTGTACAAATTCTTTCACTGCTAAACTATGGCACAACACAGTACTAGCAAGTAATGCCAGAGGGTTTTAGCAAAAGACGGACTTCCAAATGAGAGAAGTGAGTTCAGCACTCTCCACAAGGCTATGCCACAGGTGATCTTGTGCTTAGGTTTTGCTGATTTTTAGGGATTGCTACCCAAACCTCTAAAGGCAGCAAAAAAGAAGACACATGAAGGAGCAGCACAGTGTTAGGTTTAATTCTTCAAGGTCCCCATCTGCTTCTACAGTGGATGGTCAGTAGAGGGGAATAACACATTTGCAGGTGGCAGAAAAAGATCCTCTTTTTATTTTTCTGGAGATTTGATTTTTACAGTGTGGCTCATTTGACCAATTGAAAGCAAATGCAATTCCTGGGCCTGCCACATTTCAGGCTAAAAGGAATCACAGTTTGATCAAACAGTCTGACCTTCTGTGCGCTGCGGGTCTTTCATATTCTTATTCCATTGCCACTATAATGGCAGGAAGCACTTGTGTTTCGTGAAAGCATCTTTTTTTTAGATGAGCATTTAGTCTTGATTCAAGGAGAGCAGGGGATGTGACGTCCATATTTTATGTCAGTGCTGTTTCCTGGCTGACCGTCATCCTCTTTGTTGAAATTCGTGCTTTTCCTCCAGCCCAAATTTGTCCAGCTTTCAGTCAGTGACTCCTGCATGATTTCTTTTCTGCTAGATTAGAGAGACTCCTTTAGTAGCTGGCATTTTCTCCCCATGAAGGTACTTGTAAGTTGCAATCAAATCACTTCTCTGTCCTGGTTTTGATAAACTAAACAAACTCAACCCTGAGATTCTCATAGAAATGCACTTTCTCCAGGTCTCTAAAGATTTTAGTTGCTATTTGTTTTTCTCTTTGATTTTTCAGCATCCTTTAAAGGATGGACACCAGAGCTGAACGTAGCATTATGGACTTAGTCGGATTAATGAGGGGAGACCCCATTGCAGTATACAGCTTCTGTGGGAGGGGAAGTGGAGGGACATGTACTGATCTCTTCTCTCTGGCAAACAGGACCTGAGGCAACAGCCTGAAGTTGTGTCAGGGGAAGTTTAATTTGGATACTAGAAAAAGGTTCTTCACCCAGATGGGTGGTCGGGCACTGGAACAGGCTCCTCAGGGAAGCAGTCACAGCACCAAGCCTGACAGAGTTCAAGAAGCATTTGGAAAATGCTTTAAGGCACATGGTGTGACTTCCGGGGATGGTCCTGCACAAGGCCAGGAGTTGGACTCAATGATCCTTGTGGGTCCCTTCCAACTCAGCATATCCTGTGATTCTGTAATATTCTCATGCAAACATAAAATAACCCTTCTACAACAGAGAAGTAAGAAACACTTTTTTTCTTCTGCATTGAAAGCTCTTATTATCTCTCTTTGTCAAATGGTGATACAAGATGATCGTTGCTTGTCAAGTGGCTTTGCCACTAGATCCTCTTCAGAGCTGATGTGTCACAAGGCACTTGTGGTAGGAATAGCTTGTGCTCTTTCTTCTTAGTTTTTCATTGAACCGTGTCAAAATGTATTTTGTCCGTGAGCATCCACTTGCTATTGAATGCAATTCAGGGTCCATGATGGCCTATTTTCTTATATTTACTACTCTGCCAAACTTTATCTCTCTATAAACTTTACTGGCTGTGATTTTTTACTTACTTCCAGATCATTAGGCATTAGGCCTATTTCTGACTCTGGAGCAATGTGAGACACAATCCCCATTTGAAGAGCTGTTCTTCCCAACAGCTCTTTTTAAAGGCCTCGCAGCTGGTTATCCTTAACCCGTTTATGATGTGCTTTATGGATGTTGTAAAATCATCACAGATCTGTTTGTTAATCAGAATATCATGCACTACTATGTGAAGAGAAATTTGTGTGGTTAACTTCTTCAGCTAAGCTTTGCAAGTCCAAGAAAATCACAACAGGTTTGACATACTGATTGTCATTAATTATATTTCTGCTCATTACTTTGTCAGCAGCGGACATCTGGCCATCTGACCTACCACTGGAACAAGCTGCTTGCATTTTTTTGCTACATTAACACAGCATTAGAGTTCTCTTGGTCTTATGAGATTTGCCTCCATGCCAAGATTTGTTTACTGTAGATTACTGACTCTAATCAATAGGTGACACAGTGAACTCCTTTGGACTCTTGGGTAAAAGTCATTCAGACCTGGAAACATTAAAATATCTAACCTTAGCAGGTGATGTTTAATAGCTTAAGACACTAATGGACTGGAAAGCACTTCTTCATCCTCTTAAAATGTTGGTGTGTTATTTTAAATACAGACCAGAAGAAGTACTTAAGTCAGTCTCCTTTTTTCCAATATATGAAAAAATATTATCTCCACTAGTCATGAACCTTGATAGAATTTATTTCGTTCCTTAGACGCTTAAACTTCTTATTGTCCTTAACCTTACCACGTACTTGTTTTCAACTTATGTTTAATTTCCTTTATCAATTTTCTATATTTGTGACTTCTAATTTATATTGACTGTCATCTGTTTTCTGATACAGTATAACTCATTTATCGTACATGTCTTCCCAGTTTCTGATTGCTGCTTTGACTTTGCAGCTGAATAAGGATGATGAGCTCTCAAGGCAAAGCATCCCTTTTGTTGATTGAAAAGATGTATTTTTTTCCTAGCAAACTTTTCTGTAAGACCTGCCAATTTTCATTCATCTTTCATGCCTAATTCTTCCCCATCAATTTCACTTGTATTTTTCTTCTTCTGTTGAGAAATTAGCTCTTTGCAACTGCCCTCTGTTTGCCCACATTTAATGTAATCATCTCAGAGTCATTATCATCTGTAATTTTAGAAACCTTTAAGCTCTGTCAGCCCCACCATATATCCTTATAATCAAAGCTCATTAAAACCGTGCCTTCATTTTTTCCCCCTTCTGCATTAGGGGAAGGAAGAAGAGACAGGTGTTTAAAGAATAACTCACCTTATTTTCTGCTTTGATTTAACACACTGGAACATCCCTGTACCTGCATGCCTTCTGAGTTTTATTAGGTAACATATGCATTCAACATCCTTTGTTTCTGTATTATCAATAACTCTAAATCAAGTAATGACATCTTTAATGCAGACTGCCACCTCCACTTCTTTTTTCTGCTCACTTATTCCTAAACCAATTAAACCCATGGATTTTGACATTCCAGCCGTGTGAATTGTCCCACCAGGTTTCAGCAATGCCAGTTACATCAATGAGAATTTCTAATTCTTTTTCTTGTTACAGAGTCTCTTTGCACTGCAACATGAGCAGCTGAAACCTTTCTTTCCCTATATGCTGATAACATCACCTCAATGCAGTTTGTCTGTGATGAGCTGAGTTCAATGTCAGTTTTTGACTCCTGCACTCATGGCTTGTCTCACAGGGTGTGGAGTGTGTGATCTGGTGTCAGGATTGTATCAACATCCATGTTTCATAACAGTGCTAGAGGCTAACTTTTAAGATGGCTTGCTCTTTTGCCTACAAGAACCACAAAAATTACTGCACTGGAACTTGGCACCTGTCAAGTCTGTCTGTCTTCAGTAAGCTCACGATAACATATTTAATGCCAAGACATACTAAATAAAGGAAGGAAAAGGTGTCTTTGTTTGTCATATTTACAGCAGCAGAGTTTTGTGGGAGTTAGTGGAAAAGGTACTTCTCGTGCTTTGGTCCAAAGATGATGAGATAGAGTCCAGGACACAGCTGGGTCTGTGCAACTGTTCTGGAGGGAGGAAGTCCCTTAGATAGTAGCCATAAGGCAAGACAGAAATTTCTCTATGTGCTTTTCAGCTAAATGTTTTTCTTGTCTAATTGCTTTCTCTCTAGCTAATTATCACAGGGTTTGTTGAAATAGGGCCAGTGGTGCTGGCCATGTCACATGCTCAGTTGTTTGGCAGTAGACTGGGAATCAGCGGCATCTCTCCATCTTCCCAAGGGTTTTCAGAGGGCAGTGTTTTAAGTCGTGCAAGCAGGAGCTCCCGAGGCAGAGGAGCAACTGTCCTTCATAACAGGATGCCTCATCTGCAGCCTCCCTGGGGCCTGGGTTACAGGGACTGTTTGCTGAGCAGGGGACAGACAGATGGGAGGAAGTCTTTGCAGCAGAGGACATCAAACATCAATAATAAATGTGAGACTGGAGATCTGGAAGTACTGGTAGTCATACACATATAGATAGAGTGATAATATAGCTTAAAATTTCATTATAATCCCTTGAAAAAATTCTTGTTTTTATAAATGGCCAACCCCACAGGTGTTATGATCTCACTCATCAGTTTCAAATCCTTGGGATCACCAGGAAAGAGAAATTGACCCAACTGACAAGTGGTTTCCCAGTCCATAGCAGGCTTGTTGTGGTCTCCAGGAGCAGGTCAAAGGGAGAGGGCCAGCACTGGCTCTTCCTGAAGCAAGATAAGCATCTACTCAACCAGCATCTTCACCTCTTCTGTAAGGGAAAGACTCTTTGCTTACACTCCAACAATGGCTAATAGGAACCCAACCCAAGCAAGGAAAAACAAGTCTCCCTAGCAAAACACATACCCTTATCAGAAATTTGCTTGTGGTCCATGCTTATCATTAGACTCTCAGCCACAATGTTTTATCACTAAGTGCAACACCAGACAGAGATGTTATTTGCTAATATTCCTCAGCTTGCTCTTGTTCAGCATAAACAAACAAACGGTAAACACCCATGAGGGCAATGAGAGGTTTATCTGGGAAATGCAGTATGTAAAATGGCAATTACTCTGAAAACTGCTTCCGGTCTATGTGCACAACACAGCTTCTGTGCAAAAACACCTGGGATATCGTTGTCCAGCTTTCTGCTGGACAAACCATAGTTTCCATAGCCATTGGACATGGCTCAGGATGGGTATCTTATTCCTTTTTCCCCAGACAGAAAACATTTTCTGGGCCTGCCTTCATCTCTTCCCCCCTCTTGCCACATTCAATACATTGCGAGTGTCAAGTCACCAAGTGCCAGCACTTGGGTCACTCCGGGCTAAGGAAAAGCCCAGGTGCCTGCTGCGATACAAATCATTCAGGAGATGCTTGGTCACCTCTCTGCTGAGTCAAGCGTTTAAAAGAGAATACATCACAGGAAGGGGAAAATCAGCTGTTTCCTCAGCCTTTCATCTGTGTCTGAATGATAAAATGGGAGAGGAGCTCAGCTCCATCTGAACAGCATTAATTGTGGCTGGATTGTCAGCGGTGCTACAGGCGAAAAGGTTCAGCAGCATTGTGGGTGAAGAGAAGTGTATTTGTCACAACAGCTTAGGGCTCCTCTCTGCTGGCAGGGGGTTCTGGATTGAAACCCATGATGAGGGGTGTCAGGTGGCTGTTACCTTTCCTGGCACCCTGACATCCTAGTGAAGACTACAGACAAAAAAAAATCACAGCACTGCATTGCAACGTGCCTTGATGGTGCTTAAAGAACACTCTTGGAGGGAGCCAGCTTAAGACATGGGCACCACAATTCCTAGTGCCTAAGCTCTGAGCAAAGCATGATTTACACCCCAATGTGCTCCATGCCTTCAGGTCTGAAGTGTCAGGATTTATTCTACCAGACTCTGAGATAATATGACAAATTCGCATCTTCGACTAGATCTCACAAATTTCACTAACTCCCCCAGCATGTAGCTCTGCTTCATTCCATCACTAGCAGCTCTCTTTCTTCCAGCAGGAATAAGATATTAATGGTAAATAAAAGAAATAGCAGATAACATTTATGTGTGTAAACTGTCCTATGCATCATGTATTCAGCCTGCAGTGGAAAGAAGCAGGAATATGACCAGAAGTTTAGCTTGCAATGGACAAAAAAATCCTGCAGGCTTTCATAATGGACATGCTACTATCCTGCTGCTACAATATGCAGTGATTTGGGAACATTTGAATGCAAGAGTTTTCCAAGGTGATACAGTCCAGTCCACAACTGGTCCAACTGTACCACAAGATTTCTTATAAACTGATCAAGTCCCCAGTAGCCCCATGTGGCTTGACCCCCCTCTCTTGGACCCCACATAAGACCAAGGGCTATGAAAGACTTTGAAGCATATAAACAAAGAGAAGGTACTTGCCATAGTGGCAGACAAAGTTCAGCAGCTGAACATGGATACATTCAGGAGAATCATCTCACTGAGCCCTAAATGTTACAGAACCCAAATTAGCTGTCCCCAACAATCAGGTTATTGAAAACTTGTGCTTCATTCCAGTGTTAATCCAAACCAAACAGATGGAGGAAAAGGAAGAACAGTACAGCACTCCTATACATGTTGGTAGAAATGTTTATTGAAACTTATGTTTGTAAATGTAGAATTTTCATTCTGTGGTGGCTTGTGCTGACTGAGAGTGGTTACAGCTGTTCCACAGGATGGTGAGGCTAAATGCTGAGTGAGTGCTTTGTGTCTTTAAGTCTGTCTATAAAGCTCACAGTTTTAAAAGATGCTGTATTAAACACTAGTTATTATAATAGTATACACATGCAAAAATGCTCCAGGCCCAGAATTTTCACAATATTTGTGTTACTGGGAAGAGTCCCAAGAAATGCTAGCCCTACTTTTGGTCTTCCATTTGCTGTTACGTATTTCCCTAACCTTACTCTTCTTATGTATACCTTCTTTAAACTAAGAGATCACATCCTTCTCAATCTTTCTTTAACAGGAGCATCCCAAGCAAATAATCATTCATGTCACCCATCTCTGAGCTACTTCCATTTCTACTGTTACCACTTGATGGCTGGTGACTAGGAATGAACACAATATTCCACATGAAAGCACACTATTGATTTATTGAATGGCTTTACATTTTCAGTAATCTCTTTCTCACACTCTTTCTTGCTATTGATGCTAGAGGAGTAAATGGATAAAAAATGTCTCTCAAATGCACTAAAATGGAAAATCTCAAGTATAATCTCTTCCTCCCCCTGGAAAAGTAACACATCTGACACCCTCTGTGTTGCAGAAAGTGCATATTCATCTTGGATTTTCAGAGATGTGAACTTTTGACTTTCAGTGTGACTTACAAGAAAGTTGGTATTTATTGTGTTACTGCCCATTTGCAAAGTACCTGAGAACTGGGATTCAGCTGAAAATGTGAATAGCTTTTGTTGGGCTGGGATATGTTAAAGAAGGGAATGCTAAAGGACTTTTCTTTGCCAGTAACCATTTCTGTAAGTGGATTTTAGCAGTAGGCATCTGTAACTGTTTTAACAAAATATTATTTTTTAAATATAAAATATATGGGTCATTCATAACAGTTATAAATATGATAGCATAAAAATATATAGCTAAACTGAATTCCTGAGATCCAGAATATGTACAGATGCTCTCAGACTAGGTAATAAATACCTCTTTTTCTTTAGGGCCTTTGTTCTGAAATTTCCCCTGTGAATATACCATCCCCTGGAATGCAAGACATTAGCAAAGTTTGTCATGCCTAAAAAAATAATTTTAAGAGGAGACCCTCTTTTACAGCATATCCTGTGGAAAATAAGTATCAAGAACTTCTAGGAAGTTAACACCTTCTGGCCACCTCTGGCCTGCTCTTCTCAGCCGTCTCATGGATCCCTAATAGGTGCAGTTGGACTTTAGGAGTAGAAGGAGCATTTTCCTTGTGTCTCTAAAGCAGCAGTGTGGACACACTCACAGCCAGCTGTGGACTGAATGCTGGCAGCCTTCCTGCTGACTCCAAGGTTTTTCTGCTCCTGTAAGGACTTAAGGATGAAGATTGTAGACATGCAGGCACTTAGGCTCTATCTATCTTGGCATGTGCCAGTGTAGATAAAGGAGTGTATGGCTACGTGCTGAGGCTGTCTGATCGAGCCAATTGACAAGGAATAAGTGAAAAGCATAACAGTTGTCATTATCTTCAAGTGTCTTCTAGACACCCTTACTGACCAGGAGCCCCATCTCACAGAATGTGTAATGAAACAGGCAGTAAGATGACTTTGCATCCACCTTGCTGTCTGTTGTCCTCTCCAGAGTCCAATCCTGAAGTTTCTCAATGCACAGCCACACTGCATGGCCCACTAAATGGTTCAGGAGTTAGCCCTAATAAAAACTGGCAGCTGTGTGAGTAATGACAAGTAATTTACTCTATTTTTGGCATTGAAAGTCAGCTGAAGTTATCATTATTGGTGTAGAACTAATCCAGTCCTGGAGTGCAACCTCAGTTTCCATTATAGCCATGACTACAGAAATGAACATGAGAAATTTGCAGAACTTTATTATTTAGTCATGACACCACTTTTGTTAGCAGGTCTCCTATACATAAATATCTTTCCTGGGTGCTTATAACAAGCACTGAGCCATTAGTATGGACTTGCAAGTACCAAGTATGAATCTTTAACTCTGAGTGTATCTCAGGGATTAAGAACAGTTGTGGCTTTGAATTTTAGCCAACATGTGTTTGACGTCAGCTTACCTATCAGCAGGCAGCACAGGTGCTTAACAGACAGGGATGTGAAAAACAATATCCAAGGAAGTTAGGGCTCCATGCAAATACCTCTGGATTAAGAGTTTGCTAGACATGGCACTTTTCAAAGCAACGTGGAGAACTTCTCAGTCTGTTATTTGATCTTGCTCATGTTTATCACCAAAGAATCTGAATATTTTACAGTGAATGCACCCAAATCCTAGAGTAAGGCAGCAGGGCTAGAGGCAGCTCCTCTCTAAACAGCTCTTTTAGCATCACACTCTACTATGACCAGAGATATTGCTGTGGTGGGAACATGAGGAGATAAACAGATGCATAAAATAGATTAAGTGGTTCAGGATGATAAGGTTCAGGTCACTAACCATTAGTTTGATGGGTCAAGTGCAGTCCCCATCCTTGTATGTTTCCAAGAGCAGAACAGACAAAGCCCTGAGCAACTCAATCTGATCTCATAGCTGGCCCTGCTTAGAGTGGGGGATCAGACCACATGATATCCTGAAGTCCTTCCTTTCAATCTGAATTAAATTACTCTGTGATCCTGTTGCCAGGGTCCCAAATCAATGCTCTGAAGAGCTTCTTCAGTCTGGCATGCTTTCTTAGCTGACTCCAATCTTGCTATTAGTTTCACTCCTTGCAATGAACACTTTAAAAGCATTCTGCATTCGATGAAGCCAAAGGTCTAGCAAAATAATATCAACAGGGAATCTGTGGCTGTGAAATTCACAGCCAGAGCTCTGACTAAAATTGATGAACAGTAACTATAAACTACCATCAACTTTCCCCAAACACATTTACATTTCATTAGGAATAGCAAAATATGGTGCCTGTTTTCCACTCATGACATCTCCTTACAAATATATAGCTTTCAATCTTTTTCAAAGTTTCCCCCACCCCCCAACTTTGCTCATTTAGATATGATCACTGAACCATAATTTCTGTTTCATTTCATGCAGACCATCTCTCATCAGTCATATTAAGCAATTTTATCCTATTTAATTTCTAATACAAAAATGTTTGTTTGTTTTAATACCCCTTCCTCAGCCTAAACAAACAAAAAATTAGAGAAGAATCAAGTGTTTCTTTTATTCTGAAGAATTAAAATCTCTAGGGGAACAAGCATTTCTCATGAGCATTTGTTCCTTTGAAAACTCAGTTTTTGTTCAGAGAAAAAAAAAAGCAAGCCTTTGATGAACGTATTAGCAGTTCATTCTAACCAGGATAATAAATGAAATGCTCTCAAAGCAGAAAGAGCCCAATTGCCTCTTAAAACAGATAACTGCCTGTGATAGCTTTTTGTGGACTGATGAACTCGACACAGCATGCTCCTACCTTGCTTCCTCAAGACACTTTCCCACCTCCAGCTTAAGGCTACTGTGCTATACAAATCCCTACACCACGGCAGGAATCTCTCTGTGAATGTCTGCAGTGCATATATGGGCTATATATAGTCTGAAATCAGGTTAATTGTCTATAATAGTGCCCTTCACTTTCTTTGTCAATTTATCGTTGCTGAAAGATGTCACCCTGACAACTGCTTAGGCTGAAATTCCCCATCTTCCACAGGAGGGTGGAATATACTCCAAATGTAAGACAGACTCCAGCAACTTTTCATCCCTCCTGGCGAATTTGGGTATAAGGGGGACAACTGTGGTGATAGCTTTAACCTTGACCATTCCTCAAGAGCAGCAGGAGAGGATTGTCCACAAGAGGCAGCCATTGGTAGCCACAGGTAGCCACTTGGGGTTATTTTTGAGTGGAGGAGATTTGAGGTAGGCATATTATTTTGAAGTCAGAAGCTTCACACATTTTTATGTGTATGCATTTTGATGTACATGCATCTTTGCCACTCTGTGAACTCCTGGTGCAACGCTGTGAACAAACGACAACTCCTTGGAGGATGATGTTCATGGCATAAAGCAAGCAGGAGGAATTATTGTCACAGAGGTGATCACAGCCCAGGTGGTGTCCTCATTGACCAGGCACAGTCCCACAGCACCAGGCAGGGTGCTGATTGAGGCAGAGTCCACTTACAGCCCCAGGCAAGGCAAGGTGATGAGTAAAGTTCAGGTTCCCACCAGGGAACAAGACCAGGCCTTCTACCAAATGCACCCAGTATATCTCCAGAAAAAGAATTAATTAAACCAGGACAGCACTGAGCACAGGTATACAGGCAACATAACCCAGGAGATTTATTGAAGCTCAGGTCTGTGCTGATGGGCAGAGGTAAGCCAGCCAGGGCAGTTCAGGTGTGTTAGTGCCCTCAAGGCATGGCAGATAAAAAGTTGTAAATAAAGGGGAACACTATTAAACAGAAAACGTGAACACTGAACCACAGGGAGCTGGCTCACAGCATCTTGTGAACAATTGCCTTAGGGCTGTGTGTGAACTGATTATTCCAAGTTTGGTTTTTTCTTTTTAATTTTTTTTTTAATTTTTTTTTGGTAAAGGGTGGAAAGTATTTTCTTTTCACATTGGGATACAGGCAGTAATACACAGACACAAAGGATACATATCAGTCAGCAGAACAGCTGTGGATTCAACATAGTACAGCAAGGGATATTAGGGAGAAATCAAGGGCGGTGGAAGGGAATAGTTTAGCCTGTGCAAAACAACAGAATTCACACAACAACCCAGTAGGTGAAAACAACCACCACTGCCAATTGTTGTGTGTCAAGGTCTAAACGGATCACAGTCAGGAAATCATTTCTTTCCAAAATATACATGAAAACATGAGGCTTGTCATCAGCTATTTTACTACATCTTAGAACACATCTGTCAGATCATCTTTTAGGAGAGTGTACTATGGTGAACAGAGCTCCTCTAGCATGAAAACTTCTGCTATTCCTCTGGGTCCTCTGGGTATGCCAAGCTGCACGCCCCCAGGAGATGGGCTGTGGGAGCCTGAAGCACAAGGTGTGAAGATGAGGCAGCAACGAGGATTATAATAATCAGAAGGATCTTTATTTCTGTCTGGAGACATGGTTAGGACTCGTTAGCTTCTTTGGGCCAGTCTCTAGAAAAATGTGGCATACCACTGTCTCTGAGCTCTCCCTGCACACACTTCATGTGTTATTTGCACATGAGGAGGAGACTTAGACAGCAGATGCTGCAGAAAAGCGAATCAGTGAATATTTATTCAGATTCTGCACAGCTGCTCATCTCCACTCCTCCCCCACTGTCTTTGTTTCTTATTCATGAGGACGGGTCTGAGTGGGGTTCTGTCTGACATGTACGTTTGGGACACAGCTGTGGCGGGGGGGTTTCTGCATTAGGAAGCAGAAATCTTGTAATTAAAAGCATTCTGACATGTAGTTCAAGAGCTGTAAAGCACAGCACATCAGCGAGGGAGCCACTTACACGGCCTGAATGGGAGAAGGGAGCAAACTGCAGACACCCCCCACTGAATGAAGTCTATTTGCATGAACCACTCATGAAATAATTACCAAGAGCAACAAAAAGCAAAGTCTGTTTGCTAATGATTCATGAGCTGGATAAAGGCTTGAATTAGCTGGATAATTTATTTGTAAAAATAATCTAGCCAGCTGTAATTAGAAGGCTGGATAGAGTGATCTAGAAAGAGAAGGAAATCATTCCCAACCGCACATGACCTTCCAGAGGGTATCTCTGTTTTTGAACAGAAGCATTCCTAAGAGCCTATGAGCTTGCCTGGGTGCAGGGTGGATCTGGTGGAGGGCTAAGA